>JAQPZY010000968.1:0-600000 GCA_029931535.1 Margaritifera margaritifera
GCAACAATAGCCGTTGACTAGCCACCCCAACCTCCTGCAGACAGCCTACAAGTTGACACCAGACTCCTTAATTTTCATCAGAATTGGATTAAACTATCCAAGTTGTTTATGAGGGGATTCAGATTTCATGTATCGATCCCTTCCCTTTGATCTTCCTTTCATGACGGTCATACAGTCAGATTTGGAGAAAGCCGAATGAATTAGAAGGAGATTTGGTTGTTACTGGACAGGAGGGCGCTGGAGATAGTTCACAAACCGATAGCTCGGGTTTTATTCCAGGCTCTGTCTAGTGCCCAAAGCCAGTGGAATGTTCAGGCTGGTCATAGACCTCAGCCCTCTCAACAAATACATTGCCACTCCAAAGTTCAAGATGGAAACGGCACCGTCAATCAGACTTTCCATAAAAAGGGAAGAATTTGGGGTCAGTTTAGACTAGAGCGACACATATTTCAACATCCCTATTCACCCGGCCTGATGCAAGTTAATTCGGTTTGTCTACCAAGAAAAATATATCAATTTTGTGTACTCCCACTCATTCTTAACATCGGTCCATGGACGTTCACAAAAGTCGTCAACTGTATCGTCGCGCTGTTTCTAGTCGACTTTATCAAAGGTGACTGTGGCGTATCTGGATAACATTCTCCAAAAACACATGTTAAATTCAATTCTGGTGAAGAGTAGGAAGGATCTTCTGTCCCTTTTAGGTTAACTAGGCCTTTTAGAATTTCTGACCTGTAGAATTTCTGACCACTTATGCGTGGTGCAGATTATTGAACTTGAGAAGTCGATTTCCGATAGGAAGTGGATTACAGTAACAGAGCTTCTGTAACTCCTTGGTTTGCTCAGTGGAGCAGCGGATTTGATTCTGCTTTGCCGCCTTTTCATGCGCCCATTGCAGTTGAACCTACTGCCTTTGTGACGCCCCTTTTCCGGTTGACTCAATCAGCAAGTTGAGATCACGACTGAAGTAGCATTATTCCTGCATCAGTGGCACAATAAACAGTCGGTTATTGTAGGAATTCCTCTGGAAAAGCCCCAGCTGGAAGTTATGGTATGTACGAACGCCAGTTCGTAGTGTTGGGGAGTCCACCTCTTGCCATGCTTTACCATGTTAGGTGACAAGTTAGGTCCATAAGAGTTATGTCTTCATATCAACCTTCTGGACGTAAAGGCTATAGTCAATGCTTTTCACGTCTTGAAGGATCAACTCTACAGGAAAATAGTCCATATCATATAAGACAACTCGGTAGTGGTGACCTACCTCCTCAAACAAGCGGGGATGAAATCACCCGACCTATGCATTCTGATTTGGAAGTTTCTGCACTGGTGCTCCCTGCTAAAGGTAACTATCAAGATCAGATATAATCCCGGCAGGCTTGCTGTCAAGAAGGGGCCGGACCCGTCATACCGAGTGTTCGATTCATCAACCGGTCTTTCATTAGATTGCGGGCGTCGAATGATAAACCTTTTTGCGGCAAGGTGAAATCACAAACTGCTCACTGTTGTCTCTCCTGTCTTGAACTCAGAACCCTGGGCCGTGTATGCATTATCAATATGTTGGGAGGGGTTTTGGGCCTACAATAATGATACTGAATATAATACAGACAAGATGGAATCACAAACTTCCCACCTTTGTCAGTCCGGTCCCGAACCCAGAAGCCTAGGCCGTGGATGCGCTGTTAATAAGTTGGGAGTGATTTTGGCTCCACGCCAACTATCCCACAGTCTTGATACCGAATACAATACAGAAAGTGAGGAGTCAGAACTGCAAAATGATTTTGATAGCTCCTCTCAGGTCTGGCAAGTCCTGGGTGAACGATCTGCTCGATCTTGCGATAGACGTTCCCAGGAAAATCCTGGCGAAGCTGAACCTGCACAAACAGTCACGGTCACAGGTATTCCACCCCTGCTCAGACTAGCTCATCCTTTATGTTTGCTTCTTGTGAGTAGAGCCTCATGAAGAAAGGAATTTCAACCTTTGAATGTGGAGAGAATCTCATGAGCTAGAATACCCTCCACTTTGAAGGATTTTTGAGAGAAAGTGGTGGGTGTTCACAGACTGCTGCAAGGGTAACAACATCGACCCTTTGAGTGCCTTAATTCTGCAGTTGATGGACTTTTTTCTCTGGCTGTTCGAGGAGGAAACGTTAGCTCTGATTACTATCCAAGGTCATGACAAGATTCTATCAGACCTGCTAGCAAATTCTGAATTAAGTTGACCCAAATCCCTCACCCAGGTTCCTAAATGGAACCGGTTTTGACATGGCTCGTTTCAAATCACTTCGAGCCTATAGCCAGAATATCACTGAAGCTACTATCATACAAAACACGCTTTCTGATAGCTTAGCTTTGGCATGCAGGATGAGTGTCTTGAATGCCCTTTCAAAGAATATATACCCCACGAAGCCCTAGCATCGTGATGAAGTGGATAACATGCTTGGCACACTCTGAAGTCTCAAAAGATCAGATTTGCCGCATGAAGATTTTAGTGATTAGAGCGATCTCTGCAAGCCTAATGTTCGAACGTAACGTTTTCATCTGAGACATAATACAAACTGTTGGCACAGTCTACCTTCTTGAGTTTCTTCTCCGTGATCTAGCTTTGAGAATACTTACCTGCTCACATTACTATAAAACCCTCCAACACCACCCCACGAATGTGAACATCCTAGTTATGTATCGCTCAGCTTAAAACTGGAGGCACCTAGCGTTGATAAAGGGGAGGTAATGGGCACAAATTTCTCCCCTTGATCAATATGCTATATACACAAAAGAAAAGAAAAATGTTCATCTTTTCAGGAGGGCTGGATTCAGGAGGTAGCAGAGGTTATTCCTAATGTTAATGTGATCGGGTAAGCATTCTTGGAGAAACATAATTTACTAAACATTTACTATGTTTAAAATGCTGTCCAAATTGAACTAAACTGGAAAATGGTGATAGGGAAATACAGATGGTCTCTATCTCTGTTAGAAAAGATCTGTTTTTACAAATGGACCTAGGCTATTCAGAACTTCTTCAAGGTTAACAGGTGTCTCTCAGAAACTGATCGAGTTTCCCGGTTATTAGTTGAATTATGGCATATTGGTTACAGGAAATTGTAAAGGATGATATATTACACATCTCCACATGATATGACTGCAGACTTGCATGTCCAAGATTACCCCAATTGACCTTATGTCAGGGATGGAGGCAACTACTAGCTTCTTCAATTATACTAAAACAGATACATTGAAATCCTGTTCATTCAGATACTTTTCTTCTCACAGTGTTGCAGTAAAAATTGTCGCCATGCCATCCAAATCTGCGAAACACACAAAATTTTCAAAGGAACAAACAACTACTGAAAAATATTCTGGGTACTATTATTCTATTTTGGGCTTTTCACAAGGAAACTGTTCTCCTATAGTGTTGTCTGATGGAGTATAGTGTCCGAGCCTCGGGCACTATACTCCACCAAAGAGCACTATAGGAGATCAGTTTCAAAGGAAGAAGGTGATAATAGATTTAGTCATGTATCGTCGTATTTCTTCGGCATGTGGCAATAGAACCCACTGAAAAACGGGTATAATTTCCATTGCCAGATTTACCAATAGTCTCGTGGAGTCGAGGAAAAATGTGTACTGTCCTAAAATAAATCCCAGTAAATGACCAATCGGAACCCGAGAATTTCTAATGCGATGTACTAAAGTTAAGCAGTGGTTAAAAAACGAGATCATCTTATTGGCTTTGTTGGTTTTGACATCTTAACCGTCATACTCTGCATTACACTATCACCTTTCAAATGGATCCTTACACTATTGTAATAAAAGTTTTATCAATCACTCAAGTATAAAAACATTGGCATGCTCAGATACCTTGTTTAGCTGAAAAGAGCTTCAATGTGGAATTTTAAGTTTAGTCTTTATTCATTATCTACCTGTGTTTTATATAATAATGTTCTTTTTCTCTGATTTATTCTTCCTTTCAAAACAACAATTCATTGATTGGTACTAAATTATGTATTTCTGAAGCCAAACTTATTCCTTCAAAGAATGGGTCCGTTTTGTCAGTAATTCTACCTAGAAATATGTAGCACTATCAACCATTAGTAACTCTGCACTGAAACTCATCAGACAGCTGAACAAACCTTGAACGTTTCAATCATCAGATTTATTGTTTTAATTGAAATAAATCGCTACCTGAAAATGCGGTGATTTTGCAGATTGCTGGCATGAACATGGACATGAAAAGTCAATATGTTGCACTTTCTAATTATATGTTTCTCTTTCGAATACATTCCACGATCACAATAACGTTAGGATTATAAGCTTCACTATCTCTCGAATCCAGCAATTCCAGAAAGACAAAAACTTAGTCTTTCATGTCTATATACCACCGCCAAGTGGCACCAGTAGTAAACCAGTATAGGCATAGCCTGAGTGAATCCTTTAAGATCTTCATGATTTCGAGATATCCATCTATAAATGCGGTGATGTATTATATGTTAAAGTGTCTGCAAAGAATTGGTAACCTTTGTTGGGACATTTTTGAATACATTTCCATATTTTTCAAAGTTTGTGGATCTCGTTTTTTCTAACATGGTAAGACGCACACGGCTTGAATTTGATATTTGTAATATAACGGGGTTTGTGTTGAATTATTTATATTTTCATATTGTTTTTTTTCCGTTATTTTATCATTCTTGTCTTTTCAGAAGCAGTTTCGACAAAATGTAGTAAAGGTCAGAAGTACAAGGTCGGCTAGGACACTCATAAGTCTTGCCTTACCTGTACAAGATGTACTTCAACAACACCATGTAATGTTTGCAGGTCATGGTCAGAGGAAATATGGTCTTCTGTCCTAAGAATGAACACCAAGGTGAAAGAGATGAAAACAAAATTGAAACATGACGCGAAATTGTTGGAGTGCAACATATTTAGCCTGCATTCAAAGTCGTCTTCCGTTGTTAGTGTAGTGTGGAACTTTTTGTTGGCACACACTCCCCTGCCAAAGTTGCAGAGAAAAGAGCTGTCTGCTACCAATCTCATCATGCCAACTTGAAATGGATAATACAGTGTCTCCGGATATGTATGTATGTCAGCGAGCGAATATCTTCATGGAGTCGCACATGATGAGAGTTATAAAGTAGGCTGCATCGCAGCTGCTTTCCATAGGGGAAATGTTGCACACATCTCCCACCACCCACCCACGTATTTGGAAATTAGTTTTGTAAGGAACGTGCTTCATACCACCCGTCCATTCCATTGAATACAGAACGTACGGGGATCAGGGTAACCAGTCCCTGTTTTGCCAGTCAGCCATCCTAGCCGACCGCCGAGCCTTCCTTCCAGCCTCCCGTCCAGCTGTCCTACAGGGCTTCCTTACAGCCTTAGTTCTGGTCTTCTAGCCCAGCGGAATATACTTTATTGGTTACCCAACCTTCAGTACAGCAAGCGGGCCTGACATTATTGGCCTATCCACTGAAGAAATACCAATCCTACACCTAACGACTATGCTACAAATACTTGCATGCCACTTAGTGTGTTGTACACAGATGTGGAAGCTTTGCCAGACATGAGCAACTTCCTTCCCCCTTCCCCAGTGATGACGTCGAAAAAGCCTAATCTGATGATTCATTCTCATCCCACCTTGGAAGGAACAGAATTCAGTTTCAAGGCTGTGGTGGAGGAAATATATCATATAAGAACATCATCCGAATGCTTGCTGTCGCCGTCTATGAGCCAGAACAACGGCAGTACAGATGTCTATGACTACTCCGCTGTTTAAAAACGTTGATCCCAAATTATTTTAAGTGACTTGAAAGCTTTGGTAGATTTAGCATCGTTGGTGACTTTTTATCTAGCTGAAAAGGCGGGACACGAGCATACGTTACCGTCAACAGCCTACACAGCCAAAGTGATTAATAGGGAAGCTCAACATCACATGACCAATGCCCTTACGGCTTCGTCTACCTTTGAATAGTTACGACGTGACACTTCTCTACTTTCATCGTCGCTGAAGCCGTGCCACCCTTTAGCTTTATGATCATTGCCATTTGGATCCCCGCTTTTGTTTGAGGGTCAGATAGAAGAGGTACGGGAGCAGGTGCCACTCTAGCTCTCCTTACATCATCCCCAATGTTTTCGTCCACAATGGTATATGCCACAAAGGAGATGGCAGTATCCCACTCGACAGAACAGACTCATATACAACAAAGCTTCAGACAGCAACACTTTTCATACTTGGAAGCATTTTAATAAGGGTAAAAGGAAATAAAGTTTCTCTCTTCCCCAAGCCTCACAATCACTGCCATTGACTTAATAACCACACCGCTCACAGAGAGAGTTGGGTCCCGACTCCTCCATTTTTGTCATGCTTAAATCAAACATTTCCCGAACAACGGTTGGGTGAACCAAGTAGTTTCAGTTGTACTCCGGATTCTCTTATCCGGCTCCTTCCCCTTTCACGTTATCCTTCAACGACAGAGATTCCAACAGATCCCATAAAGGCAGAAATGTTAACGGACGAGGTCACTTCGTTACTCTCCAAGTAGGTGGTGGAAAGAGTTCGCAAACCAAACTCTCCAGGATTTTATTCAAGGCTTGTCCTGATAACAAAAGCCAATGGAAAACTCAGACCGGTTATAGACCTCAGCCGGCTAAACAGATTCATATTCGGACTAAAATGCAAGATGGAAACGGCACAATCAGTTCGCGTTTCCATTAAAAAGATGAGTTTGCGATCAGTCTTCATTTGACCAATGCATACTTTCATGTCCCTATCCATCCAACGTCATGCAAATTCCTTCATTTCGTGTTGAGAGGGACAGTTTATAGATTTTCGAGCACTTCCTTTCAGATTCAATCTCAGCCCTTGGGGGTTATGAAAACAGTCAATTATGTTCTCTTCTTGTTCGGGACAACATCCTTCAGAAACACATGGTGAGTTCTGTTTTGCTGTGGTGAAGGAACAGCCTTACCTCACTTTTCACCCACCTGGGCCTTCTAGTAAATTGGGAGAAGTTGGATCATGTCCCCACTCAGCACTTCATCCATCTGCATATGGAAGTTCTGACCCATTTCATTCTCATTCATCTCCTTCAAATGCGAATTCCTCGATTATCGAGCTTTTAATATCAAGCTCAATCCCGAACTATCTCTAGTTCAGATCAAATGGTTCTGTGGCCCTAAATAAACAACCAGGTTTTATAGGTATGAACTGGCTGCCAGCTGAAGGCAATTGAAAGGTGGCCATCCAATCTTTCTCCTTCAGCAACACGTCAAGAGGATGACAAAGCAAACAGATGTGATGCGGTCAGTTCTGGAAAGGTCATTTGCACTAAAATTATCAGTCATTTCATTCAAACGCAACTATTTTTAGAACATGCAACATAACCTATGCATTCTTTTTATATGTTGTGTCCAGGTTATTGCCTAACATAATTCATATAGTGTTGGTGTATCTCAACACGTAACTAATGCACTGGATTTCAACACAAATGGAGACAAATGAAGCAATATATACGGAACTTAATTAGTGTAGAAATACCTAAAGATAAGACATGAACTCTTTTATGTTTACGTAAGAGTTTATAGAAACTTACTGACAAAATGTTTTCTTTCACCATGTCAGTTATTTATACAGATAAGCTTGCTCATAGCAATCATATTTTATTGTCGAGTCCATATTAGTGGAAGCAAGGCATAACAGTCACTTTTCCAATGAAGACTGTGGCGTGAACAGTTTGTTAAGTTTTGATTAGTTTTTCGTTTGCATATATTTCCTAAACCATTTATAGATTCCCCTCGTACTTGGCATGAACTATTTTGACAATTCATTCTTCAACATACTCGCTAAGCCTTTTACCATGGGGTTGAGGTCCCAGTCATAACAAATTTGCGTTAATATTTTGGGCAAATTTTTTTTTCACTTTATAATATTTCCTAAACCACCTCTTAGCTTATCATCATACATGGTATTAATCATTATGAAGCTAAGAAAATTCATTTTGCAACATGCTCGCTTCCTTCTGTGACCGTGGGGTCAAGGTCGGATTCATAGAAAATAATTGTTATGGTTTGGGTTACCAATTATTTATTTGGTTGTATTTGCTAAACAACTTGATGACTTTTCGTTATACTTGGAATGAATAATTATAAAGCTAAGATGATTTATTCGGTGACCTGCATGTTTACGCCTTTATTCTTGGGATCAAGGTCATGGTCATAGAAATTGTGTGTGAAAGTTTTGGTTGCAGTTTTTTCATATGCTTGTATTTCCTAAATCCTTTTGATGGATTTCATTATGAAGCTAAGACAGTTTATTCTAAGCATGCCTGCTCAACTATTTGACATTACGTTCTATAGCACTTTTTTGATTATGTGCTTGATATGCAGGCCCTGGCAGACTTGTTAAATCATCCTACACAAAACATTCATCCTTAATTACTCAAATGTAATGTAGTTTTAGCATACCTGAAATTGGATTGAGAGTCTTTCTATTATCCACATCATCAGACATTCACTCATCTATTATGTTCTCTTTCCGACTTCGTATCAGATGTTCACCCATCTATTATGTTCTCTTTCCCACTTCATATCAGATGTTCACCCATCTATTATGTTCTCTTTCCCACTTCATATCAGATGTTCACCCATCTATTATGTTCTCTTTCCCACTTCATATCAGACATTCACCCATCTATTATGTTCCCTTTCCCGCTTCATATCAGATGTTCACCCATCTATTATGTTCTCTTTCCCACTTCATATCAGATGTTCACCCATCTATTATGTTCTCTTTTCCACTTCATATCAGATGTTCACCCATCTATTATGTTCTCTTTCCCACTTCATATCAGATGTTCACCCATCTATTATGTTCTCTTTCCCACTTCATATCAGATGTTCACCCATCTATTATGTTCTCTTTCCCACTTCATATCACATGTTCACCCATCTATTATGTTCTCTTTCCGACTTCATATCAGATGTTCACCCATCTATTATGTTCTCTTTCCCACTTCATATCAGATGTTCACCCATCTATTATGTTCTCTTTCCGATTTCATATCAGACATTCACCCATCTATTATGTACTCTTTCCGACTTCATATCAGATGTTCACCCATCTATTATGTTCTCTTTCCGACTTCATATCAGATGTTCACCCATCTATTATGTTCTATTTCATGGAAGGTATTATTATGCAAAGAACAATTTGTTTTATAGCATGGAGACTCTACTGTAGATACCAGTATATAAAACGCACCTAGTGTTAAACAGTATAAACCCAGATCTGCCATAATATAATCTTAGATGCCAACCATTCTGGACTTTGAGAAATTATAACTAATTTTTCTGAAATTTCTACATTTTGAATTATATTGACCAACAATCTGGAAAATCAAACTTTGTTAGATAAATTTGTTTAACATGCGATTTATCTATCTATCTACAGTTACAGATGAATACACAATTTGTTCTCATTGAACCATAATTATTACTGACTGTGTACATATATGCAAAGGCTTATAGACAGATGCAAATATCAGCTGATTGTATATACATTTGTTGCTTTTAAAGAATGTGTTCTCCATTCTGGACAGGCAGCCTAAATTAAGAAAATCTGATGATAGGATTCCTAATAAACTTGCTTATGGGTAGATACCTTTGCATAATGCGCCAGTAGATGAAACCCTATACAGTTTGTTTTAGTTATAATTCCAAAAGAACAGCGAAGACTTATTTATGCCAGCACATTATCTGGGTCAGGGCTGTTTGCAATTGTATTGGTATCATACACAGATAAATACAGTAAAATAACAGTTTAACAGGAAAAGTTTTTCAGTATTTTATATACACCGATAGTTTTACACTTTACTGTATATTTCCTTAATCCATTGTTATTTTGCAGCTAATCCACCCACATCCCAAGGTACCAACCAGGGATCAATGGAGAAATATGTCATCATTGGAGTCTGTGTTGTTTGTGTTGTACTAATTGTTGTGATAATTGTTATTGTGTGTGTGTACAGGAAACGATCTGAAAAGATGGTATGTTGCATTATTATTCCCCTTTATTTCTTGTTATACACCGCAAGTGAAAGCTGCATGGTGTTATAGTTTACTGCCATCCATCCGCCTGTTCGTCCATCTAGGTGCGTATACTTGCATCTATTTTGGTTTTCAGATGGTGACTTATGCTATAGTGAACAGATGTAAATACAACTTGGTACATATATTCCACAAAGTATAAGGAAACACCCTTTTGATTAGTGGATTAGTAGCCCCAAGGTTAAGGTCACTGTTGCTAAAATAGATTTAACCAGGGGTCAATATCTCTAAAGTCAAGTTGACTGTTGCTGTCAATAAAAATAGATTTGGCCATTGATTTTCAACATAGACCAGTAAAATATCCTAGATTGATGAAGATTCACCTAGGAGTTAGAACCATGCCTGTATATTTCTATGCATGTGTATTTAAAGTATACTGCAGAAAATACATTCAATTAACTATATTTATTTTTGGTGGGATATCGTGCATTTGCAGTCTTTTTCTGTTTATTTTTTTATGTTTCTTTCTTTATGTCTTTCTTTTCTTATCTTCTTATTTTCCTCTTCATTGTTTCATGAAGTAATAAGTCATGGATAATTTAGTATATCTAATTAGTACGTCACATGAAATTTCTGGCTGAGTTGTGAAATGTTCTTAATACCGAATTTATAAATAGGTCCTCGATAACTGTAACTATATCAAATTAATCAAACAGATTTGAATATTAATGGAATGTTCATATGAATTTTCAGGACTACTTCAGAATTATAACATTTATACAGGAATTAAAGGCAGTGTAAAGCATGATACCATGTGAGTCGGAAACTCATTTGATAATAAGAAATATCCAGAAATTTGATGAATTACAGTCAAATATCATGTATCTAATGAAAGTATTGCCTTAAAAAAATGATTTATATTTACTTAGATCATAAGTGTAAAAATTTGTAACAATCCAGTTGTCCTCAGACAAGTACAATACAAATTTACTTGTCCATATAAAAAAACTCGTCCATACCGTTTCATTGTTTAAAAGAATAGTGGAAGACAATATTGTTATTTTATTTTACTTTAATTGAGCTGTACCACTTAAAAGCACGCTGTATGGATTTGTGACATGTAAGATATCTGGAATGATACTTTGACTTGTCTTATGTTTATTGTAAAAGTATACTTGGACTATAGAAGTGAGAAAATAGTAAAGTATACACAAACCTTTAAGTAATTTGTTGTTTTATTGTTGTAAGTTAGTGTGTTGGCAATACAAAACAAACACAAATTACCTCTGTAAAAAAATGACTGTCACAAACACATTTACATTTTGTTTTAGTCCACTCCAATTAATGAATAGAACACTGATCAGAAGCTATGGCTTGCATCACTGTTTGCTTTGACTAGTGTTGCCAATTTTATATGAGACATCCTGACGAAGTTTACATCAACTGGCTCAGGCTGAGGCTGGCTTTGTACGAGATTGTTGTACAGGCTCAGATACTCATCTGTTTGGCTTTATGTGTGAGATGCCTTGTTTCAGGGTCTTTGTTTAACCAATGCATTACACTTTCTATTGGCTCAAAGTCATTTAAACTTGGTCCATTGGGAATAATCCTCATCTGACTTATTATATTTGTTGGATCGACTGTGTTGCGAAGAGGGGTTTAAATCTGGTTCATTGAAGAAAATAACCTTTTACACTCTACTGTGGAACCTGAAGGTGTGAAGAGCAATTCTACCGAGGTCTTCTCACTTCAGGTTCTGCCATTCATTAGGACTCACATGCTGAAGGAAGCTTTAAATGTCATTGTCATCAAGGAAGGCCGTTGGTAATGGATACTTCAGTATGATGTCTTGATACATTCAAGTTTCGGAGTCAAGCTGATAATAGAATTCAGACACAGTCACCAGTTATCACTGTCACTCTGAATGTACCACTGTTGGCTTAAAGTCTACTTAAATGGTATTTACAACTCTTTTTTTTTTTTTTTTGTTGTTGCTGGCTACCCATCTAATTGACTTGATGTCAGAGTATATGACCAATCCACTGGCTAAAACGTCTGAGGCCTTTTGAAGATTTGTATGCCTTTTAGGACTGAAGGAATGAAATTTGTATTGCCATTCGATTGTCTGTTCAACTGCTTAAGGTAAGGGAATTTCTTGGTTGCATACAAAATAACAAGCTCAAACCAATGTGTTACATAGTGTGTTATGATGACAGGATTCTCAACTGTGCCTGAAAGTCTTTTAGCAACACTGTTGTTTGCTCCCATGTTTATACTAGTACCATCCATGTTGACACAAACTAGGTGAGTGCCATTATGTTGTGTGTTATCAGAACCATCAAAATACAAATCAAGATTACAAAGTCCCCTCTAAATTGCAATAAAACCCACATTAGAATCTGAGCTTTCAAGATGTTCAGCACTATCAAGCATTACATCTAGACTTTTAATGTCAGAGTTTACAAATCCAACTAGAATGCATTATTGGTCTATAACTGCTGAATCAGCACTAGCATCTGATAGGTTGGACATTAATTTAACTCAAGATGTCTTATCCTTGACATTTTTCAGTAGGATGTCAGATACGATGTTGATGAAATCTATATGCAGTTCTATTGATGTGATCGGTTCCAAGTTCAACTCCAGTGTTGAGTTTTGCACCTCACAAAAAACTTCGTAGTCTGAAAAAGATTTCCTATGTGTTGATATGGCATGTCTTGTGTTAAACAGCTTCTTGTAGCGCTCTGTTTGGCTCATATTGTATTTACTGATCACTCTGTCTAAATTACCCACAGCTTCTTTTTTCTCAGATTTGGCCTTTTCATGATCAAATTTTACCTGACATGTATTGTGCTTGGCACTTTTCTGATGTGTTAACAGATGTGTTTTTCCTTGTGATAACCTGTCCTGCAAACAATTAACTGGTTTTGTCTACAGTTGAGGAGTATCTCTTACATATATTGCAAGATGCGATCGTTCGAACATTATTGGCCAAGGGGACTCCTGCAATAAAGAATCTTTAAACTCCCATTTTTATCTGCCCTATCATAGTCAATTTTAGGTTACACCCGTTTTTGTTGACTTTTGATTAAAATTTTGCCATTCGGCCCTAGTTGTATAAGAGAATGATCCATGAGATATATTACCAGGAATATTCTTTGTCAATATACTTTCTCATTACAGTTAAGACAAGACCAGCAACTGGTTTAAAACAACGCATTGCTCATATAAACCCTATTCTCCAGTCAATGAAATTTGTTGTAATGTAACCATTAAAAGATACCTCTGAAAACAGTTCCGTCGGCCCCCATTGGTTGTAACCAAAGAAGCTGAGGCTCATTTCAATCCTTATCGATAATTCGCAGCATACATTATGTAAACAATAAAGAATGCACGCAAATGATATTCGCTGGTAAGTATAAATGACACTTGTGTAAACACTGCTGAGACAAAATGGGACCTACTGCCCTTTCAAGGTACAGGTCACAATTTACTTGCCTATGCAAAAGTTGTTCATCCATAAGAACTAATTTTCGACTTGGCTACAGATAATGTGCACCCAACTGGAAACAGTATAACCTGTGTTAAAACAGATCAAGTGGTCATGAAATTGAACACAAAAACTGAACTTAAACTTAAGACCCCCAAATTAGAAACCATACTTAAAGGCTCTGGACAATCATAAAGCAGTTAGGTAGATTGAACTATATTCAGCCAATTCTAGACTTCTCATTATCTTTTGAAGTAGCCAGCTCAAAAATGTAAAGGCTATGTCAGTGCAACAATAGACGAAAATGTTTATGTAGTAAAAGTAGATGGCTATAGTATTAAAACTTTAAAAGTGTAAGGTTTTTGAGGCAGCTGCTGGCAGCTAATGAGAAAGCTGCAATTCTTATTTTTTTAAAAATTCTACCTTAAATCACTAGTTTTTAGCAATCCAAATTCCTAAATTTTCAATCTAATGTCACAGAACGCACTCTCAGATCAGGATCTATGTTTTTCTTACAACTTAGGATTTGGCTAATTTGGGATTGTCAATTAGTATTAAACCTCTGTATTGGATTTTCTCTTACAGTATTTTTCCTTTTGATTAATTTAACCTAGAGTCTAAACTACTATGTATAGGATCTTTACACCAATTGTTTTGTTCATTGACCCTTGAACAATGAATAAACATCAAAAAGGTTGAGATTTGAATTGACAAAAATTTATATTTAGATCTCTTCCCTATTATAACGTGCTTTGTTATAATGCAATTCCAGATATAGCACGGTACCGCCAATGACCTCATGACCAAAATGCCAACACTGTACTTGAATTAGTATATTAATATATTAGCTTATGGTCTGAAAGAAAACAAAATGAAGCTTAGTATTGTTGTTCTATTGCCTTATTTCCATTTCAAAACGTGTTTTCCCTCTCCCATACACCCCACCACTGACATCCATACCCCTAGTCATTGTATTTTCAATCATTTCCTCTATACCACTGTTCAGTAATACTGCTGCTTTTGCTATACCATGGTTCAGTACATACCATGGTTCTCGATATATCATGGTTCGGTACATGACGCTGTCGGCAGTTATGGACCCCAACTTCCGCATTATGACGAGGAAGAGCTGTACTAAGACATATGTATGAAAAGCTTTATCTGCATAGACCTTTCTAACTCTGTATATTGAATGTCTTGTTGATAATCTTGCTGTGCAATAAAGTTAAATCCGCTTCATTTTCCTATCTTGACGTGAATTTAAACTTTGCACATCAGAAAAGCTGGAATCTCAGGGTGGAACAGTTGTCAAATTAAAGATTTTTCTTATTTCAAGCAAAACAATGGAGAATCTGATCTACTGACACATATGTAAAGGCCGATCAGTGCCTGTGTTTTTTTTTTTTTTTTTTTTTTTTTTTATTACCATGCACAGTATATGCAGGTAAATATGGTCAACCATATTGAGAGATAAATGGCCAGAGTTGATTATGAATAATTTTCTTCAAATGGTTCCCATTCATAATATTAAAATAACATATAACCCAAAAGTTGGATAAAGGAAATTAAAGTGTACCAGGGTTATCAGAGGCTGCAAACTAGATAAGTGATCCCCAATCTCCATGGAAAATAATTCATGAAGAATTTGCAATTTCAGAAAGTTTATAATAAAAACGGTGTCCTCATTTGAAACATTTGTAATAATCAGCTCATGAGCTTTCCTATACACCTAAGAAAAACCCTTTTGTACAGTAATCATAGGTTTAATTTATCTGAATTGAACACAGTAATACAAATTAATTTAATATTTCAAAAACTTAGCACAAGGAGCTTGAGCAGAGCCTTCTCCAAACCAAAGCAGACTACAATCCAGAAATTCCTATTGATGAGCAAACATCCTGCATCCCCTATGATCCTAAGTGGGAATTCCCAAAGGAAAGGCTTAGATTGGGTAAGCTTTTCGTGCCCTGTCACAAATGTAAAAGGTGCATATAGTGTTATTTATGTCCATCCATCTTTTTAGTTCATACATTTGATTAAGTCATTCGTTTTGGTCACAGTAGGAGGGCATTCATTTAGGTCACAGTGGCATAGAATTCCATTAGGTGGCAGTAGCAGAACATTCATTTAGGTCACAGTAGCAAAGCATTCATATAAGTCACAGTAGCAGAGCATTCATTTAGGTCACAGTAGCAGAGCATTCCATTATGTGGCAGTACAGAGCATTCATGTATTTTGTAGTAGCAGAACATTTATTTAGGCACTTCTCTTCCATTTCCACAGCATTCTGTGGCTAATAATGTGTTACAATTGCTGTTAAAAAGCAACCAACCAGCCAACCATTGTTGGATGAGAACGTTTCTGGTTATTTTACACCTTATCTGTCCACAATATCATTAGCTTTAAAAGTTAAAATGTTCATTGTTTTTCTCAAGAATTTGTTTTAATTAAGGTGCGATCTTTCTTGTTTCACATAAAGCATGGATTTTGCTACATGCATAGTTTTAGGCCCCTAAATCTAGAGGAAACAAATTACAGTACACCCCTTGGTATGTCAATTGATTTTGAGAGTGATAGGAATTGTTATTTATTAAAGGTGTTCATATCTGTTTGTGGCTCAAGCAAAGGCATTTATTACTTTATCATCATCATCATCATCATCATCATCATCATCATCATCATCATCATCATCATCTACTTAATGATAGTAACACAATAATCTTTTATCAAGCTCTCAATACAATACAGAGAAAAGCGAAGTTTAAAACATTATCCAAAAAACCTTCCCTAAAAGAAACCACATATTTATGATGTTAACTCTATACACTGATCGAAGTGCATACAACAAGTCAAAAAAAGGTAAATATATGATTTTAGAATAATGGATTAATTAATGTAAAACTATTATTGTAGTATATACTTAACAGCATTGATGTTGGATGAATGATGCAGCTGCAGCTGATTAAGAGAAAGTTCTTTGACAGAACTCTGTTTATATGAAAATTCATGTAGCAGTATTATTGCAAAAAAACAACAAAAAACCCCAAAACAAAACAATATGAGAACTATGTGTGGATGTTCTGACATTTTACGTGTATTTTAAAGGTTGGATAGCAGCATTATGCATGCAGACAAATACTGAAGATGTATTGTAGGAGTTATAAAAGATGCTTTACCTTTATATTGTAGGCATGGTACTTGGCCAGGGAGCATTTGGTCGAGTGGTCAAAGCAGTGGCTACAGAAATAGTGAAACATGAGGCTGTTACGTGTGTAGCAGTCAAGATGGTCAAAGGTTTGTAGTAATCCAATGCCTAAGTTGTTTTGATGCCTTCTCATTCCTTGAGGTCTCTCTGATTGTTCCACAGATATTGTTTTAGAATGTCCAGAATGCTATTTTGACTGAAAATTACAGGATATGACAAATGCTGTGCTGTCTGTTTTCCTGTTGTTAAACGTAGTGGTATGTTGTTAATGATAGTACCTTACTGTATTTATGTAAAGAGACGTAACTTAAATTTTAACATTTTGAGGAAATGTATTAAACCTTAGTGTAGTTACCTCTTCTTAATGATTCACAGCTAGTTGTTGTGCTGTATACAATGCAAAATAGAAAACTGTCCCTCTGGGCTATTGCTAAACTATTTCGTTAAAAATATTGTATGAAAAGTTATTATAAATTCTCTTTCAAGAGATGAAAAGGTTTATGCAGTTTGTAGGGACTAATCAGTAGAACAAACAACATAGACACTGATCTGCCAGCTCATTGTTGTTTGCATTTTGGACTAAGATTATACGCGAGTATATACGGTATGTAGAACCATATTGTTATTTGTAGCATTATAATCACCAAAAAGTGAATGCTAATACGAACATCTTTCAAGTTATGTGCATTCCTCTGACCCGATTCAATATAATATTATATCAACCCTCCAAACCATAAGTATTCTTAATAGCTTTGATTTTATTTTTTTTAATGTATACATCCCAGAGCATTTTATTTCTTCAGCATAGCCATGTTTTAGAAAGTAAAAATCTTTCATATCCAGGTGGTCAATGGTTTTATGTTGTCAAACTTTCAAGTTTCATTAAAATTAAAAGATACTAACTTAATGTTTTATTACATACCGTATATACTCGCACATAAAAAGGGCCCAAATGCAAACAACATAGACCCTGATCTGCCGTCGCATAATGCGCCGGCAGATCAGGTATATGTTGTTTGTTCTACTGATTAATCTTTACAAACTGCATAGACCCAGATCTGCCGGCGCATTATGCGACGGCGAATCTGGGTCTATGCAGTTTGCAGTTGGTATCAGATTATACGCGAGTATACACGGTACCCATTTAATCTTCATTGCTTGATCTGGCGTTTGATACAGCTGTTCAATCCATATTTCTGTATCACACACCCAGACTGGAACTACTTAGGTGTCTTCTTTGACGTCCGTGCATTGATATTTTAAGATGCAATGAATCAAACTTCAATAAATCCCCATTCGTTTTGAATTTCATTCACTCAGTAAAGCTAAAAATATTTCAAAAGCTTTAAAGAGGGGGTATGTAATATATATAAAACCGCATTTGTGTTTTGTTCCAAGTTGGAGGAAAGAACTCGTTTGATATGGCATATGAATACATCTTGGCCTGACGGCCTCGACTTATCCCTATGCCTTATCAAACTCGTTCTTTTCCGCTGACTCAGAACAAAACACGTATGCAGTTTTCTGCATTTATGCCACCATAGATTCTTCATTGTGAACATTTCCTTCTAAATGAAGTATAATATCTTGATTTTCTTTGCCTGTGCACTTCGTGCCAATAATATGTAGCAATATTTCCAATTTTTATGAATGGATTACGTTTTCTGTGATTGGATGTAAACGGTCATCTGATACAGTAAAACCTGTCATGAGCGACCTCTGCTATGAGTGACCACCTGTCATGAGCGACCACAATCATAATGCACGGATCGATTTTATTATATAAACGTACTGTCGTGAGCGACCACCTGCAGTACACGACCAGCGACCGCGATTTCTTGGCAAAATATGCATTTCAACACTGCTAAGAACCGCATTACAAAAAAAGAGATAAACACAACTTACCTTTATTTAACCCTTTGTAAGCATGACCGCTTAAAAAGTAAAGACTGTTATAAACAAAACCAAAAACTAAAAAAACCCCATTAGGCTGGCGAATGGTTTTTTACATTTTAAAGGTCATGCATGTTGTGTCATATGTTATAGATTGTAAACCAGACTAGAGTACAAGCAGATTGGTCATTCGGAAATACCTCATCTATTTCTGCGAGACTAAAGTATGATCCGTAGGATTTCCCGCGAAGTTGTTAATGGGAGCTTGTTCTAAAATAATATTGCTATCGCGGGAACTGAGACAAACACCACTGACGTTTATTTAATCCTTTGTAACAACGACAGCTTCAAAAGTAAATACTATTCTAAAAAAAAAAATTGGGCTGGCTACCGGTTTCCTAAATTTTGCAGGTCATGCATGTCGACGTCCTTTGTTATAAACTGTAAAACAGACTAAAGTACATGTCACTAACTGCCATTGTAGTGCCAAAGTCAATATAGCGGTCGCATACATCGTTTGTCTTAGGAGTTAATCCATAATGCCTGGCGTGAATTAGGTCTTTGTCTTTGTCTTTAATGCCAGTAGGTGAGAATCGTTTTCCAGATTCGATTGTCATTGTGAAAGGCTTGTGGTTGTTAGTTTTTTGTTTTTTTTATGTTACAGTGATTACAGCCCAGACACCAAGCCATCATCTGTTCACCTTAGACTAGTGTAGCCGGTTACACCCTTTGTTTATAGAGTTAATCTCTTTGTGTCGTCGGTGAATTAAGCCTTTGACTTTTGTCTCTAAATAAATTTATTCTGTTTCTGGATGAGTTAATTGTGTCTTTTTATTTCATTCATTGGTACATATACGTTGTGTATGTATTCCATATTTCCCCAAAGCCTGATCAAACCCGCTACAGTTGTTATTACAATTGATCCTTATAACATTAACACCTAGCACTTTAATAACAATGACAGAACCTCTAACGAAAAAGAGACAAATTCTAACACTGGAGGAAAGAATTAATGTAATTGAAAGAAGTGAAAAAGAGGAGACCGTTTGCAACATAGCAGCCAATTGAAACGTCAGTAAAACTCAACTTTAGGGTGTTATAAAAGACAAGGATTCAATTAGAAATGAATTCATATGCTAATACTAGTATATGTACATGTGACCTTCAAATATAAATGTGATTCATGTTTAATGATAGATGTATATCTTTATTGCTATATAAAATTATTTTCAGATGAATGCATGCAAATATTTTAACAAGAAATATGAACAAAGAATACAATAAATGTACGTGATTGTGTTTATTTTTCCTTCTTTAACAGTGCTGAATTTCGACCTTGGAAGTTGGTCTTTTGTACAAACCTGTTATGAGAGACCACCTGTCTTGAGAGACCGCTTTTTGTTGACAGAAGGGGCGGTCTCTCAAGACAGGTTTTACTATACTTACCTGGAATATTTTTTTTACACATTGGTAAATTTTGAATATTACCTTAATTGAAACGACTCATGATAGAAAACTAAGTACTACCTAAAATCAAATATTTTATTCCTGGAATCCACTGATTTGACAACAGAAAGGAGGAAAATTAGAATTATAAGGACTAAATGATCATGATTTGGTACTTATGGAAGTGTAAACTTTACCTAATCACTCACAAAGTTAGCATAAAGCCTATCGGACTTTGTTTACTAATCATGTATTTGTTAGTACACAAAGTCCAATTATTATGAACAAATGAAGAATAGTTTCATTATAACAAATCTAACAGCTTAATGGACTAAAATTCTAACATAAACTAATTTTTACTTACTTTTTAATATGTCATGATTTATTTTCAGATTGCACAGATAGAGAACAGATGATGTCCCTCTTGTCAGAACTTAAAATATTTATTCACATTGGACAGCATTTAAATGTACTCGGCTTGCTTGGTGCAGTTACCAAAAACATAGCTAAAGGCAAGCTTATTCATAGATTATTACATATCTTTATATCAACATGCTTTTAGTACAGTAAGATCTATGATTATACCTGTTTTATACAAGGGCTGCTTAACAGTGAGGTGCCTTAAAGTGAGAGAGTACTATATACACATTCACAATAGTTAGCAAATATCAAATAGATAAAGCTTAAGCCTAAAATCATTTTGCCTTTTTGTGGCCATACATTTAACATTGACATACATTCTATAACATGTATTTAGACAATGTTTCACATAATTTAGAATGTATACTTTCATACAAAAAGGAAAAAATGTACAGAAATATATAGATTCATGATTGGCTCATGTAGTTTTAACTGTTAACTTACAACAAGTTACACATGTAGAGAAAAATGATAGAGTCATTAAAGATGTATTGTACAAAGCCAGCTGAATTGTTTTTCAGGTGAACTTTATGTGATTGTAGAGTATTGTCATTTTGGCAATTTACGGAACCATCTCATCAAAAATAAAGATAGCTATAAGGACATTATGTCAGACCACTTCCACCGTGTGACAGAAAAACTGAGTGAAGCGGAACTGGACAAGGCCAAAGAAATGCCTAATTATGTAAACAAGGCTCAAACCGAGAACACAAATGATCTTGTAGGGCCCCCTCTTACAAAGAAAAATCTCATATTATGGGCATTTGAGGTTGGCAGGGGAATGGAGTATCTTGCTTCTAAAAAGGTAAAACAGATGAAACTATCTATTTGCTTCTTTATCCAGGTTTGTTCAACTTGGTTTCTAATTTTCAGTTCAGGAAATAATATTTACACATTCTTAGCAGCTTACAACTTGTGGAACTTATTTATTATACACCACAAGTAAATATAGTACGTGCAAGATGACTTAATGGCATTTATTTCCATTTGTATTGAAAACCATAATTCCAGTTAAAAATCAAATTGTACAAACCTTATATTTGAGTATTTGGCAATATAATGACGGCTAAAAGAGTTCGTATCCATCATGAGACCAAGTCTATTCTGTGATTGTCCATGTTTTCCTGCACAAAAATGGCAGCTAGTTCAGAGAGTATTTTCCGATTGCAGGGTGTAATGATTTCTAATAGTCCGTTGGAAAAGACTATAGAGTGTAATAACTAAAGATATAAACCAGTCTCTAAGTCCACCCCTCCCCCCTGTTTACTCTGCAGTACAATATATGATTCAGTAATTTGATAACTGCGGGAGCTATAACCCTAACCGGAAATTTTTTATTTTAATATCACACAGGCTAAAATATGCCATACATATATCATTATATCTCCTTTTGTTAAAAGATATGAAAATCTATTTTCTTAATGTTTACTTTGTGTATCATTTAAAGAAGTATTTTTTGTTTTTTAAATGAAAATTCTATCCCATCTTATGTAATGGCCGGATAATGAGCTATAACATACAGATCAAAATACTTTACTTACGGCTGCTCTTTTCTATTAGAAATACACTGTTTAGATAATTTCAGTGTCACGGACCTGAATAGTGTTCTATCAGTCGTTCTAATTTCTTTATATTTCTTCCACTTTGGGTTCTATGTTGTACATCCATTGTGTTGCAAACCATTGGTAAATATGAGGCGTTTGATTCATCTTCTACCTCTTCATTGTTTGATGATTCATATTAATCATCACTTTCTTCCACGCTTGACATTTTATTTGGCATCAACAACAGTCCTTTCTGATTTCTTCGCTATTCACCACGATTTGTATTTACCAAGCTAGATATTTATGTAACTTCTTTAGTAACAGTACCTTATTCAGTATATTGATTATTATTGTGAATTCTAATAGTCTCTCCTAGACTGAGTTGTTTCAAGGATTCACTGCTGTCTGATCATGGTAGAACTTTTGTTTTTCCCATTGCTTTCATTTCCATTACATATACATACATTTTTTTTAATTTTATTTTTTGGAACTTGCAATGTCTCTGGATTTATAGGTAGATCATCGTCGCAAGCTGAAATTTCATCTACTTTCATGAATATACATAAACAAAAATACGTCATCAACAACACAAGGGAAGAATTTCCACAACATCAATGAAAGTGCTCATTTTATTGATTGATGAGTGATTGTGTTGGGAAGAGAAACTTTGATTGACTCATTCAGACAGCATAAATGGTCATGTTGGTCACAATGGCAAGAAAATTGTATTTGCGTCCGCAGTGATTGGTTAAGCAGGTTTATGCATATTAACATAGAAAAATTCCGCACAGGCAGTCACTGGTGATAACTGAGAATAGATGATTATTGCCCGTGGCTTGTGACGATGTAACGATGTAGGTAGGTTAGTACTTAAGTTTCTTCCCATTATTAGTTGTGCTGGAAAATCCATTTTTGGCAGTAGTAAACCTATAAGCTAAAAGTTCAAGATGAGGATCTTTCATTAGCACTTCTTAATTATTGATTTCACAATCTATACTGCTTTCTCAGCTAACCAGTTTGGTTTTGGATACCCATCGCTGCTTGTTATGAGTCTGAAATTCCAAATCTTTAGCAAAAAAATGTTTTTTAATTCAAGCTACTGTAACAAGGACTATTATCACTCAGTACTTTCTCTTATTAACCTTGTCTTAAAATTGCAGTACTGATTCACTTGATACTAAATTCACTGATTCACTTGATACTAAATTCTTAAGACTTAAGATCTTTGAAAATATCTCCATGACTTGCAATCCAATTCTTTTGATTTTTCTTGTGTAAAAGTGTTCTTAATATTGCCAAGTAACTTGATAGATCAAACAAAAATCTTGCCAGATATTTGATCATCCCAGGAAATCGTTGCAATTTTTTTTAACATGTTTGTCTGTCCATACCATGTTGGCTAATCTGGCTTCATGCCATCTTATGATACAACATCACCTAGAAACATGAGTTCTGGGACATTGATTATGCAGTGCTCTTGTTGTAGCTTCACTTTGATCTTTCTAACATTTCCAACACTCATCTTATGTGCAAATCATGCACCATTTGGTCTTTTCCTCATATAATGATGTTATCCATTAACACGTAAATTCCATTCATGTTTTCAAATAGTGTATGAAATATTCTGTGCTAAAATTTTGGGGCACTTAATATTCCAAAGGTGGTCACAAGTAACGATATCTGCTAGAGACTGTATTAAAAGTGCATAATTTAGAACTTTCCCCATGAAATTGAATCTGCCAAAACCCATATGAAGCATCACATTTCATCGTCACCTTTGCTCCTGCAAAATGTGACATAATTTCTTCATGTGTTGGAAGTTTGCAATGCTCTCTTTGGATAGCTTTATTCAGATTCCATGGGTCTAAGCAAATCCTCAAATTTCCATTTCTGCATATCCATTCCTTTCTGCATATCTGGTTTGTTTTCTCGTGTTTTCTTCACAGTAAGTACAAGTTTGACTAATTTGATCGTATCACAAGTGTTACGTCCAAGAATAAATCTGACATTGCTGTCACTTATAATGAATTGGGTGTATACAAGTAATGTGTGTCTTAGTTCTAGCATTCATTGACTTCTTACTGGGATGTCTCCTCTATCATATGCTTTCAGTTTAATGCTGCTTCATTGTACCCTTGGCCAGTGCTTCATTTGAAGTACAAACATCCAAGTATATTGACATCAGCTCCTTTGTCTAATTTCATCGGTATAACTGTGTCATTAAAATTGATTGGAAAAATCCAAGGACAATTTGTGTCAGCTTGATTCACTGTATCTATGAAAAATTCTCTCTCAGTATCAAATGAATGAACCTTTCTTGTCTTGCTGTGAGCTTAGTGTCTACCATCCCTATGCCCTGTTTATTGGTATTTTGCTGTGTTACTTTAGCAAACGTTCTGAAAATTATTTCTTCCTGGACATTTTGTACATATTTTGGACTCTTGCTGGAGAGGGTCTTCCCTTAGTATCTAATCCACACTTTGTATGGAAATGTATCTTTTTGTTTGACTTGCTTTGTTTCTGTAAAGCTCTTTTGAGGTTTAGATCTCTGCTGGCTTCTTTTCTTTTTCACTGCGTCAACATACTTTTCTGGTTTGTCCACGATAGTAATTGTTTTCATTCTTACTTTTGTGGCCTCAGCTGCTCTGCATATTGTGGCCTCAGCTGCTATACATGCAGCTTTTAATTCATACATCCTTTTTATGATCATCACTTATCTCTTCAATAATTCTTTCATGTATTAAGCCATCTTTGAGGTTTCCAGTTCCACAATCTTGTGCTTGGATTCTTAAATTTATCAGGAACTGATCAAACTTTTTCCTGATGTTTCTAATCTGCTGTTAAAAACATGCCTCTCTTAGGTTTTGTGTTTCCTTGGTGAACAATATTCATCAAATTTCTGTATCATATGCTCAATTGTATCTTTCTCTTCTTCAAAAAGGAAAATGTGTTGAATAGTTCCACTGCTGTCTCTCGATATAATGTTAGAAATGTACCAATTTGAAGCTTCTCACTTTTCCTCTGTTTCAATAGCACGCATATAGTGTTTATATTGTTGCTACAAGTATCTACAATTTTCAGCGACATTATGTTCTAATGATAGACTTTGATGCTGGAATCTATTCCATTTTTATAATTCACTATAGTATTAAGCTTTTCAAACTTCTATAAATCCGTATTAAAGACTATAGAGTTTAATAACTAAACACTCTATTGGATAAAGACTATAGAGTTTAATAACTAAACACTCTATTGGATAAAGACTATTGAGTTTAATAAATAAACACTCTATTAGATAGTGTTTACGGGGGTTGTCTCGGTAGGTGGCACAACCAAGAATACATCATAGCATATGTGTGCAATCATAAAACACATTGCAATACAATTAGATGGGATTCGTCATGATTGTTTTATTGACATAAACTGTAAAAAAAAAAACACAGTGTACTCCTACCAAGCCTATCTTTTCCGAGTCATTAATTTTCAGATAGATTGAATAGCTGATATTACTTGGGTATCTAGTGTTTATTGCCACAAAAGCAGCCCATGGACATAATTAATTCAGAAAACACCATTATTAGATTATTTATAATCAACTGTAGTAAGATTTGCCTATAAAAATAGAATAAAAAAGAAATAATTTACATGAATCATTTATTTAATCATTTTGAATTAATCAGTACTGTACTAGATTCCAAAGAGTGTTGAAAGCAGAGTTCAATATTGACAAGTCTCAATGTATTTAATATGCACCTAGAATGTGGTGTAGAGAAAAAAAGAAATTTAAGAAATTGAAGCATTTAGTTTTAGGCTTTCTTGATTGAGTGGAGAGTTTTGAATTTAAATACTTTTCTTTTCTTTTCTTTTCACAACTTCACACCCATGCTCCCTCTGCTTCCATTGTTCAGACTATGCCCTCTATGCAACAGTTGCCCTGAACAACGTAGACTTCAGATGCAAATTTTAAGCAAATATGTTCTCAAGGAAATGATTTTATTCTTGACAGAATTTAAATTGCTTATTATTGTCATCTTTTGTAATTTATGTCAATTTTATGCAATAGAGGTAAATGTTACTATAACTCAGATTATTTTCCTGTATGTCAGTATTGATATTTCGTTTCTTCTGATAATATTTGCTTTATTACTACTACTAAATCACATCATAAATTTAGTATATCACAAAATCAAAGCAACATCGTATAGCGTCATTATGAAGTTAAACAAAATGTCTTTTGCAATTATGTGATCAATAGAAATCCAAATTTGTGTTCATTAGAAATTACTTGAATGAAGCCAGTTGAATAGTTGCTGCAAGACATTCATGATATAGAATGTGAAATGTTTTATAAATTCAAACATTAAAAAACTCCTGCAAGACGTTGTTTGAGATTTTATGCCATGCGGTATATTTCATATTTCAGTCATTACTGTGTAATATTACTAACCGTTTGCTGATATTTTCAGTATATACACAGAGACTTGGCAGCCCGTAATGTGCTATTGGCGGAAGACAATGTTTTGAAAATATGTGACTTTGGCTTATCAAAAGACTGCTACAAATATGCCAAACAGGAATATCATCAGAAAGGAGATGTGAGTCAGTATTTAGTTAAGGATGAGAGCCGTGGGTGTGTGTGTGTGTGTGTGTGTGTGTGTATGTGTGTGTGTGTCTTTTAAATGTCTGTGATTCAATGTTAAAAAGCAGAGATCCAAACTTTAATATCTTTTATATGCAAAGTGTTCTAATTGTTGGTCAGGATAATATCCATCAGAAAGCACGAAGCACATTCATTTTGGTTTTTGCAAAGCTGTTTACTGGTATGATTTTGCTGTAGTTTCTACCTAATATTTTTCAAGGTATTGTTTCTCTGTTAAATACATGCTCTGATCACATTAACGTTAGGAAATGAACTCTGTACCTCCTAAATCCAGCAATCCTAGAAAGATGAAAATTCCACCTTTCCTGCCTGTATAAAGTATAGATGAAGGAGAAAAAAAAACCTTGCTCATTAGCTCCCTTTGCCAATCCTAGGCGGCTACCCATTGGACCTATGCCTACCAGTTGAAGCTTCCTCTTGGTATGATCCACATTGTACTGCCTGGCCTCCTGTAATCCAGGGTTATCTTTTTGAGTTTTAACCATCCATTGATAAAATCGGTATAGTATTGTGTAAAAGGTATTTGTTACATGTTGCAATAAATATTTTGTGAATTTGGACAATAACTTTGCTGAATTGTTTGCAGTTGTGGACTGCAGAATTTTGCTATTGTGCTCCAACATGGTATTATTGTTGGTTGTTATTCACACACGTTGCTTGTATGTTTCACATGTTTGTGTAACAAGTGTCAACTTGATTGTACAGGTGAATACTTTCGGGTTGTTATTTTTCAAAGTTTGTTGTCATTCATGTCTTTCAGAGTTGAACAATGGCGACAAAGTGCATGAAGTATAAGAGGTTTAAGACCAGTGAAGACATGCATGAGACATGTGTGGCAATGCACTAGATGCACATCCACTTCGACTTGCAGTGTTTGCGCCTTCTATTTAGAGTGAGTTTGGTCAATGGCGCTGAGAAAGGTCTGGGCAAATGAGATATATGTCGGAGTTTGACACACCCATATGGCCTTCTTCTGCATGCACTGTATGCTGCCTTTCCAGCTGCCGACCAGCCCGTTCAGCCATCAGGCCGATCATACTGGGGGATAACTGAACAGGTATCCGTCACTTCAGTGAACTATGCCGCATACTGGAAGGCCACTCCACGGTATGCAGAGTTATACAGGGATCCGGCTAGCCAATCCATCCATTTTTGCACATGCTCTGCCTAAGCAGAGCCACTGTGCCGACCATACAGCCAGCCGCCATGCTGACTGTCCAGCCGGCTGGCTATCACACTGTCTGATCATCCATGTTGGCAAAACAAGCCATGGCACTTACCAGTCAAAGGGACCATGGCACTGCTTTGTTCATGCCGTCGGGTATGATGTATGGGGACAAGAACGCATAACGGACAAGGACAACCCCCACAGTGAGTGCAGGAATAACCTCGTGACTTTGATGATAGTTTCAATTCCGCAATGAAAGAAATTTATTGGATTTTGCTCATTTCTGAGTGCACACTGCCACCATCTGCAAGCCAAGCCTATAAGATGAAGGCTTGGTAGACTTTGAAGATGAAGACGATCCCCCATCATTCCATCTTTTGGCACAGTATGCGAAGATCAAGGAGATTACAGACCGCCTGTCGGAAAAGGTCCAAGACTTTTTTCTCTGAATTCCAGCTACCAGCATCTTGTCACGCTGGTATTGGACGCACTCATTGACGTTTTGCACTGAGGTTCCAACCTTAGACAAAACATCACAGTGGTCAACGTGATGACCCCTCTGTTTTACAGGGTGGATATGAATGTGTTTCAGGCCACTTGTAAGCTAGTATGAAACATGGCTGCAATTTCCTTCATGCAAGACTTGGCATCACTAGTGAATTTCCGACTTGACAAAATAAGGTAGTTACCATGTATGGTAATCCTTGGTTTCAATTGCCAAGGTTATCAACAGAACTGCGCATCATGCAGTTGCTAATGCCTTGACAGCTTTGGCCAATTTAGACCTAGTGCGATGAGATGACTGTCTCCGTTCGGTTCATCTGAACTGAACTGAAATCATGTAATTCCTTGGTTCTCCGCTCTACACCTTCAGTACCCTGTTATTGTTTGGTGGTAAAATAGATGAGGTGAACAAGACTGTCTAGCTTGAACCAGCCTTCAGGTCGATTCAGCTCAAGCCACAAGAGAGGGATGATCGGAGTCAAAAAGGTAAGAAGTCGAACACTGCACAACAGTTGCAGTTTCAACCTCATTCGAATTTCAGGCGGCAACGAGTTTCTCCTTCTCCATGCCTCCCAACAACCGCTGATGGCTTCCCATCCTAACATCCAGCGGACTCCCTCTTGGTTGACTCCATACTCCTTCATTTCTTGCAGTCTAGGATTGACCTATTTCCGCAAAACAAATCCAATCCGGGGAAATCAGGAATTTTGTGGAAGGAGATCTGATCGTTACTTGACAAGCAGGCAGTTGAGGGAGTTCGCAGACCGAACTCTCTGGGGTTTTACTTCAGGATGTTTCTAGTGCCCAAAGTCAGTGGGAAGCTAAGACACATTATAAACCTCAGCCAGCTCAACAAGTACCTAGCCGTGCCAAGGTTAAAAATGGAGATGGCATGTTCAGGCAGGCTTTCTATAAAAGGGGATGAATCAGTTTAGACCTAACCAACACATATTTTTACATCCCTTTAATTCAGATTCCAAGGAATGATATTTAAATTTTCGCGCACTCTCATTCAGTCTCAGCATCAATCCATGAGCAATCATGAAGGTCATCTATATCTACCGTGTTGTCACTTCCTTCTGTTTAGCATCATCGGCAGCGACTGCGGCGTACCTTAACTACATCCTTTAAAAGCACAGTAAGTGCATCTTTGGTACAGGTCAGGAAAAAGTTTCTTTTCTTTGTGAGTTTATTAGGGTTTCAAGTTAACTGGGACAAATCGGATCTCATTCCATCCCAGCATTTTCTCCACCTAGGCATGGATTATTTTTACCAATCTCTACCTCATTCTTCTCCCTTACCTACTCGTGATATTGATTATGAAGCTCATTGAATCAATTGCCAAAAGGGAGTTGATTTCAGCCAGAGAGTTTCTGCAACTCCTCAGTTTACTGAATTTGGCGATGAATTTGATCAATTTTTGGTCTCCTTTTCATTGCAGATGGTCCTGTTGGCCAAGTGGTGCCATTTTTCCAGTCAACTTTATCAAAGAAGTATGATCTTGATGAAATAGTATCATTCCTGCATCAATGGTGCAACAAATAATTGCTTTTTATCAGGAATTCCTCTGGAGAAATTCCCAACCTGAAATTACATTCTGCACAGACACCAGTTCGTATTGTTGGGCAGCCCACTTGTTACCCATCTTCACCATGATCTTTGTCAAACGGGGGTGTGGAGTGCCGAAGTTACTTCTTCACATAAACTTTCTATAAATGAAAGACAGTGTAAACACATTTAATTTATGGAAGGATCAACTTTATAGAATGACAGTCCTCATGATGTTGGACAACTTGGTAGTGGTGGCCTATCTCCTCAAAACGGGAGGGAGGGTGGCATAAAACGTCTGACCTTTGCTTTCTGGTCTGTGATTTCCTGCGCTGGTGCATCCAGCTGATGATAATGGTCTAGGTCAGGCATATCCCCAGCCCGCTTAGTGTCTTGGGCAACTTCTTGTCGAGAAGGGACCAGACACTTCACACCGAGTGTGGTCTGTTCATCGATCGGTCTTTCATCAGATTTGTGCGTTTTGGGGGCGTCTTATGATATACTTGTTTGCAACTAGGTGGAATCACAAACTGCCCATCTTCGTTTCACCAGCCCCAAACCAGAAACCTGGGTAATGGATGTACTTTCAATCTTTTGGGAGGGGTTTTGGGCATACATTTACCACAACCGTGTATGGTTCTGGTACCAAAGATAATGCAGAAAATGAGAGGTAAGAAATGTCAAGTGATTCTAATAGTCCATTTCAGGCCGGACAAGTCATGGATGAATGATCTGCTCGATCTTCTGATAGTCATCCCCAGGAAAATCCCTCAGAGACCTAACTGGCTCAAACAGCCATGGTGACAGGTGTTTCATCCCTACCCAGACAGGCTTCTTCATACCTGGCTCTTTTCAGGAGAGTCTTCCGTCAAAAGTAATTTCAACCTTCTATCATGCAGAGAATCTCCCAAGCTAACAGGTCCTAAATTTAAGGGCTTATGAAGGAAAGAAGCCAGTGTTCAGAGATTGATACAAATTCAACAGCAGCCTCCCTTTGAATGCCTAAGTACCGCAACTGGCTAACTTTTTTCTCTGATATTTTTAGGAGAAAAGATGAACTTCTATGGCGATAAAAGACTCCCACTCAATGATCTCTGAAACGATCAAGCATCATGGTAGAGCCAATATTGGGCACGCTAAGGATCTCTCTGACCTGCTATTCAGATTTGACCTGATGAATTGACCAAAATCTGAAGCTGCTATCGTAACACACACGTTTTCTCATAGCTCTAGCTTTGACATGCAGGGTGAGTGAGTTGCGTGCCCATTCAGTGGAACCAAACTATCTCCAGTTCAGATTAGATGGCTCCTTGTCCTAATGAATCAACTGGGCTTCATAGTATAGAAGAGGTTGCCATTAGTGGGCAATTAAATAGTCATCTACTCCTTCTCCTTGATTCATATGTTGAGGGAGTCGGCAAGACAAGACTCCCCTCCGCCGGTGCTTTCAAGCACTATTTGAAATGCACAAGGAAGGGTAATGGGGCCTGACAATTTCTCATTCTTCAAGTCAAGGCTGGGGAAGATAATATAATCCTCAAGCCCTAACATCGTGGCTTACATGGGTAATATGCTTGTTGAATTTGTAGGTCTCAAAAGCTCAGATATACTCATGAGGATCTTGGCTTACGAGATTAGAGCGATCTCTGCAAGTCACGTATTTAAAAATAACAATTTGATCCAAGACATAACATAAGCTGTTGGCTGACATGCGCAGTCAACCTTCTCAAGCTTTTATCTGCATGGTTTAGCTCTGCAGAGACAAGAATTGAATCTGGTGGGTCCGGTGGCTACAGTGTACGAGACCATCAGATCAGTCAAACGTCAGCACAACCTTCTTACAGGTGTGAGTTTAGTACTTTCACTGGATTAACAATGAGTTTTTTCCTGGGTATGGAAAAGTTGCTATTTTCCCTTATCCACATACTTTTGTCACGTGTTACGCAACCATCGGGTGTGTTGTCCTCATTTTAGGAGAGCGGTTAATCCTTCATAAAGGTAATCCAGCCATTCTTCCCTCGATTTGTGGCCATGGCAAAGACACGATGATCATGCATTCCTCCTCCTATTACTGATTCTCCTAACATTATATCATCATAGAATGCATTCGACAGAGAAAGTAAATTTGTTTTGTAAATTATCTTCCTCAGAGAATACTTACCTGATCTCATTACTATTAAACCCTCCCACTCATCCCCGCAAATGCAAGCATCCACATTGATGTATTGCTGAGCTTAAACTGGTAAACATCTGATCAATGGGTAGCTGCCTAGCGGTGGCAAGTGGACGTACTGAAATAAGGGTTTTCTCTTCGTCTATATGCTATGTAGACAGAAAAGATGGAATTTTGATCTTTCCTGGATTGTTGGATTCCGGAGGTAGTGCACTTGATTTCCTAACATTAAAATGTGATCAGGTAAATATTCTTAGAGAAAAATAATTTACAAAAAATTTACTTTAGATGGGCAGTTGACTTTTGCAAAGATGCTGAATGCCAGAGTTCTATTAAATTCTTAGGCTCTTCAACTCTATCACCAAAGTACTTGAATGGTATGATACATTCAGTTTAAGCATCTGAATCATTATGTGTTAGGCCATAGCATGTGAAATTGTCTAGTTAGCTCTTCTGATCATAGATTGGAAGAGATCGTGGGATGGCCTGTTTTCCATTGTCTGTCTGTCCGTTAGCACAACATTATTGTCACTGCTCCTCCTAAGCTTTCTGGAGGATTGCCAAGACATTTGGCACACACATTCATCCCAAGGTCTAGTTGGTCCTAAATCTAATTTGTATTGCTCGAACATCCAATATGGTCACCACAGCAGCTACCATGACAATCTTGTTATCGCTACTTTGTCTAAATGGATGGCCTTATCAGTATGAGATTTCTTATGATGTATAGTTGGTCCTAATCGCAAATGATTCCTCTCTGATGTCCAGTATGGCCGCCATGGCAGCCGTCTTGAAAATCTTGTTATCGCAAATCCTCCCGAACGTAAAGTCATATCGACATGGGTTTTTCACCAGAAGATTTTCAATGATGTCTAGTTGGTACTAAATGAAAATGGTACTGCTTGGACAGCCAATATGACTGTCACAGCGGCCATCTTTATAAATTTTCTATCGCTACTCTGCTGAATGGATGATCAAATCAACATGGAATTTTCACAAGAAGACCTTTTATGCTGTCTATCTGGCCCTAAATAACAATCATACCGATCTGACTTCTAATATGACCATCAATTCAGCATCGCAGCAGGAATCTTGCAAATCTTGTTATTGCTACTCCAGAAGAATTGATGGTCATATCAACATAGGGTTTGTACCAAAAGTCTTCCTATGATATCTAGTTGATCCTGAATTCAAATGGTTCCAATCTTATATCAAATGTGGCTGCCTTGCTGCTACTCCTCCTGAATTGATGGTCATATTGACATGGGGTTTTCACAAAACGTCTTCTAATGATGTCTAGTTTGTCATAAATGAAAATGGTCCCAATCTTGTATCCAATAAGAGGTTAATTCGAAAATCTTATCGCTACAGAATATCAGATATTGTTTCAACACTCAGTTGTTAGAAAGAAGAAATGGTCTTATCTGGAATTTAAATTCTTTACGACCATGAGAGCATCAGTCCATTTAACTTTAAGGGACTCTTGTTTGATGCGGTGATGGTGGATGACATAAAAGAATGGGATTTGTTATCACTATGAATAACAGATAAGATGGCCTTAATAGAGATGAAGGTATGCATGAAGAATTGTGACCTTGTCTTAGTCAATTCATGCACACTACTGTTGGTATAGAAAAAAGGGGGGAATGTCCGCTTATTAGATGATTAGTGATGCTATAAATAGCCACATGTGTTCTTTGTAAGTCTTTTCAAAACTATTGATGATAGACCAGCTGTCGGTGTTGGCATAGCAAACTCGGGACATGTGACTAGTGTTACAGTTTGGACTTTGGGAAACTACTGATAGACATATTTTAGGATAAACAGGTCTGTTTTTGCATCAAGTTTAACAGAATTCTACAAAAACAATATCAGATGTAGCAATTTATCAGGCGTCAACAATAAGCATCTGATGTCAACCCCAAAACATATATCAAACAATACAGAGTAATGTAATGTAACTTTGTGAAACAAGCTTTTTTTAAATACTTTTCAAGTTTCTGCTTATACCGCTTCTGCAACAGTAACGTAAACAGTCGTACTCACTGAGTGTTTCACAGCCTTTGATCCCATTTGTCAACACCATCAGAGTAAGATGAATCAGGAGCATTTTGAACTATAATGCAATCTTCAAGCTTGCGTTTAATCTCGGGCCGGAACTTTTAAAAATATGCATAATTCAATCAACATGGTATGTTTTTAACAGTTCTACATTTGTAACTGTCTTTAATCAAACCTTTGCATCTAAATTTGACAGGGAAACAAGCCAAAAGGTTACCTTTTCACTCCACCTTAAGTTTTCAAGTTTGTATTATATTCTTTGTATATACCCAGCATAAGATGGAACATATTATGATGTTTTCCATCCATCCATCAGTTACCAATTTTATTTCTGCACGATAACTCAAGTTGTCCACTAACTACAGTTACCAAGCCTTGTTGGTGGCTTGCACTTGGGGTAAGGAAGAACCCTATTGATCTTGGGGTTAACAAGTTAAAGGTCAAGGTCTCTTTGGAAGAAAAAATGGTTTCTGCACAACAACTATAGTTCCCCACTATACACAGTTACCAAACTTTGTGTGTGGCTTTCACTTAGCAAATGTAGAAGACTGTTAATTTGAGGGTCAAAAGGTAAATGGTCAAGGTCACTGTCAAATAAAAAAAAATGATTTCAACATAATAACTCGATTTTCCTACCATCTACAGTTACCAAACTTTGTTGATAGTTTCCACTTGCGGTAAGGAAAAACCCTTTTGATTTGTGGATTCAATGGTATATGTTCATGGTTACTTTGACATGAAGGAGAAAAATAACATAGGTCCTGCTTCACAAACCTTGATCATACTTTGTGGATGGCTAGCACTTGGGGTAAGGAAATAGCCTGTTAATTTTGGGGTCAATATGTTAAAGGTCAAGGTTACTGGCTGAGAGAAGAAAAATGGTTTCCGAACAAACTCAGTAGTTCTTCATCACATACGTGGACCAGACTTTGTGGATGGCTTGCACATAGGGTAATGAAACAGCCTATTAATTTTGCTTTCAAAGATAAAGGTCACTATAACTGCATTTTAGCTTTCAAACATGTACTTTCAACAAAGTTGGTGGATGACTTACATAAGACTGTTCATTTTTGGGGTCAAAGGTTAAAACTCAAGGTCGCTGAGTGAAAGACGAAAAATGATTTTTTGCATAATACTTGTAGTTTTAGACCACTCACCTTGACCAAAGTTTGTGGAGGACTTCCACTTAATGTCTAGAACAGGCCTATTGATATTGGGGTCAACGGTCAAACGGTCAAAGTCGTTGTGCCTCTAGAGAAAGATCCTTGACCAAACTTTGTGGATTCCTTGCATTTAGGGTAATGAAGTAACGTATATATTCTGGAGTCTAAAGGTTGTAGGTTATGGTCATGTTAAGTCAAGTAAGAAAACATTGGTTTCTTCACATTAAGTTTAGTGAGTCAAGTGTCTATATAGAGGATCATGTGTATAATGAGCCACTCATGGTACTCTTGTTCTTTTTTAGGGCCCAGTACCAATCAAGTGGACGGCATTAGAATCATTAACCCACAAAATTTATACTACCAAGAGTGATGTGTAAGCAGCGATCAGTTTATTATAGGATATGACTAAATGCATGCTTTTGAGTATAGCAAAATATACATCATATAGATGGAGACTAGCCAGATTTAGTCACATGACTATTTCAGTATCATCTAGACAAGGAAATGTGTATGGTATCATCGCCATCTTCACATCAGTGATCCAAATAATATACATTGGTCTACATGGATACATGTAGTCTTAACAGGGAATAGAGGAGCCTTTTGTTGTTTGTTTAGTGATTCTTCAATCACAGCATGAAACTTGCACAACAATATGAATGATAATCATTTTCAATTCAGTGAAGCTTTTTAAGTGATTCTGGAATCACAGCATGAAACTTGCACAACAATATGAATGATAATAATTTTCAATTCAGTGAAGTTTACAAACTTGTTAAATTTGTTTTAAAACAATTTTTCATGCCATCTGAAATTTACTAACTATCAACAGTATTTTCCAGCCATTTTAGATTTATTTATTATGGGTATTTCTTATTCACTCAAGTTTGAACATACGTTTTCATCGTATTTTGTGTACATTTCAGCTGGTCGTATGGTGTTTTCTTGTGGGAATTATTTGCATTGGGTAAGTGTTATTATGTTCGCAAATTGTTTTTTTTTTATATCTTTATTTCATCAGGTCACATTTCATGAGGATCGTTTGCAAGAGGAAAGAAAGATAGATTAACACTCAATTGACAAAATAATGTTAGAAAGTTCTAAGCAGAATTTCTAAGACCATTATGTCATTGAATTTGAAAACAGTAATACAAGTTTTATGTGCATCCTTGTCAGAATATTTTGCAAAGAATAATGTGTTTAGTAAATGTAAAATTTAATTCATATTTGCTTGGATGCTCTCACATCCTCAGTTTTGCCCAAAGCAAATCAGCAAGCATTTGCATCTTTTTGTAACATTTATATAATTATTCAGTTAAGTGTTCCCACGAACATAAAAGACGCATACTATTTCATTCAGCTTGTAATGCATCTTTTATGTTTCCCCCAGGTGGAAGCCCTTATCCCGGTGTAGAGTTCAATGAGAAGTTTATAACACTGCTAAAGGATGGATACAGGATGGAGAAACCAGAGGCTGCTTCAGATGAAATGTATGTACCTACAGGGCAATTGGGCAGATTTGGTGGTTGATGTACATTATACTGGCACTACATCAGTGTAGTACTAGTTGGCAGGCTAGGTTTAGTGATTGATACACATTACACTGGCATATATCAGTGTGGCAATAGTTATTGGGGATATTTGGTGATTAATACACATTACACTGGCATACATCAGTGTAACACTAGTTAGGCTGATACACATTACACGGGCATTACCTCAGTGTAACACTAGTTGGCAGGGCTAGTTGGCAGGGCAGATTTGGTGGTTGATACATATTACATTGGCATTACATCAGTGTAAGTTTTGGTGGGTGATGCACATTGTACTGATATTACATCAGTGTAACGCTAGTTGGCAGGGCAGATTTGGTCGTTGATACACATTACATTGACATTACAGCGTAATATTAGTTTTCAGAGCAGAGCAGATTTGGTGGGTGGCAGTGTGATGTTAAGAGCACAAAAAACAGCGTTACATACATTGTATGGTTATTATTTTGCATTTATATCCTCGGGATTTATTAGCAGTGCTTGTGCGACTAGCACACTACCAGTTTGGTGTTTGTACTCAGAGGGCAATTTTGATTTGTCCACACATACTAATAGTGTATCATAGGTGTCATAAAATACAAAGAATATCCAATGATCTTTATGTTGTGAGAAGTCTGTTATGATGATGACTGGCACATGCTCTTTGTAATTTATCAGAAACTTGCATCACTATTGGGTAATATCAGTGTGTTTGGTGTCAACCAGTTAATATTCACCATGTGACAACATTTCTAATGTTAATCAAACGTTTCTGCCTGTATAATTGTGCAGTGCATTTATGGAATATAATACATACATGACAAGATAATAAGAAATAAATATTTGCAGCCTTTGAGAAATAATTAGGACTTTATGACTGCTGGGTAGTTATTCATCGGTCTTTAAATATCCCATCAAGACAAATTCAGATATTGCAACAGAATTTTATTTTAGTGTTGAATAAGCACTGAAATATTCGAAATGTCGGCTGGATTTTGGAGATTTGAGAGTTTTAAAGCACATCTTAAATCAAGTCTTTGAAACCAGTCCAAACTTAAGCCTTACTTACATGTGAATTCAGTTTTTGATCATGCATTGGGAGACTCCACAAGAAATAATATTTTTTTAAATTCTTCTGTTCACATCAGCTTTTATGTATTGCAGGTATGAGGTTATGAGGAGCTGCTGGTCAGAAAATCCAAATGATCGACCCACCTTCAGCCATCTGGTGGACAAGATCGGGGACTTCCTTGAGCATAATGTCAAACAGGTTAGATTCAGGCGTTCTGACAATAATAAAGACAAAAATCATGTTGGGGTTTAAATCTTCTAGGAGCTTATAGATCTGGAACTTGTCCTAGACTTAAATTTAAGTGTAGAATCAAGCAATCTGATTGGATGAAATTTAAGTCTAACTTAAATTTGACCAATCAGACGTCTTATATCCCAGACTTAACTTAAGACTTATATTGATGACATTGTGAGCTGGTTTGATAGAGATTGCTAGGACACAATTCTATTGCTGGTTAAACCCCCTTCTTCCTACCCACCAGTGGATGTTGGCACAATATGAGTATTCATTTTCAGCTGAATGTTGACAAAATTCTGTCGAAATACATTTGTGCACATATTTTGTTGTTTTTTGGGGGTGGGGTGGGGTGATAGCTTTTATTTGTAATCTGATTGAAAAATTCGAGTGACAACATTTATTCAGGATCCCAGCTCCTCAAAATAATATCCCATCTTGATAGAGCATGAAATTGTAGCGCTAATCAGATAACACTTTTTCACATTTTGACATTTTTGCAGAAAAATTAAATCCACCATTCCCAAAACCTTTGTCATGTGGAATAAATAAACAAAGCGTCCTATTATATTGAATAATATTCCTTGCGACAAAATTGCATTTGAGAACATTCATTGTAATAAGATTGCACATGATAACATTATTATAACAAAGAAAGGACTTTACCCACTTGAATATCACTTGCTATTCTGTATTCATTGAAGATTTGTAATGAGTGGGGTCCTTTTGGAGGAATAAAACTTTATACTTGAAATTATATCACGCACAACAACTTTTCTTCTCATTACAGTGTATACAAATTGTGAATTGCATATTTAGTCACTGTTACAAAAAGAGTTCATTTGTAACTCACATGCTAAAAAGAGTTATTGTGCTAAAACCAAAGTCAGTTAAATGAATGAGTTACCTAGATAGACCCAGAAGAATAAATAATATAATCATGCGGACGGATGTGGAGTTGAATTTTGGGTGAATTGTATACGTAGGTATTGGGTGTCCTTACAGACTTAGTTTTTTTTCTAAGAAAATGTCAAAATGTGCAAAAATTTTATCTGATCAGAGGCATGAGTTTAAGTTTTGTTAAGATGATACCATTTTGATAAGTTGTCAGTAGTCGTCTTGAACAAACTTTGTCACTGGCATTCTTTGTTCAGATTACAACCAAAAACATTATCGCCGAAAAGCATGTGCAAAAACATATCTGGACAGAGTTTCAATCAAATGAGTTTAAGTGCTGTGCTCAAGGGCAAAACATTAATGACAAGAGCAGGACCCGAACTCTGTAACCTTTTTATCCTGAGTCTACTCTTTAACTCAAGAAGAATGACCCTGTATGTTTTGACGTAAATTTGGATGTTCATGAGGGCCTCGTCCAGTAACAAAATAGGTATTGGTATGTATGCATCTTGCTAACATAATCTGGATGAATCATCTCATGCATATCCTGCATGCATACCGCTGTTTATATATCTTTTTATATATCTTATATATCCATTTCATTTCTACACAATAACTCGAGTTCTTCACCATCGGCTTTCATATGGGGTAAGAAAGAAGAATATCGATTTCAGGGTCAAAAGATCAAATGCCAAGGTCACTGTGATTGAAAGAAGAAAAATGCACAATAACATTCGTTTTGCATCACCTACCTGGGCCAAACATGTGGATTGCTTCCACTTAAGACAAGAAAGAAGCCTATCGATTTTGGGTCAAAAGGTCGAAGGTCAAGATCATTGTTACAAAGAAATAAAGTGGTTTCTGCACAAACATTTGAGTTTTTAATCATATACTTTCAGCAAAGTTTGGGGATGACTTACATTTGGGTAAGAAAGAAGCCTTTTTGATTTGGGAGTCAAAATGTTAAAGGTCAAGGTCACTAACTGAAAGAAGAAAAATATGGTTTTTGAATAATAACTTCACTTCTGTACCACGTACTTTGATCAAAGTTTGTTGAGGGCTTGTACATAAAACATGGAAGAGGTCTCATAATATGCCACTCATGGTACTCTTGTTCTTCGGTGGAATAGACTCTGATATCCAGCCATTCATGTCGAGCAATACCTGCTGCCTTAACTTTATATTTTCATTATACAAAACATACGATAATAACAGAGGGTGATGCTTTATGGAAATTTTCACACATGTAGCTGATAGATCAGGCTTGGAAACCCAAGATTAACCATAGTGGTGACAATAAATTTAGTTTGCACTTGTGTGTTATATAATTATGTATACTAATGTTGGTGCCAGTTATCTCTGAGCAGGAAGTTTTGGTGTGGTTTTGAACTCACCGGACTGTTAAGCCATGTAACCTTATGGTATGGCCCTGCGTCTGTTGTGTGCCATCTGTTGTGCCTCCTTTGTATGTCAGCAAATGCTTGCAACCACTCAGTAGGTCATACTTCTCGTCGGATTTGGATCAAACTAGGGATAATGGACTGATATCATGATCTCAAATGAGTTTGATAATGAGATCCACGCATATTAATGAGGTGATCTTGTATCTGATTAGCTGAGCTTGTTACCGTGATGGAGGCCATATTTCTGATCCAGTTTTCATCAAACTTGCAATATAAGCTTATATCAAAATCTCGGATGACTTTGATTTTGGGCGAGATTCATGCATATTAATGAGGTGATCTTGCATTTGATTGACCATATTTCTGATCTAATTTTGATTAAACTTGGAATAAGGGCTTATATTGGTAAGATCACAGACACGTTTGATGATAAGCAAGAGCCATGCATATTCATGAGATGATCTTGCACTTGCTTGACTGAGATTGTTGCCACACTAGAGGCCATATTTCTGATTCAGTTTTGATCAAACTTGGGATATGAGCTTGTATCATAAAAATCTTGGACAAGTGGAATAATAGGCAAGATCCATGTATATTAACGAGATGATCCCACATCAGATTGGCTGAGCCTTTTACTTCATTTGAGGCTACATTTTTTATACAGTTTTTATCAAACTTGGATTGTAGGCTTATATCATCAAGATCTTGAACAAGTTCGATAATGACAAGATCCATGCATATTAATGAGTGATCATGCATCTCTCTTTCTGAGCTTGCTACCACTCTAAAGACTATATTTCTGATCTGATTTTGATAAAACTTGGTAAATATGCTTGTGTCATCAAGATGTCAAATACATTTTATTATGAGTGAGATTCCTGCATAGTATTACATGATCTTGCATCTGATTGGCTAAGCTTCTTACTACTCAAGAGATGGTATTTCTGACCTGATTTTGATTAAACTTGATAAATAGGCCAATATCATCAGGATGTTGGATGAGTTTTATTATGTGTGACATATATTCATATTAATGAGGTGATCTTGCATTTGATTGGTTAAGCGTGTTTCCTCTCTAGAGACTGTACATTATGATTGTATTTTGATCAAGCATTGTAAATAGGCTTATATCATCACGATCTTGGATGAGGATATTATGAGTATGATCCATGAATGTTAATGCAGCGATTTTGCATTAGATTGACTGAGCTTGTCAAAACTAGTGATTATATTTCTTATCAGATTGTGATAAAATTTGTCACATAATCTTATATCATCAAACTGCAGATGAGTTTGATTATGAACAAGATCTATGCCTATTTATGGGGTAATCTTGTATTTCACTGGCTGAGTTTGTAACAACTCTGGAGACTGAAATATGTATATGATTTTATTCAAACTTGGTAAATAAACTTATGTCATTATGGTTTTAGACATGTTCTATATTAAGTGAGATCTGGGCATTTTAAGAAGGTGATATTGCATCCAGTTAGCTGGGCTTGTTTTTTCTCAACAGACAACATTTCTCATCGGATTTTTTTTTTTAAACTTGGTAAAATATGTTTCTTCTTCAAATGTGTAACCCAATCATAATACGTTAGGAGTGCATAACTACATCACAAAATCAACCCTCCCAAGCTAGAAAAAGATCTTTACCACGTCTTTTAGCTTGTTTTAACATTAAAAGTGCTTTTAAAAAGATCATATGTTTGTCTAGGCAGAAATCAGATTATAGTAGAGGTCTACCCTTGGATAGAAGAATTAGCACCAAATCCCATCAATGACCAGTTACTACTTCCACTCATGAGGCAGTCAGCATACATGTTATGAGGCCTGGCAAATTCTGATCCATTTTGTTCCCTTTCATTAGTTGAAAATTACACCAGCTATTTTTCTTTTTTAAATCTTGCTCTATCGTTATCACAGATGAACATTTACACTTGAATTGTCTAAGCTAATCTGCACCATCTTAATTGCCAGCCTGATGGTTCTATAGTATAGTACTACAATTTTAGCTCAGTCATTGATCTTTGTGTAAGTTATATCAATAAGTGTCAAATAAATGATCAGTTAGTTATTCCTTGTGATAAGATCATTTCTGAAATTTTATCTGGCATTTATCTTAATTCATAGTGTCCTCTTCACGATAAGTTCAGCATGATACTTAATTGTTTTCAGCTGTATATCCCCTTGTCTTGCTTTCTCTAATTACAGCTATCAATAAGAATTGCCGGGATTAAATGTGTGGGTGCAAGAGTATACATTAACTGGGATTATCACTCCTAATGTCTTAGTTGTACAGGGGCAGTTCTAACCATACATGCAGTTTGTTCTCACGTTGGTGGGAGGAAAAGTGGGAGAATTGTCTCAACTTTCATCACAGACAGACCCTGGTACTGGCTGTGGTGATCTTAGACCTTTGGTGACACACAGCTAAGTACCTTGAGATCTCCATGTCCCAGCATGGATAGACTCCCAGCTTTGCTCACTGGCTCCAACATGATGTTCTGTCAGCTTAGTCATCGCTACCTTTGCAGGTTTCTTTGCCAAACCACTCTTATGAATTATAAACTACAAACTCACAAGCGTAATCTTCCTTTGTCAATCTGAAGATGTCCAAGGTAAACCTAGCCTTCCAGGCATCAATTGAAGTTCTTCCCGACCTCTACATGCCCCTACTCTATTAATACCCTATTACACAATTCATGCATCTATCAGTCTCTTATAAAAATACCAGCCTTCTTCAAAACAGCTTGAACATTCTAGCTGAGTTGTTGACATCCTGCACTGCTTAAAAGGCAACTTTAAGACCAAGGCATCAACATGCCTTTCTGTTTGCAATGATTTCCGCCAAACTTTAAACCAGATTTTTACAAGATACACATACCGATCTATTACACTAAAGTTCCAGCTGTTGACAAAGATGCCCCAGGCCTGGGAATATCGAAACCTTCCTCAGTGTTTATGGACCGCAAACCTTTCTTCTACATACAACAACCAGTTGTAGGGACTGGTTCCATGTTTGACCTGGTCAATATTACAGCAATCTGAGCATAGCCTTTCCATCAAGAATCCTGCCAAACGACACATTTGTCAGTCTCACGTAAGGCTCGTGTACTGGAAAGGGCACCTCAACATTCATCCTCAAATGAGTTCCTTAATCCCTAGTTCGGGGAAAGAGATGCATTCATATTTATATCTACCATTGCATGGCCATCCTCAGAGTTAAGCTTTTATCCTCCAACATAGTATCTCACGGTTTAAAAAAGGCCACCAAAGAGACAAACCTCATGGTGGCCAAGTGACCCAGGACGTAACTTAGGTCAGGACATCCAGTTTTGACCAGCTTCTCTTCCTGGCAAACTCGCAGAAAACGACGCCATACTTGTGCTGCCCTTTTTCTGATACACTGGTAAGGGGAACATCCAACACGACACCACTGAATAGGAGACACCATTCCCTGATGACTGATGGGTCTCTCTTGAATTAAAACAATTTCCTGGTGAAAAGAGCAGTTGATTTCATTCACAGCACAATATCACTAGAATCTTACTACAGGCCTTTTTAGATTGAAACTGTCTCAAACAACACCTTCCGTCACCTGAGTTCAAGGGAATACCCTGAGATCAGTGCCCAACACCTTTCCAGAGGGACACCTTTCAGTCCAAAAGTACAGCATGAACATCCATTTGTAGCAAGTCATGAAATCCCTTGTTTCACTCTTGCTTGTCTTGGATTCCTTGTCAACAAGCACAAGTCCCGTCTCATTCCATCCCATTTCTTCATTCATTTGGGCTTGGGATTTGAATCCCTCTTGCTTTGAGTTTGTCTCCACCTCCAGCATCCCTTGAGGATCACCTTAGTAGTGTCCATCCTCCATCTGACGATTGGAATCGTAGCCCAGGAGTCTCTTAGCTCATCGCTTCTTGCGTCTTTTCAGTACTCTTCCTCTGCGCTGCCGGTTGATGAGACCCCCATAGATCACCCTCGTATCTCAGAGTGAGGCGAAACATTGCTTATCAGACGCAGTGATCAAAGTTTTGGACTATATGATGCCCCATCTTAGCAAATGGGAGGACCTTCCATGGCTCATGATGGATGTCTCGCTTAAAGATCTGCACAGACACCAACAGGACTGACCATGATGCCCACCTGCTGCTCTCTTTTCAAGTGAGCAGAGTTTGGTCCATTTAGGAGTGCTCGAAGCAAATAAATTCCCTGGAGATGAAGACCAAAGCGAATGTTTTTCAATCATTGCAGATGTTATCTGGAAATGGCAATCTCATTCTCTATGCCACCTCGTCTGTCGTCAATTATTTTAGCAGGGACAGGTGATTCAAGTTCCACACCTCTGCCTTCCTGTTTAGGATTTTATTTAAATGGTATTGTTGTTGACAAGTCACATTCAAGTCTGCCTGCACTCCTCTGTTTTCAGTCAAATTTGTACCCACTGGGTTTCGTCCTTTGTGGACCTCTTTCTGATGAGGCAAAATGTCAAGGTCCCAACCCTCGTCTTGCCAGTCACAGATCGAAAAACTGGGCAGCCAACGCCCTTTACCCGGATTGGAACTGTGTCGAACATGTATTTCCCCTTATCATCTGACTCCTCGAGTCTTGCAGAAAATAAGGAACTATGAGTAGCCGACTAATTCCTAATTACTTCCATCAAGTAGGAAAAATATTGAATCAATTATCTCCTCATCCTACCGGCAGCGTTTCCCTGGATGGTCCTGCCTTCTCGTCACCTGCCAAAACAGCTGCACATGCAGGTTCTCTGTCTGAAATTAGTGTGTCAGAACCTGCATATGCTTTTTCTCCAGCCCATCTAATTCCCAAAGTCTTGCAGAAAGCAAGGAATTTGAGTGCCAACTGATCCTGATTGCTCCTCCCCCAAGTGGGAAGAATCATGGATCAAATTACCTTTTGAACCTAGCAGCGGAGATGCTCAGGAAAATCCTGCATACTCATCTGAATCCAAAGGTGTTGAACCTACATCAAGAGCTGATATGAAATAAGCCCTCGCAAAGATAAAAGCAAACAACTTTTTGAACAGGTGGTGAATGAAATTGCTTGAGCAAGAAGGCCGATCATTCTGAAAGTGTATGAGCGGAAATGTTCTTTCAGTGGTGTGAGCAGAAACACATCTCTTCCTTAAAAGCCTCAATACTAGAGGAGGAGTTAGCTCCCATGACAATCATGGGCTAACATGCCATGATCTCAGCTATGTTTTGCAATTGTGGAAGGGAGGATATAAGCCTGTCTCAACTGAAGTCTTTAGCTCTTTCTCTGAATTGGTATTTTCTATCGATTCTGATCTGGCTGAATTCACCCCTTGAAACACCGTTCAGAGTTTTCATAACTCTCATCTCATACAAAACCTGCTTTCTAGCCACTTAGCTACAGCAAGCAGAATCAGTTAGATACATGCCTTCTTAATTGACCTGATCTGCAGTTCCAGCATGATGGTTCAGTTTCGCTCATGACAGCCCCTTCTGTCATTGCCAAATTCAGGTTTCTGCTCATCGATAATCCTTTCTTTACCTTGAAACCACTACCCTCTTTGGATCCATTGTCCTAGGATGCCTCTGGAGAACCCTGTCAACGGGGTATCTGAAGTGTACCGAGCCAAACAGAAGGAGACTTCGCTTGTTCTTACCACTTAAAGAAGTAAGGGATGCTATTTCTGACCAGTCTCTCTCATCCTGGATAATATGGATTATCTGTTCAGCAGGCAAGGAACTTACCCAAAACCTGATGTATTTCTTACACATGTTTTCTCATATGGTGAAAGTAGTTGCCACTAGTATAGCATACGAGTGCAACTGCTCCCCATCTGGCATCATCCAAGTCATGGGATGGAGGACAGAGACGACATTCACAAGTTTTAACCCAAGAGACCTCTCATCTCAAAGACCTCAGTTCGACCTGGTGGGACCTATATCAGCAGCACAACTGGCAAACTCTACCAGGTTGTTCAGCATTTTCCCAATGACATTAGCTACTCTACTTCTACTGGATTTGTGGGAGTGATATTTTTTTTCTCTAAACCATGTTCATGCACTTGGCTATGTGCTATTCCCAGCTTGTATCTCACATGAGACTTGAAGCTGCTTTACCTATATTAAGAAAATAGAGACAAGACCAACTTTGGGGTAAGGGGATGTAACTCCCTTTGCCTCTAACCAATTCTTCTAATATATTTCCTTCAGGTAACATATCTGACGAAGAAGCCATTTTTTAAAGTAAAATATGTTTCTTTTGATGATACTTACCTGATCATAATATGGGCACACCTTTCCAAGCCCTCTTGCAGTTACATTCCTTGAAGAGCATGTACATTCCACTCCAGTATTAAATAATGACTGATGGGAATTGGTGCGAATCCCACAATGAAAGGGGAGACCACTCTAGTCTGATTTCGCCTATGCACGCAAATGACCTTTATGCGCTTTTATTGCTAAAACAAGCCAAAAGACATTGTAAACATCATTTTTAGCTGGAGAGGGATGGATTTGCAAGGTATTGGATGAACTCCTAACATATGATGATAGTGTATGTATTATCGAAGAAACATTGATTACTGCATAAATTGGTTTATATCATCAAGATGTTGGATGAGTTAAATTTTGAGCAAGAGTTACACATATTAATTATGCCTTTACCATTTGAGATACTTGACATAGAGTTGTGTTTCTTACAAAAATACATAAGCCTGCATAGTGAAATGGTCAGCTGCTGAAATATGTAAGCCAGGTGAGCAATATCAGGCCAACCTGGGCATCTTGTTAGATGTATACTGTTGTTCGGATCCTCTCTTGGAGGCCATCAGTTAAAATCCTATTTGATATATGGTGTCGATGATCCCTTTCATGATCTGAAAGTAACATTTTCTCATTATTCCAGTATTACCTTGACCTTGGCAAGTCAGACCTGAAGATGAACGACTTGGAGCCTGATAGTTCCATAGGTCATAATGAGTCACTGATGCAAGATGGATACCTGAAAATGAACTCTCTTAGTGGTGACAACACAAACTATACCAAAATGACATATGCAGCACCACGACCAGATGGTGCTATTGGCTTCTCTTCTGGTTGCGATAATGAAGACAAGGATGGTTATGTGAGGGTACCAACATACGAAACCAAAGAAAATGGAGATAATATTGAACTTCAGCCTGATAGTGCCACAGGTCATGATGTGCCACTGATGCAAGGCCGATACCTGAAAATGAACTCTCTAAGTGGTGACAACACAAACTATACCAAAATGACATATGCAGCACCACGACCAGATGGTGCTATTGGCTTCTCTTCCAGTAGCAATAATGAAGACAAGGATGGTTATGTTATTGTACCAAAGTATGAAACCAAAGAAAATGGTGATAATATTAAACATCAGGCTGATAGTGCCAAAGATCATGATGAGCCACTGATGAAAAGTGGATACCAGAAAACGAACTCTATAAGTGGTGACAACACCAACTATACCAAAATGACTAATGCATCACCACGACCAGATGGTGCTATTGGCTTGTCTTCCAGTAGCAATAATGAAGACAAGGATTGTTATTTGCTGGTACCAAAGTATGAAACCAAAGAAAATAGTGATAATATTGAACTTCAGTCTCGTATGCCAACTACAATTGCTTATGACCAAGCTCAAATGCATGAAAATCATAAAAGACGTGGAAAATATTTGCGGGAAAATTCCTCTCTTCTGATAAGGACTCTGGCTGACGTTCACAGAGTTGATAATGATAGTGCTAGTGGACAATCCAGCAATGCCACGGGTAGATCGCTTGAAAAGCTATATGACTGATAGTACATGCATGGTGACGTTTAGTCGGAATGAAACTTTTTAGTGCATGCATTTCAGGATGTAATTGCAATGAGGCTAACAAGACCTATGCAACCACATGTTCCATCGAAACTTTCTTGAAAATATTGTTTCTTGTACAAACAGGCAGATATGTCTTTACGATTGTTTAAGTAGAGTAAATCATAGCACTGTACGTAGGATGCAAATTTGACTATCTGTATAGCTGATTTTATAGTTATCTTTCATTTGATTAATTTACATTGTTTACCAATTGTACATCTTTTTCTTATTTTATATTTCAAACAATTAGATTTTTATACATATTTGCTCTTTTTGTTGTTGTTGTCAAAGCAACAAATTAGAAAGCTGTATGGCAGTGACTGATTTGTTAGAATCTTGTAGTTTGTAATAGCTCAGAGATTGTTACTATCAACCTTAACCAACATCTGCATGGCAATTTTAGAGTAAGATCCTTATCAAACTTTGTGGATGACTTGCATTGAAGGTAATAAAGAAATATATATTCTGGAGTTAAAAGGTCAAAGGTCATGGTAGGTCTGATAAGACAATAATGGTTTTTGTATATTACATTTAGTGTGTTAAGTGCCTACATAGAGTACTGTTATACAGGGTGACCATTGCAATGTGCTGTTTATAGTACTCTTGTTTAATGCTGAAACCATTTTGTATCATTATCATTAGATATTTTCAGATTTTTCTAAGTGGATTAATGAATATTACGAGATTTGTAACCTGCTTTATTCATCAAATGAGCAGAAAATGTTAGAACAATGTGAAAGATTAGTTAAGTAGTGCCTCGAAAATAAAAACTGAAATCAACATCACCTTTAATGTTGTATAGTTAATACCACTATTTGAGGCAAATTGTTAATTTTAGGAACTTTGATACTGTAAATATAGGACCATGTCTGATAATGAAATATCCCTTCTTCACGAAACAAAAATTACAAATTCAACTTAGGGATGAATTGGCATGTTTCTGAGATTAAGAGTTCTGAATGTGTATGTTTTCATCTTAAGAATGTTTAAGTTATTTACAATTATTTTAAAAGATAGAGCCATTTTTATTTCAAAATGGGTTGCCACTAATAGTCATCTTGAATTGACTTTTTACAGACATTTTTCTCAAAGATTATATTTAATAAAATTACCGCCAAAACCCCAAGTTAAAAATGTGTTGGGACAGGGTTTAAACTGGACTTTTTTACTTTCCTCATTTGGATTCCATGACTTTGAATCATGATTTTTTGTCCTTTGGAATAGAGGCTATGAGAGGTGATGCAGGTATAATGTTTCTTTGGTCATCTTTCAGATGGTAAACTTGTAGCATTTTAATGACAGAGATTGGTGTCTGACTGCACACATTCTTTTTGTATTACCTTGATACCAAAGGCAATGATGTCAGAGTCATTTTATTTTATTATATTGTCATTGTATTGAATACACTTGTTGATACATTATACGCTGTATATAATTCTACTTTGTTATAATTAGCTTAACTACATTTGTTTTTACATTTTACAATTTACAAATCATTTGAGACATGAATACTGGTATCAGAAACAGGTCGAAGATATAGACTACTAGTATTTCTGAATTTTAATATATTAAAACAATTATTTTAAATAAAATTATTTTAGACTATTTCCTCATCAGTAGTTTATTAATTCAAGTCCCAACGGTTGCATTAATGCATTATTCTACATCTTGGACATAAAATAGTCTCAGCATGGATGGAAAGATCAAGCCTTGTCTCTATGTGATATAAAACATCAGAAGTGGAACATATCAATTTGGCCAGTTGGAACTAAATTTGCTATAGTTATGTTCATTATAATTCCCTATAATCCACCACATGGTTGCATGGAAACATTTAAAATTGAATGATGCAAAAAAAAATTCTTAAGTTCTTCATTCGTTTTTCATGTACAAGGAGTAAATTTTATTCTGATATTTACAGCTCATAAGTTAAGTGCTGCACATATATACACACATGTACCCAGTGTTTATCTAAATTGTGACCCCTGTATTGGACTGGTTCACGCACTTTACTTACCCAAATTATACTTTTGAGAACGAATACAGAGATCAGGAGCCAGACAGGTATAAACGGCATGTCGTGCATCATGAACAAAAGGGATAGCCGCTCTCCAGCATACTCTAGATATTCTGTTTTATGTTCAAATACGGAGCTGTCAGAATTCGACTTGATGCGAAAGCTTTATTAAATGTCATTACGATTGTTGGGAAAGGCAAGTTTTGAATAAATTTAAATGAAAAACAACACAAACTCATAAGCTCTGTGCGTTACCGATAGTCCTTGTATTGTGACGCAAAGTCAGGGACTCGGAATGCAAAATATTAGTGCATGCATTTCAGGATGTATTTACAATAAGGCTAACATGCCTTAAGCATTTTGTGCCCACCACATGTTCCATCGAAACTTTCTTGAAAATATTGTTTCTTGTACAAACAGGCAGATATGTCTTTCCGATTGTTTAAGTAGGGTAAATCATAACACTGTACGTAGGATGCAAATTTGACTATCTGTATAGCTGATTTTATATTTATCTTTCATTTGATTAATTTGCATTGTTTACCAATTGTACATCTTTTTCTTATTTTATATTTCAAACAATTCGATTTTTATACATATTTGCTCTTTTTGTTGTTGTTGTCAAAGCAAGAAATTAGAGAGCTGTATGGCAATGACTGATTTGTTAGAATCCTGCAGTTTGTAATAGCTCACCATTATTATTATCAATCTTAACCAGCATTTGCATGGCAATTTTAGAGTAAGATCCTTACCAAACTTTGTGGACGACTTGCATTGAAAGTAATAAAGAAATATATATTCTGGGGTTAAAAGGTCGGAGGTCATGGTCATGGTCATGGTAGGTCTGATAAGACAATAATGGTTTCTGCCCATTACATTTAGTGTGTTAAGTGCCTACATAAGTGGCTGATAAACAGTATTGCCATTGCAATGTGCAATTTACAGTACTCTTGTTTACTTCTGTACCCATTTTGTATCATTAGCATTAGATATTTTCAGATTTTTCTAAGTAGATTAATGAATATTGCGCGATTTGTAACCTGCTTTTTTCATCAAATGAGCAGCAAAATGTTAAAACAATGTGAAAGATTAGTTAAGTCCTGCCTCGAAAATTAAAACTGCGAACAACATCACCTCTTGTGTTGTATAGTTAATACCACTATTTGAGGCAAATTGTTAATTTTAGGAACTTTGATACTGTGAATACACGGCCATGCTAGATAATGAAATATCCCTTCTTCAGAAAACAAAAATTACAAATTCAACGTAGGGGTGAGTTGGGATGTTTCTGATATTAAGACTTCTGAATGTGTATCTTCTCATCTTGAGAATGGTTAAGTTATTTAAAATTAATTTATAAGGTAGAGTCATTTTTATTTCAAAATGTGTTGCCACTGATAGTCCTCTTGATGGGCTTTTTTACATACATTTTTCTCAAACATTATAAAAAGAAATATCACCGCCAAAACCCCAAGTTAAAAATGTGTTGGGACAGGGTTTAAACTGTACGTTTTTTCCTTTTCTCAATTGGATTCCATGACTTTGAATCATGATGTTTCGTCCTTTGGAATAGAGGCCATGAGAGGTGATGCAGGTATAATGTTTCTTTGGTCATCTTTCAGATGGTAAACTTGTAACATATTAATGACAGAACTTGATGCCTGTCTGTAAAAAAATTTTTTGTATTACCTTGATACCAAAGGCAATGATGTCAGAGTCATTTTATTTTATTATATTTTCATTGTATTGAATACACTTGTTGATACATTATACGCTGTATATAATTCTTCTTTATTATAATTAGCTTAACTACATTTGTTTTTACATTTTACAATTTACAAATCATTTGAGACATGAATACTGGTATCAGAAACAGGTTTAAGAGAAAGACTACTAGTATTTCTGATGTTTAATATGTTAAAAAAATTATTTTTAATAAAATTATTTTAGACTATTTCCATATCAGTAGTTTATTAATTCAAGTCCCAACGGTTGCATTAATGCATTATTCTACATCTTGGACATAAAATAGTCTCAGCCTGGATGGAAAGATCAAGCCTTGTCTCTATGTGATATAAAACATCAGAAGTGGAACATACCAATTTGGCCAGTTGGAACTAAATTTGTTCTCGTTATTTTTCTTATAATTCCCTATAATCCTCTACACGGTTGCATGGAACCATTTAAAATTGAATAAGGCAAAACTGATTCTTAATTTCTTCATTCGTTTTTCGTGTACAAGGAGTAAGTTTGATGCTGATATTTTTACAGATCATACATTAAGTGCTACACATATATACACACATGTATCCAATGGTTATCTAAATTTTGACCCCTGTATTGGACTGGTTCACTAACTTTACCTAGCCAAATTATGCATTTGAGAATGAATACAGAGATCAGTAGCCAGACAGGTGTACACGACATGTACGTGCATCATAAACTAAAGGAATAGCCGCTCTCCAGCATGCGCTAAATATTCTGTTTTATGTTCAATTGAGGAGCTGTCAGAATTCGACTTGATACAAAAGCTTTATTACATTTCATTACCATTGTTGGGAAAGGCAAGTTTTGAACAAATTTAAGTGAAAACCTACACAAACTCTGAAACTCTGTGTGTTACCGATAGTTATTATATGGTGGCGCAAAGTCAGGGACTCGGAATGAAACATTTTAGTGCATGCATTTCAGGATGTATTTACAATAAGGCTAGCATGATCAAGCATAGTGTGCCACCACATGCTCCATCGAAACTTTCTTGAAAATATTGTTTCTTGTACAAACAGGCAGATATGTCTTTCCGATTGTTTCAAGTAGGGTAAATCATAACACTGTACGCAGGATGCAAATTTGACTATCTGTATAGCTGATTTTATATTTATCTTTCATTCGATTAATTTACATTGTTTACCAATTGTACATCTTTTTCTTATTTTATATTTCAAACAATTATATTTTAAAACATATTTGCGCTTCTATTGTTGTTGTCAAAGCAAGAAATTAGAAAGCTTTATGGCAGTGATTGATTTGTTAGAATCCTGTAGTTTACACTAGCTCGCCATTGTTATTATGAACCATAAGCAACACCTGCATGGCAATTTTTCATAAAATTAATATCTATATTGCATAGAACTGAGTATGTAATTTTAAATCCTGCATTGTCTATAATGTGTCATATCCTCTAATTTTGCATGCAACATCAATAAGAAACAACGTATTTTATGCTATTATAGTAATTATTGGTACACAGAACTTTTTTCTTATTAAAATTTTTGCACCTTTTAGATACCTAAGAAAATGATTATTATTTTTGTTACCTGTGATTATTTGTACATCTTGAAAAATAAGTAACAAAAAGTATACAAAAGGACAATACGGTACGTATTCATAGCATTATGTGGAAAATTCATCATTTTGTCATGTTTATTAAAGCTAAATTAGAAATCCCATGTTTGCCTAATGGAACAAGTCATTGTATTGCCTATTAACCATTTGATATTCTTATAATGAATGTGTCACCAGCGCTCGAAATTAACGCTAATTCGCTATCCCACGGTTAGTGATTTTGCCGACGGATCACTAAAACCCAGCTGTCACCAATCTGATTGAGCGGTGAAAATTACTGCCGGTCGTCTTCATAAAAGTTAATAAGTGGTCATGAGTCATGAGTTTGAATTCCCTTTAATAGTTACTTCATCTTTATATTGTGTTAATTGAGAACCTAGCAACATCCTGCACTTCACAAGGTGCAATAAATGCTCGCGGCGCAAATGGACAGGTGTTAAACCACCTATCCTCTCATCAAGTAAATTAATTTGATTAACATCAAAACAGTCTTCGCGCACATGGCACTAGCCTCTTGTACTTCCACCAAGCACTGATTTCATTATTGTTGATAACAAAAGGAATATGGTCTCATGCTAGTACTGACAAGTCGGAAACTGTCGCATTCGCCAACTCAACGAAGAATCCAGAATTATACGGAAAATGTGTTTTAGTATTTATATCATTGTTGATAAAAAATAAATGCATGGTGCGGTGACAATTGTAAACATGTGGAAGTATTTGCAAGGTGCACAGCCACCACTGAAACGGCAGAAATTAGATGATGACAAGAGAGAGCGCAATTTCAAATATGATCAAGAGAGTAGACCAAACAAAGTACCAGAAATGCTGGAGCAAATAACACAAATGCCTGAAGAATGACCAGGAGAGGCTGTGTTTTGTGCACTTTCTGCACTGACTATTCAGAGAAATACGAAAGTGCAAGGGGTACTTCATTTGTGAGTCTTGTTGGTAAAATACAGGTCTTATTGTTTTGAGTTGATGTTAATGAATAATAAATGTTGAATTAGAAACTGAATTGGCTTCTGTTTGACTTTAGCATGGTCAGTGAAATTTAGGCAGGATTAGTAAAACATTATTTTGGTGATCCTGTGGGTTATTGAAAAATATCATTATAATTTCGAGCCCTGTGTCACTTCTTTTTCATGTAAATTGCTTTTATATACATAGAGCACTATGAGTCATTAAAAAGGGAACATAGAATAAACAAAAGCTGTTTATGACATGTTTGTGTCAGTCATATTTACCTTGCATATGTAGACATTTACATTACTGTCATTAAACAGTTTGAAATATATATGAACCGTTGGTTATCAATTACTTCCATATTCTCAGTGACTTCTCTAGTCAAAGTCTCTGATCTCACTCTGCCGTTGACACTTGATCACGTTATAAGTGATATCGCAGCTAGTTATCTGTGGAAAAGTAGATGTTTTGCCTCCGATTCAAAAAGGGTGGCATTTGCCAGCCTGTGTTTCATAACCAAAGAACCAAGGAAATGTGTTACTTGTACAGGTTGATAGCTCGATTATTTACCTTTATGCTAGTCCCTGGAGATCATCATTTTACCAATTAATTTATGTTAAGCATTGTTGTTTTACTACTGTCGCTGATATCAGAAAGTTATAAAATCAGAGGTAATAGTAGTCTGGGGAAAAGAAATTGCACAGCAGAGAATATATCAATGATGTAATAATAATTAGGCATAAAGATAAATAATACTGCTATTGACCTGGGCAAGTAAAACATTTCTATGACGCATTGGTTATGAAACCAGTTTTAGGAGTAAAATGTGTTTTTCGCTAATACTTCCCTGACCATAATAAATTAAGAGTACATCCGTAAATCAAGCTCTCCAAAGCTAAGAAAGATGTTCACCACGTATTTCAGTTTATTTAGAAACAAAAGTTCTACAAAGTCGTCTGCTTTTTGAGATGGCAGTCAGAAGAGAATGGTCTCCCCTTGGTTGGACCCTGTCGTTAGTTACTACTGGAGCAGATCTGCATGTTTTTCCAGAGATGTAACAATGAGAAGAAGGTATGCATGTATTATGATTGGGGAAGTATTATCGAAAAAACATACTTTACTGCAAAAATTGGTTTCTTCTTCATATATGTTGTCCAATCATAATATCTTACATGAATAGATAAAAGGAGGTAGTTGCATCTGATTACCCCCAAAGCTAACCCTATTTCCAGTATCCTGACCCAGGTCTCCGCGGATTATGGCACCCATCGCTTTCCCTGCAGTCTCCAACCCCCACAGCTGTCACCACAAGCGAAAAGTGTTTTATTTGAATCAAGTTTCTATATTCCGATGCATGAAAATGGACGGGGATCAACAAGCATCACCCGGTGAAAACAGAACACCGCATGGGCTAAAAGGCCGTTTAGAGTTTGCGTGAAACGAAGCCTGGACTTCTGACCTGCATCGATAAGTCTTACTATGAGAATGCGTACCCAGTAACTGCAGTTGTTTGGGTCCTCTGCAGCAATATAGACCTCGATTCCAACAACCTGTCACCATTGAAGGTCGGTGATCTGAACTGCATTGCGCAGCGTGTGGTCGAACAATTTAAAAACGTCCTTAGAATATAAGGGCTTACAGAGGCTCACAGCCCAAAGCTAGTGGTGTGGAGGAATTGTGTCCATGTGACAGGTACAACCATCAACGACGTGGCCGAGCTTGACAAACTCTCAAGCGTGATATTATCTTGAACGATATTGCTGGTGGGGACATCTACTACCGCTCGAGGTGGCAAGTAGTCGAGTTGATCACCCGCAACGGTCACGCCTGGCCAAAAGACCTCCACCTTGTGACTATTAACGGAATACTCACTTAAGACCTCACATAATTTGCACAATGGCGCTCTTGGGCCTTTGCCTTCAACTGTCTGGTTTAGCCGTCATTATAGCACTCCAGGCACCAATCGCGTTGTTGCTATTTATGGTCGGGATTGGCGTGTCAGTCCAACTCCTGCGCTGCCCACGGGACAGCCGGCGCCAACATATCCTTCTTACAGTTCCAGTAACAAACCAGTAGTGGGAGCTTGTGCTAAACGAGATCGTCGAGGTGACCGTTGCAGCCGCCAAGAGTGTTGGCGTTTTGGCCATGCAATTATAGCTCCAAGGGCTTATCATCAACAACGCGTGCAAGGTATGGATTGTCGACGGCTGCCTCAAATGGTTCAATCTCGAGTATTTGGCTATATTCCGCGTGGGGTACCTGACTCAACTCGAGCATGGAGCTACACCACCGGCTGAGGGGTCGAGGGTAAGCATGCACCCACTGAGCAGGAAATCCGCAAGGCTGTCCAGAAGAATCTTGTCTGATATAAGCAACAGGACAAGGTCCATGGTCACGTTGTAAGCAGTGCAGGCCTGATCAAGGTTGACAACGTGCTCTACCTTAAGCAACAGCAAAATAACCTCTTTGCCGTCTGCAACATCGAAATGCTCTGGATCTACAAGCCAAAAGATACGCAGCAGTTCTGAGACACTTTAAGGGCAATGCGTGATTGACCTGTTTGGAGTGCAACCTCAAAAAGGGGCTGAGCCGCTTTGTCCTTCTGGGGGAGAAGACAAGCAAGATAGTGGTTTCAGTCTCAGCAACGTGTATGTTGACTTAGGACCCGGTCCGGTGGTACTTGTGTGTCAGGGGACACATCCTACAGTTCGTCATGCGCAAACGCGCGCTTAAAGTCTGTGCCGTTGGTGCTAAGCAGGTAATATTGTACGTGCGAGCCAGTATTAGCAACTGCACGTTCAAGCCTGCAGACCTTTACCAACCACGCAAGGTCAGTGGCGCGGAGTTGCCCGTCATAAAGCTCTCTCGATGCATATGGGTATAGCGCCAAGGTATTTGAGGGCGTCTGATGTTAGTGACTCCAGTCACTTCCTGTGATGGCATCGGCTTCGGTTCTGCATTCGCCGTCTTCGCTTCTTTCTTTCATCAAGGCAGCCAACCTCTAACTCGCGCTCACCCTTCAGGAGTTTTTGGGCCTAGTAACTTGTGTCACTTCCGGCTTCGGTTCTATAGGCGCTTCCGTCCTCGGTTGTGCTGCACGTCCCGCTGATGCAACCTTTGTCGGTTCCATTGCGAATGTTTGTCATCTTTTCAGCGTTTCCTTTCAATTCCTGGCACCGCCAGCGGGGTAGGCGTGTCCGGTTGCACATGCTTGTGTGTGATGCCCGCTGCAAGAGGTGCTAATACGGCACCGTACTTAAAGCAGAGGTGGGCGCAGATGTTTGTTAAAGACATTTGTATGATAGGATCGGCTCTTATTCTAGCAACGCGATCGGCAGGAAACGACTAATCGTCACCGTATAGAGCCCGAGTAGAGAAGCCCCCAGCTAGACAGTCGTCTGGGCCCAAGATTCACCTCATAAATGGCACTAGACTTTGTCAGCTCTTCATCACTCATCGCCATGAGGCCGTCCAAGGTGAGAAGGCGGTCAAGGTAATCTTTGCTGCGCCGGATGGAACCGCCCTTGAGATACCTGTTGCCCTTGAGCCACCAATTCATATAGCAACTAGTCAACGTCCATATCTCTAGTCAAATTCTTTACAATATGGTTGGTATGCGCTTGGCTCTAACTAGCTCACTGACAATACATGCCACAACATTGCCCGCGTTAAATGTTCAAGGGCCGCGAACAAACTGGTATGCCACTGGCGAATCTGTTCGCATGATTAGCTTACCGAAACTCTCGTTTTCTAGAAACTCATAGGCCTCGCTTCGACGTCCAGGGTCAGTGATGATATTATTTTCTCCCAGCACGTCTCTAAATGAATATTCGTCCTTGCAAAAAAAAAGGGCTATCCAAAACGTCTGCTCGCAAAAATCTCGGGCGACAGCATTATACTTCAGTTTTAATATCTAGACACTGATGTCGGCAGACAAAAGCGGGCTTGGTAACAGCGGTTTCCTTGCGACTGACGCCTTAAAGGAAGGCACAATCGTCTAGCAAAAAGAGCGTGACAGTTTCCTCGAACGTTTTGGCGACGGCACAAAATAGGTCATCTAGGTCTTGGCCATTAGGGTTTGAACAGAAAGACGGCGTATTTGTTTTTGAGTCAGGCCCACCTCCAGTTGTATGAATTGTTTAGGTTTATTGTAAGGCAGATAATGACGACGAAGTCAAAGTGCCCTTAAATGCCGTTCTGAGCAGTTGGTTATGCAAATACGCTTTTGCCGCAGCCGGGGCGACCGATGATCATGGCACAGTGTGGCGGTACGTTTTCAAAGATCGCTCACTCCGGCCGGCTAGTAGATGATATAGACCAACTGGCCATTCTGTATGTTGAGTTGCACGTCCACGATGATGAACAAATACATGTTCAACACGCCCACGGCCTGTTTCGTTTTATTAATCTGGAGCGTGACACCCTCGCTCGCATTTTTTCCCGACCCGTGGAGGGCGTGGTTTTCCGCGGCCCTCATATCAATGACCAGGCGAACCTGCTTTACTAAAATGTGCGAACATGAATGACCGGCAGCTCCGCGTCCATGATATTCTCTGGAGCTATTATTTTCAGGACTTCCTCCTATTGCTGGTAGCGCACCTGCCCCCTGGGTGTAGATCTGGTTAGGGACGCCCTCGATTGTCACCGACGCTTTGTTTATGAGGGGTTCTAGAAGACCCCGGTATACCGTGCAAATTCTGCACTACTTGTCAAATCCTCGAAGAGGAGAACGATGGCCTTCATGTTCTTCGCCGACGTGTTTAGGTTGACTTTCGACACAGGGTCTCTTTTATTGACCACCATTCTGCGGTGGCGCAGACCTTGGCTGTAGAAGATGGTCACTTTTCCCATAGACTGCTGCCTGATCATGCTTGCGAGTTCAGCGTGGGTCCTATCATCAAACTCGAGCCAGATTCCGGTAATAGCGTAGCTCGAGCCATTATTCGTGCTCTGTATCACGCAGCCGTTGTCGTGAAACATCAGCTCGAAGGAGATTAGGTCTGAAAGTCCGGACTGGTAGAACGGCATGTGATCATTTAGTAGCTTAAAGTCAAGCGGCAAAAAGTATTGAGTATCGGCCACGGCATTGCCACTGCTGGCGCGTATAGCGGCCTTGTTAGTATTTTGAATGACTTGATAGACAGCCATAGATCCTTGTAGACGACCCACATACCGGCATCGTCGATTCAGGCCAATTCGTTCCCTTCAAGTTTGACGATTATCTTCTTGACCATCTCGCGGTCGAGATTTTTCATATGGTACTGTTGGCGTCTGGCGCTACAGGGCCACCGCTCAAATCTATTGTGAAAACCAGCCTGCCGGTCCCCGCAACTATGATATCGTTGCTGCCTAGATTGAGGAACCTCACCGCCAGCAGTTGGTTTTGGTCTGTGGTTGACGCACAACAACTGTGCTCCGAATCTCTTTCACGCCGAGCTCACGGCGAAGGGAGCGGAAGGGGTCGAGCTTGCCGGAGATAGACATGCTTTAGCAAATTTGCTGAAACGCGGTGCTATTGGAGTTCACATGTCCTTATTTCAATATCGTATGCATAAGCAAGAAATAAGAATGGCTGAAGGAGGCTTTGACATGGAAATGGATCCTGTTAGCCGAATTCAAACTGGTGATGATCCGCCTGAGGATCAAGAAACATCGTTTATCGAAGCTAATAAAACTAAAAAAGGGCTACAGACGGAAACACCTTCTTGGGCCGGCAGTAGTGATGTTCCCGCAGAGTGGGAGCAAGAAGGTATGTCCACAAAAAGAGGACTAAACCAACGCTGTGTCTCTCTAACAAACAAAAACAACCCAAGAAAATTCCTAGCCCCAACAGCGCTACAACGTCAAAAGTGAGTAGAATTCGTCTGATCGTTTGGTCTCAAAGAGGATTGTCTATCGGCCGAAACGCAGAGAAAGCTCGACAACATTGCAAAAGAGATCTAGAACATGGGCAGGCTTACAGACGATAAGCTCAGCTCCTTGGCTGGACCCGTGGATACGGTTCTCAAAGAAGTCGCAACAACTCAGTCTTTTGATAGTTTATCATGCGTGACCTTCTTGATCTAAGCAAGCAGCTTCAGACTTTCATCTGAGCTCCTTCTAATACCCTCGCGAAAGTTATATCGGTCGAAGAACAGATTAAAGCAGAAGAAAAGAAACGAACCGATACTTCTGACGAGGCGGAAAAACAGCATATACGAGACACAATCACCTACCTGAAGGATGAACATCATGTTCATCATTACATTGTCGACATTTTACGAGGGAAACTTCGCCGCCAATTCACCGCTATCCGGGAGACTATTGTCAAACTTCTTGACGAGGACACAACACTAGCTGAAAAATTGCAAACCGTCTTCCGTGAACAGGATATGACTGTAGCCTCGATGCTCACTGCGCTTTGGTTCTTCATAAGTACAGTTGTACTCGCAATTACAGGTGGTGGTGGTATCACGTCATCCTACTTCATCTCAACTCCTAAACCCGACCCCAGCAATGCCAAAAACTGGATAACAAAACACCTTCAGATGTTTTCTGGGATGCTGGAAACGCTTGCAGAAAAGACGGAGGCGGCTCTGTCCTGTATTATCGACACAATCGTGCCATTCCTCTTTAACACAGCTGTGAATGCCATTCGCTGGCAGGCCAGAAATTTGGTCGTGCTTGACATTACAATAGTGGTCGCGTTCTTTGCATCTCTCTGCTTTCACATCAGCACTAGTGCGAGAACTGGCAGCAAACACTAGAACAGCGCGCCGGTCATTCAGCGGAGAAACCAGATGGCTACAACCCCACTACGATACCCCCCCCCCCCCTTCATCCCACGACCATAGCTATTATCAGTTTAGTGGTCTTCGGATTATTTTGATGACAGCACGTTTTGCATGCTTTTTGCCCTTGTTGCGCTTGTCGCGAGCTCGGACGACGGGTCAATGCCGACCTGTTCATGCTTTGTTGATTGCTGTTGTGCGGGCACTTGCTCAGAAAAATTGTGCGGGCATCCTTGTCGCATTTAGATCTACGTCGTTTTCGATCACCGTCGTCGGCCACGAGGTGATTGTTGTTGTAGCCGCCATAGGTGCCGACCTTGAGCTCCATGTGTGATGGAACGAGTTAAAGGCCGCTCCCGAGGACGTAGTCAAGCTTACTTCTTGCATACCCGAGTAGCTCCTGATATTTCTGAATCAGTTCGGGGAAGACGGGGTGTGACGAAAAAGGCCAAACAAAGAGCGAAAGGCGATACACTACGAGGTAAGTCCCCTTCCCGCACAGTTGTGTCCTTCCATTTATGAACCAGACACCCGTATTTTCTGCAACAAACTTCTTCACCGCCTATTTAAGTGTAGTCGTTTCTCAGTTTCACTTTATTCACTTTGAAGTGAGTGGCAGGACTGCATTGTAAAACGTCTTTAGAGACCTCGGCCTGGGAAGGGGTGGGCTGGAACATACGTTTCTAGAGAGCCAAGACATTTTTTATTGACATGCCTACAGGCCTCGAGAGATACATCCGATTTTTGTGTTGCCTTTGAAAGCCGCGGCAGCGGGAATGGCCACATCTATCCCCAAACATATTGGTATGTTTGCACCCCTGCTGCTTCTTTAGATTGTTTTCGAATGTCTCTTCGTCAGAGCAGATCCTTCCTACTGTTAGTAAAGAGCTATAGGAATTGTTTTGAATGCAATGTTTTGGGTAGAAGCTATGGTATGGTTTCTTTTGTGCTGTAAATCAGAGAAAGAAAACTTTATCAAGCAGTCTGAATGCCAGAATTTTTTTTTCAAACAAATCCCAGACCCCCCCCCCCCCCCCCCCCCACCTGAAAATTAGATAGTCAGTCCCTAACTGACTGAAACAAAGGAAACGTTAACATTATACTGCAATGCTGCTAGTGTATAACCACCCGAAGTTTTGTCACGGATAACATGTATTGTACAGTTATAATCCAAAGAGGAAAGATAACTTGCTTGCCAAAAAAAGAATAAGATGATATGTATCTATATCTGTAGGTATGTATATATTAACATTTAATGGCACATCGGCACAATAATGGATATATGCTGCCAATTAAAAGTAAAGTTCCAAAAAGTTAAAAACTAAGAATTGCACACAAACCCTAGGAAGGTAAACCCTTCCAAAAAGTGTAAACATGAAGAGGGAAATGGGTTTGTAACATGCTTCCAAAATTAAGAATGAGATGATACTACATATTTATTATATACTCGTAATATAGTCTTTAATTTTAGTTTCAATAACACAACAGTATGTAAATAGATATTTTGTTTATGTTTTGTGCTTGTAATTGTTATTTGCTTGTACTGTACGCCTTGAAAGAAGGGATCCGTATATTTCCAAAATCGCCTGGCCAATTTCTCCGACTTGTTGCACCGTGCTTTGTCATGTTTGTTACCTTTATAATTTGACCTTGACATAAAATACCTCTAAAACATCAGTTGTATAGCTGGCTCTCTCTCTCTCTCTCTCTCTCTCTCTCTCTCTCTCTCTCTCTCTGTATATGTATATATATATATATATATATATATATATATATATATATATATATATATATATATATATATATTTTTGTGTGTGTGCGCGCGCGCGTGTGTGTGTGTCTGGGTGGGTGCGTAAGTGGAGTATGCTATATAATCTTCATATTTCTTTCTTGCCACTTTTACCATAATCTTGTGTTGTATGCCTTTTTGATGCCTAAATTTAGTTGGCACTCAATAGCTAGGATTGTGCTGATGTTCTATTAAACCATATACATACATACATACTCTACCATGGTCATTAATACTTCCTTCTGACACTGAAGCGAAGGTCGATATACTGAAAGTGTGGATGCCCCACATATAAAATTTTGCTTTGCACTCAAATCTTAACATTAAGATAGTTGGTGATTGAACTCTTTTACATCATGATCACTTACAAAATGCCCTAGAATTTCTAAGTATTATGTTTAGCTTCTGTTAATCTTTCATCCATAATTTGGTATGATTATCCACTCATTTTGTATCAGCAATTGTTTTCTCCATTTAGTGCAGCTTTTTCCATATATGCATTTAAAATATATGTATTGCCAACAGTACACTAGTGGACACAAGCCTTTGCATATTTTTAAAGTCTCTCCTCTATGGCTACGGGTAGTAATTTTTAACTATTGAACTTCATACTTTACAGTATTAATAAAGTCATGAAGTTTGCAAATCGAGTACACACTATGCATGAACGGCCGTCAAATATGAAGTTTAATTAAAATTAATATAAAAAAAAATCTCAAGAAATAAGGAACAGAACTATATTGTAACCATTGTTTACAAACATTGTCAAAGCACAGAAGAAAGGCGCATGAATACATAAGACGTTCCGTTCTGGTGTTATAAACTAATAACTTCTAGTTTGTCTGCGTCACATGATGCGATTTTAACCAGTCGAAATGCTTGTTAAATGGGCTTGGCAAATGTTTGTAATTATCAGTGGATATTAAGGACTAAACAATAGTAGTATAGGCCGATGATCGAACGATAAGGGGCATCCTATGTTACAAAAGGGTAAAGAGATTCTAGCCTCGAACGGGAATTTGACATTAGGCCGCCGTGTTGAAATTGATAGCGTCAACGGAAAATGTTAAAAAATATGTCTATAATTTTCACTTGATGAGTTTCTCTGGCTAGAAATGTAACAGTGTAACATGATGGGTCTGTTTAGCGGGAAATGTAATATGTGGAGTCTGTATATACTTTAACAGAAATTTAAGATTCTCAGAGTGGCGAGTTCTGGAATTTCGGCTATCATAAATTTAATCAGAAAAAAGTGTTACGTATGTGAGTGGCAGCAAGTTGTATTTCAAACATAGTGAATATAAAGTCAGGCAAAAATTTTCATTCATCAATTTCTGACAAATTTTTTTGTTTGTCGTATTCACTATATATGGTAGCTTGATAAACATACTGACCGCATTTTTACTCCAAAGTCATGTTTATCTTTATTTTTATATAGGCGCAGAGTTACATTTAACACATTCAATTATAAGGCAGAATTTACCCTGTTGTAGTTAAGATCAAGTTGTCAGAATTATTTGGTGGCCCTGAAAGGGGCATTTCGAATGACTCTCTTTAAATGTCTTACCATAAAAATTGAGATATATATATATATATATATATATATATATATATATATATATATATATATATATATAGAGAGAGAGAGAGAGAGAGAGAGAGAGAGAGAGAGAGAGAGAGAGAGAGAGAGAGAGAGAACGACAATTTCTTGTAAGGTTGCAGATTGTGAGAGAGAGGAGGCGGAGGTGAGAGAGAGAGAAAGAGAGGATTTCTTGTAAGGTAAACTATATTGAGTGAGAGAGAGATTATAAAATGTGTATGTGTGTGTGTGTGAAACCCACCGAGAGAGAGAGGGAGAGAGAGAGAGAGAGAGAGAGGGAAGTTAACATGGACGCGGCACTTTAGGTTCTAGCGGGAATTTAACATATTTAACATGAAGACGGCACTCTACCATAGATGGGAATGTAACATGGAGATGGTACGCCGTACGTTTAGCATGTGGGGATGTCTATAGCATATAATTAGAAATGTACTATTAAAAGTATGCAAAGGCACACCTTATGAAGTGACCAGCATCTACTTATTTATTGACCACACAGGGTAGGATGTAAGAGAAAGGGATATAAAAAAATAGAATTCATAACCCCTATAAATAAAGCTATCTTCCCTATTCCCCTACTGTCATACGATCCCCTTCTAAATAAAATTAAACCCCTTAGCCCCTCTATAATTGCTCTACGAAGTGACCTTTTATACGAACTGATCTCGGTTTATCTAATGTTACAGAGAGAGAGAAAGAGAGAGAGAGAGATAGACAGAGACAGAGAGACAGAAAGTCAGAGAGATTATTGAAATGTGTGTGTGTGAATATCTTATTAATGCTTAAAAAGCAAATCAAGACAAAGAGACACTTACGTTTTATATATGTATTCCAATGAATAAAAGTTGTATTTAATTTTTTTAAATATCTTAAAAGTCCATTTTTTTCATCATTTTAGAGAATTCACGTCCAAAACAAGTCAGTATATATGTTCTACTAGCAATCCAAGACGGCGGTGATTAAGAAAGTACATGCACTAGTATCACACACACACAAACTCACACACGAACCTTGTAAAATCGCACATTATTGAATTGCGTCCATATCTATAATTCTTCTATTTTCCAAACGTAGATGTAATGTTTTTACTAAAATCCACCATTTACTGTCACCCCGTTGGGTTTTCCAAAAATAATCTAGTCTCAAACACATATTTCACTTATATATAAATCTTACAAATTTACGATATGCCAGAAGCTAGATTTTGCGAACTTGTCTTACTCAATGCGTGGAGTGAACATTTGTTGTGACTCTCTCAGACGAAAGTAGAAAAGCCAATGAAGCATATTGGGTCATAAGTATTTGTTACAAATTTTGTTACCATTCTCCTAGCTGGCTTGACCATTTTCTCCAATGTGACAAAATCGTGTCTTAGATTAAAGACACGAAATACCAAATATTACTGCCAAAAGCCAAACATATTTTGTTGCATTTTTCAAATTAAAGGCATAATTTGGTTTAATTTAGTGTAATGAAGTTAAGATGTTCATGTAAAGGTTGTAAGTTGTGTCTTCTGGAAACGGCATATCTAATGTCAGTTTAATTTGTAACACATTGAATTTTTTTTTTCTTCACCAAGCTAAAGATTTGAGAGAAAAGTAATTTTGTGCTTTTCGAGGTGTTTTTTTATTCTTGTATGTCTGTCTGTAACAATACAGAGTGAATCTGTTCAAGTTTGAAAAAAGACCCAACTAAAAGTACATCCAAGTTATGTATCGTACACTGGTGATCGATTGTTATTTGCCAAACCAAAGACTGATTGTGACGTTTTTTCGGTTCAAGTTTCAAACCTGCTGTAAGGCTGCAACATTTTTATTTCTCAAGTTCGAAAATGGAAAAACTAAGATAACATAGCTTTCTATTTAATCATTATGACTACGGTAAATATTGACTACTATAAAGTCATTATGAGATACACAAACATAGGTAGAAGGGGGTATATATAAGGGAGAGAGCTAACCTAGTCAAATTATACTTGAATCAATAATCATCATGAAAAGATCACACCTTTAAAACGAGAAAGCAGAAGCCAAACGACGATTACGTTCTTTATCGCCGAATGCGATAAGAGAAGTATTAGCAAAAGTTCGTGCTAGTGATTTTGAAGCTAAAATTATCTATCCCTATTCAACACCATCTATCTCTACCTCCACTGGAGGGAGACATTCAGGACAAGCCAAGAAAGAAAGTCGAACGGTAACCCGTGAAGATTGTTTTCACATTCGAGCCACCCAAAAAGTGACTTTCAGAAAATTCAGAACGACTGCCTCTGTGAAATTTAAAGAGTTCAAGTTTCAAGTTCCACCAGAGAAAGCAGCTGACTTCCTTCCAGATTTATGGGAATCGATATTAGAGGAGTTGAAACGACAGTCCCAGACTAAAGACGAAGATCGTTTGGGACTATCCATCACCCACAACAGTTTGAAGTCACCTGTCTGGATCGAATTTAGTACACCTGCAAAATTAACACCTTCCATGATCATGGACAATATTCAACACAGCAACAACAAACGAATCACGAGTATGACATCACCGATGGAAAAGCTAATATTCAGATGGCGCACGTTTCACCTCTAAGAGGCAGTTGAAAATGGCGAAAAAAACGTTTTATTGGTGGATGAACTTCGCAGTAACAAACAAAGTATCGTCCAGATTAGCAACCATTAAGATCAGATGTGTTGATCCCGTGGCTCAAACGCATGCCGTGAAGAAAGATACACCAGAATGGAAACGATCATGAGAAAGCATTATCGATCGGACAGAGCCAAACAACGGAGAGAAACAGAATTTCTTTTGGACCAAGCTGACATTTCCAGTGAGACCGTGTGTGTTTAGTTCCTGAAATGCAAAATCTTCAAGACGTGTTGGCACTTCGTTATACGTTGAAAAGGCACCCTCAAGTCGTTTGTGAATCTCTCGTATTTCGAGGACCGGATTTTCCAGACGGAAAATATATTCACATTTATCATCACCAAGATCATTTCGATGTCATTACTACCATCGCCGGATTTCTTGGATACGAATACTATTGCGAGAAATGTTCCCGATCGGATTTAGCCATCGGGAACGACATATTCATTGCGCAGAGATATGTCGTGGCTGTTTCGCGTCCAGGCCTTGCATTCCTGAAGGAAAAAAAGATTTCAATCTTCTACTTACAAGCAAACATTCGTCAGTTCAACGTGTTAAGAGCGACATCGCACGAAATAATTACAACAACAGAAAAGTGCTTGCGAATTATTGACACTGTGTTCTACTTGTTGACAGCATGTTCTGAAGAATAACCAAAAGTCACACGTTTGTGCGGGAAAAAAAAGATGTCGTTTTTGTGACCAAGTCTTCGAGTTAGATCATCAATGTTACATTCAAAGATATGACAACAAAGTCGAGGAAGAATTGAATGACGACCTGAACAAGATAAAGAAACAGGACAGAACTATCGTGTGGAATTTATCTTTCTTGACTTTGAATGTTCACAAGAAACTGGGATTCACATCCCTAATTTGTGTGTGGCTCATCGTGCTTGCAAAAAGTGCATTCAAGAACCTTTATTTCATAACTGTCCAAATTGTAGCGTGATTCCAGGAGGACGTGAAAAATATTTCGTAGCTCTCGTACTCTTACTGATTTTTCGGAGTGGATTGTAGACCCCACCAACAACACTTTACGGGAACTGTTATCAATATGCGACAGTCATGGCTCACAATTTCTCTGTTTATGACGGATAATTTCTTTTGAAACATTATTCAGAACAAAGCACTGAATTTCCATCAGTTGTAATGAACGGAGCCAAGTTATTTACATGAAAAATGTTTTTAGACACGTACAATTTGAAGATTCCATGAGGTATGTAGGCATGTCTTTGGCTAGAACGTCTAAAACGTTCGGAATGACTAAATGTCTCAAGGCTATTTTCCACACTTTTTCAACACTGAACACATCGTGTTCCCGCGTTTGCCAGCAGTTCACGACTACGACCTTGATGGTATACAAACATAACAACGAGACGCATTCTACGCCTGGTACCAAACTCACTCTTCATACCCCCTTTTGACTTTCAAGAAGAAATGATGAAATATTGTCGATCCGATGTAGACATTATACATCTTTGTTTTGGAAACTTTTGACCATTATGTATGAATCATAGAGGTATCGATCTCTTGAAGGAAGCTTCTACCATTGCTACATCATGTGAATTAGTGTACCGAAAGAAATTCATGCCTAAGAACAAACTAGCCATCATACCACCTCAATCCATTCAAGCGGTCAGTCGTCGATATTCCGCCAAAGCTTTGCGCTGGCTACATTACTTGTGTGGGACTCAAAACAAGAGGATACAACATGCTAGAAACGGTGGTGGAGAAAAGAAGACTGAATCTTATTCTTTCGATGGTTGAGATTAAGAAAAAGCACAGATCGTATACGAATTTCAAAGATGTTTATTTCACGGATGCCTACCTGTTTTCCTCAACAGGACCTGAGCAATCCTTTCTCAGAGTGCATAGATAAATATGAAATTGAGTACCGTGAACAACACATTATACGCTTGTCCAAAGCTAAATAGTCCTCTCTGTAGATAACTGAATAATTTGTGCCGAAACAATGTATCTTCTTTCAGTAAGTGTGACCTTGACCTCTGACCATTTGACCCTTAAATCGATTGGCTTCTTCCTTACTCTAAGTGCAAGCCATCAACAAAGTTTGAGCCAGGTTTATGATGTAGAAATAATGTTATTGAACAGAAACCATTTTTTTTCAGTGACCTTAGCATTTGACCTCTTTACCACACAATCAATTGCCTTCTTTATTTACCCAAGTGCAAATCATCCATAAAGTCTGATTGAGGTACGTCATGCACAACTAATGTTATTATGTGGAAGCTATTTTTTAATATTTCAGTCACTGTGACCTTGATCTTTGACATTTTTGACTCCCAAATCAATAGAATTCTTCCTTACATCAGATGCAAGCTATTCAGAAAGATTGGTAACTTTAGATGATGAGAACTCCAGTTATTTTGGGCAAAATCGTTTTCTTTTTCCGGCCAGAGTGACTTTGACTGTTGACCTTTTGCGCCCGAAATTGATATGTTTCTTTCTTGCTTCTTAGTGAAAGCCATCCGCAAAATGTGGTAACTGTCGATGTGGACGACTAAAGTTATTGTGCACAAACCCAATTGGTAACAGTCAGCCGGCCAGACCGACATCATAACATAATACCGCCTTATGGCGGATGTATAAAATACTATTTTAAATGCAGACTAAACTTGCTCGAACTGATATTTATTTCCAACAAGTGACCTCTATCTCTCTCTCTCTCTCTCTCTCTCTCTCTCTCTCTCTCTCTCTCTCGATAATAACAATGAAACTTACTTTTTCTCAGTAGCAGAGAGTAAGATATGAAAGCACCTAGAAAATGTATAAATTTGCATTGATGAGCAAGCACATCAGCAAAATGTCTTCTTGCAAGTACCAAACTCAGTTAATATACACTGGAATTCTGAACCACAGCATGCATGCACTATGATGTAATGACTGATGACGGGTGAGATAAAGCAAGCAACTGGATTGTTAGTTTTGGTCCATCAGGCACCTGTCACTTGCTACTCGTTCCACACGACATCCATAAAAAGTACTTCACATGGTATTACATGTCTGAATTTTCTGACACTTTATCATGATTTGACCTTGACAGTTGGAGATATTTTTTTGATTTACCATGAAGATTGAAATTTTGGGTGATTTATGGAGAAAATCATAACCTCCAAAACTTCCTTCAGAGGAAGGAAGTTACCTGATTGTTTTCGAATGTATTACTAGTTTATGCCCTTTAATGTCCTGGGAAAAAGCTCAGTTGTAGTAAATAACAAGTACGTTACATGTCAATTGATTTGTTTGTTTGTTTGTTTTCTATTTCTGCATATTGTATAAGACCTCAATGTTAAGAGAAAAGTCACTATTGGCTACAAATTGACAGGAGAGGCAACTCTTGGCTGAGACTGTAATATCCCTCTCGCATTCTTGGCTTCAATGTCTTTCTGCAGCTCTTCTATCTTCTTCTGAAAGTGTGCTTTCATCACTAGGAGTTCTCTATCTCTCAAATGAATAGGTTCCTGAAATAAAATGTAATACGGAAGTCTGATGTTTTCCTGAGGAATTTTAAAAGTGCATGGAACAGATGTGTACATTTGGATAAAATGATTAAAATTTTGGAATACAATCTTCATCAAACAATTAAAGTTAAGTTACTCAAGCTGTCCAAGTCAAACACATGACTGTTTGACACAAGTGTCTACGTTCTGTTGAAGCTGGAAATCTCTTTATTCGAAGTCTAATGTACAACAGTATAAGAAGAGCTTTACATTTTAAGTTGTTTCCAGGAATGCTTGCCTTTGTTATTATTATTATTATTTAGTATTATTATTATTATTATTATTATTATTATTATTATTATTATATCATCATCATCATCATCATCATCATCATCATCATCATCATCAATACTGTTGTTGTTGTTGTTGTTGTTGTTGTTGTTGTTGTACAAATATACATTTTCAAATAATTACAAATCACAACATAATGCCGTCGGAGATAATTGACGACAGCAGAGTTGTAGGAAAGAATCGGAATTTCCTTGCCAGATAGAATCTCCAGGAGACTGATGTGTAATTGGAATGCTCCATAAAGGGTCAAATCCCGCTCACTTGGAGGAAGGGCAGGAAATGGGCACCCCAGCCAGCTGTACTGCATGCTATTCAGAAAGTTTAGTAACTTTAGATGATGAGAACTACAGTTATTTTGGGCAAATTAGTTTTCTTCTTTCAGCCAGAGTGACTTTAACCGTCGACCTTTTGCGCTCGAAATTGATATGTTTCTATCTTGCTCCAAGATCAAGACATCCACAAAGTGTGGTAACTGTCGATGTGGACGACTAAAGTTATTGTGCACAAACCCAATTGGTAACAGTCAGACGGCCAGACCGACATCATAACATAATACCGCCTTATGGCGGATGTATAAAATACTATTTTAAATGCAGACTAAACTTGCTCGAACTGATATTTATTTCCAACAAGTGACCTCTATCTCTCTCTCTCTCTCTCTCTCTCTCTCTCTCTCTCTCTCTCTCGATAATAACAATGAAACTTACTTTTTCTCAGTAGCAGAGAGTAAGATATGAAAGCACCTAGAAAATGTATAAATTTGCATTGATGAGCAAGCACATCAGCAAAATGTCTTCTTGCAAGTACCAAACTCAGTTAATATACACTGGAATTCTGAACCACAGCATGCATGCGCTATGATGTAATGACTGATGACGGGTGAGATAAAGCAAGCAACTGGATTGTTAGTTTTGGTCCATCAGGCACCTGTCATTTGCTACTCTTTCCACACGACATCCATAAAAAAGTATTGCACATGGTATTACATGTCTGAATTTTCTGACACTTTATCATGATTTGACCTTGACAGTTGGAGATATTTTTTTGATTTACCATGAAGATTGAAATTTTGGGTTATTTATGGAGAAAATCATAACCTCCAAAACTTCCTTCAGAGGAAGGAAGTTACCTGATTGTTTTCGAATGTATTACTAGTTTATGCCCTTTAATGTCCTGGGAAAAAGCTCAGTTGTAGTAAATAACAAGTACGTTACATGTCAATTGATTTGTTTGTTTGTTTGTTTTTTATTTCTGCATATTGTATAAGACCTCAATGTTAAGTGAAAAGTCACTATTGGCTACAAATTGACAGGAGAGGCAACTCTTGGCTGAGACTGTAATATCCCTCTCGCATTCTTGGCTTCAATGTCTTTCTGCAGCTCTTCTATCTTCTTCTGAAAGTGTGCTTTCATCACTAGGAGTTCTCTATCTCTCAAATGAATTGGTTCCTCTATTAAAATGTAATAAGGAAGTATGATGGTGTCCTGAGGAATTTCCTGAGGAATTTTAAAAGTGCATGGAACAGATGTGTACATTTGGATAAAATGATTAAAATTTTGGAATACAATCTTCATCAAACAATTAAAGTTAAGTTACTCAAGCTGTCCAAGTCAAACACGTGACTGTTTGACACAAGTGTCTATGTTCTGTTGAAGCTGGAAATCTCTTTATCCGAAGTCTAATGTACAACAGTATAAGAAGAGCTTTACATTTTAAGTTGTTTCCAGGAATGCTTGCCTTTATTATTATTATTATTATTATTTGTTATTATTATTATTATTATTATTATTATATCATCATCATCATCATCATCATCATCATCATCATCATCATCATCATCATCATCATCATCATCATCAATACTGTTGTTGCTGTTGTTGTTGTACAAATATACATTTTCAAATAATCACAAATCACAACATAATGCCGTCGGAGATAATTGACGACAGCAGAGTTGTAGGAAAGAATCGGAATTTCCTTGCCAGATAGAATCTCCAGGAGGCTGATGTGTAATTGGAATGCTCCATAAAGGGTCAAATCCCGCTCACTTGGAGGAAGGGCAGGAAATGGGCACCCCAGCCAGCTGTACTGCATGCTATTCAGAAAGTTTAGTAACTTTAGATGATGAGAACTACAGTTATTTTGGGCAAATTAGTTTTCTTCTTTCAGCCAGAGTGACTTTAACCGTTGACCTTTTGCGCCCGAAATTGATATGTTTCTTTCTTGCTCCAAGTGCAAGCCATCCACAAAGTGTGGTAACTGTCGATGTGGACGACTAAAGTTATTGTGCACAAACCCAATTGGTAACAGTCAGACGGCCAGACCGACATCATAACATAATACCGCCTTATGGCGGATGTATAAAATACTATTTTAAATGCAGACTAAACTTGCTCGAACTGATATTTATTTCCAACAAGTGACCTCTATCTCTCTCTCTCTCTCTCTCTCTCTCTCTCGATAATAACAATGAAACTTACTTTTTCTCAGTAGCAGAGAGTAAGATATGAAAGCACCTAGAAAATGTATAAATTTGCATTGATGAGCAAGCACATCAGCAAAATGTCTTCTTGCAAGTACCAAACTCAGTTAATATACACTGGAATTCTGAACCACAGCATGCATGCGCTATGATGTAATGACTGATGACGGGTGAGATAAAGCAAGCAACTGGATTGTTAGTTTTGGTCCATCAGGCACCTGTCATTTGCTACTCTTTCCACACGACATCCATAAAAAAGTATTTCACATGGTATTACATGTCTGAATTTTCTGACACTTTATCATGATTTGACCTTGACAGTTGGAGATATTTTTTTGATTTACCATGAAAATTGAAATTTTGGGTTATTTATGGTGAAAATCATAACCTCCAAAACTTCCTTCAGAGGAAGGAAGTTACCTGATTGTTTTCGAATGTATTACCAGTTTATGCCCTTTAATGTCCTGGGAAAAAGCTCAGTTGTAGTAAATAACAAGTACGTTACATGTCAATTGATTTGTTTGTTTGTTTGTTTTTTATTTCTGCATATTGTATAAGACCTCAATGTTAAGTGAAAAGTCACTATTGGCTACAAATTGACAGGAGAGGCAACTCTTGGCTGAGACTGTAATATCCCTCTCGCATTCTTGGCTTCAATGTCTTTCTGCAGCTCTTCTATCTTCTTCTGAAAGTGTGCTTTCATCACTAGGAGTTCTCTATCTCTCAAATGAATTGGTTCCTCTATTAAAATGTAATAAGGAAGTATGATGGTGTCCTGAGGAATTTCCTGAGGAATTTTAAAAGTGCATGGAACAGATGTGTACATTTGGATAAAATGATTAAAATTTTGGAATACAATCTTCATCAAACAATTAAAGTTAAGTTACTCAAGCTGTCCAAGTCAAACACATGACTGTTTGACACAAGTGTCTATGTTCTGTTGAAGCTGGAAATATCTTTCTCCGAAGTCTAATGTACAACAGTATAAGAAGAGCTTTAAATTTTGAGGAGTCGTTTCCAGAAATGCTTGCCTTTAATGTGAAACAGTCTAATTCTCTAAATTCTTTCAAACATGAATGTTGTAATACATGTTAAGTAAGAAGGATGTATTTTTGTCTTGTTTCATTATAGCTAGTGCTGAATACTGCATATATTGAACGTACGTAGATTGTAGAGAAAGTCTTACGGGTGAATAATCTTGTTCTTACTGTGCTTACCTTTATTATTATTATTATTATTATTATTATTATTATTATTATTATTATTATTATTATATCATCATCATCATCATCATCAATACTGTTGTTGCTGTTGTTGTTGTACAAATAGACATTTCCAAATAATCACAAATTACGGAGATAATTGACGACAGCAGAGTTATAGGAAAAAATCGGAATTACCTTGCCAGATAGAATCTCCAGGAGGCTGATGTGTAATTGGAATGCTCCCTAATTGGTCAAACCCCGCTCACTTGGAGGAAGTGCAGGAAATGGGCACCCCAGCCAGCTGTACTGGTATCCGTGCAAATTGTAAAATCCGGCTGCTGATCCTGAAACTGAATGCCTGCCATAGGCAATGGGACATCCTCCCATTTAGTGAGATGGAGCCTCGTGTAATCCAAAACTTTAATCATTTTGGTCTATTTTGGCAGAGTTTTAGCCTCCACTGAACCAGAAGGATCATCTGCAGGGGTATTATATGCAGGTGGCCCAAAGTGAGACGATTCATGGCCACACAGAGAAGACACAAGGGGCTAAGGAATTCACAGGCTGATATTTGACTCTCCAGGAGGATAGAAGACACCATGAGGGCAATCTTCAAGGAACCAGCCGGTGGGAGGCAAACTCGATTGAGAAAGGTTTTGAACCCAATGCCCAGATAAGTGAGAAGATAGGACATGATAAGATCAGATATGTCCTTGTTAATAAGGAATCCGATGGTAAGCAAAAAATAAAAGAAGGAATATCATGTCTTTGTGAAATAAAAAGTTGCTCACCTTGGATGTTGAAGGATGTAGGTCAGATAACGTGATGTCAGGGATGAGTTGGTGATCCTGGAGTGGGATATTTTGGTGAACACCCAGGGACTGGGATCAAGACCGAAAGGGGGAGTCCTGAACTGGTACATGATGTCCCTGAAAGCAAGCCTCAGGAATTTATGTGAAGACCTATGAATGGGAATATGAAGGCACACGCCTTGGAGATATAAGCTGACTGTAAAAGGTCCCTCTTGGATAGCACTGAGGGTCGATCTTGGGGTCTCTATCTTTTCACCTGGGTGCGAGTATAATCCCAGTGTGTTTGTATTGTGAATAATGTATGTTGCCTTCTCCTGGTGGAGTGAGTCTATGGTGAAATGTTGAAGTCTTCATCCCAGCGGGATGTCAGAAAAGGGAGACTCTAGCATAATGTCATTTTCTGTGGGAAGAAGGTTGGTCAGGAGAGAAACTGGGCAGAAATCGGCTCTTCTCTCCCTCCAGACTGTTGGTTCCTGAGGTGGGAAGCTCAAAGGTTTGGATTAGGATTTCCTTGTCGGGAGTGCCTAAGTAGGGTCCTTCCGACTCCTTTGGTCTCGTTTGGGAAAGTAAGGCGGTAATCTGGGTCATTGGAATTGAGTAAAACTTGCCACTTTAGTGACCTTTTTTCTGATTTTCTCTACATGGCATGGCACTGGAAACTGGAAGAGAAGGCTGAGATGTTAGGGCATCCATGGTGTGATTTCTGAGAAATGGGGACATGGATTAGAAGGCATTTCTCTCTGTGAGCTGGAGGTTTACTGAAGCAGCTATGGAATTGAAAAGTGAGTGCTCAGATGCCCTGTTTAGTACATAAGTCACCATGTGCAAGACTGACTCTTATACATACCCATCAGAATAGGTCTCAAAGTCGGGATCTAGACTATGCTCAGATTGTTGAAAGATAGCCATGGAGACCAGACCGTACATGGAACCAATAGCTACGATGTTGTGAGTTTGGAAGGGTTTCCGGTCCATGCTTACGGAAGATGTATTCCACATACCCAGACCTTCATTTTATCTGTCGACAGCTTGGCCTTCAATATGGAAAACCAGCGTGTAAGTTTTGTAGAAATTCGGAATGAAGTTAAACAGAAGTCATCATTGTTAGAAGAAAGGCCAGTTGATGCCTGGATGTTCTGGATGCCTCTCAAATAAGTGCAAGATGTCAATGACTCGACCAGACTGCAGTAAATGTGCGAATGTAGGATGGTCTTTCTGGGTTAAAATATTGTAGGAATTCTTCAGGTGGCCATGGACTGGGCAAATGCAGAAGGACAGAAGTTGGGGGTGGGGACAGTAGCCGGAAGACTTCTTCCATGGTGTTGTGAACGGCTGAATTTTCCCTAGAATGTTCGGACTGAGTAAAGAAGAAAAGTATTTGAGAATATTCACTTGTCCCACCTACCTTTTCATTTGTCCCAAATTTTTAATCTCGTCTCTAGATTCGATGCAATTTATGCCTTTCAATCGATAGAAAACACAAAAAAGAATGTACTAAATATTTTAATCCATCTTCAAAGGCTTTCATTTTTCAATTTTCCATTGTCAAGATATCCTATATACAATATTTATTGCTCTAATACCGTAGCATAAGTACTATCAGCAAGAGTGGAAAATCATTTAGTGGAATTCAATCTTTCCCTAACTTCTTCTCTTGAGACCTCGTATATTAACAAAACAAAGTCTCTTGTCCCTAATTCTGTTCTCATAATTAGCACCAGGTTTAACATTGTTCTTCTCGCAGAGTACCCACACCATTGCCATATCTGAAAATGTTTTTTCGCTAAGTACGTATGTATGTATAGGGTATAATAGCACATCAGCACAATCCTGGCTATACAATGCCGAGTAAGTTTAGGCATCCCCAAGAAAGATACATAAAACAAAGACACAGTCAAAAAATGATACATTTCTTAAAATACAAAGTTCAATTGTTTAAAAATATAAACCGCACTCTTTTTAAAATTCAAGATCATCACAGGATATATCCCAGGGCAAAACGGTCGCATCCATTAGTTGCCTCTTATGACATGAATGAGGGCACATCGAGCTTATACTACACTCCCGAACCCACAGTGGGCAGAGAAGAAGAGGAGGCTTGCGATCAGCAATCCTCCGTGTCAGAGGTGTGGAGAGACAAAAAAGCCTCCTGCAATGGTAGCAAAGACTGGATGGGGGAAGAAGGTTGTCAAGGACCGTAAACAAGGCTGGGAGTCCATCCATGTTGGGAAACAGTAATTTCCAAGCACTTATCTTAAGAGTCGTCGAAAATTTGAGATGGGTACTGTATATATTTGGAAAAAGTATATTGTTTAGTAAGTTATGTTACTCCGACAATAGTTATCCGATCACGCTAACGTTAGGAAAGAAGCTCCGCTACCTCCCGAATCCAGCAATCGCGAAAATCATCTTTCCCGTCTTATAACATAGATACAAAGGGAAGAAACTCTTTCCCGTTACCTCCCCTGACCGCTGCTAGGTGGCCACGATTGTTAACCTAGTTTAGCTTGAGCGATACATCGACGAGGATGATTGCATTTGCGAGGAGGTGTAGGAAGGCTTGATAATTATGTGATCGGTTAAGTATTCTCGGAAAAACATAATTTACTAAAACATTTCCTTTCTCTTTTGAATATATTCCCCGATAACATTACGTCAGGAGAATAGGTAATAGGACGAGGCAATCAGAGAATTCTATCTCTACCACGGCCACCCTTTGAGGGAAAAGACTGTATTCTCGATATGAGGATAAACCACATCCCTTACATGAGGCCAGGACAACCGACGGTCACATTAGCCGTGAGAACCGTTCCCGGATAAGAGAAAAGAAACAAAAACACTTTTTCTTACCGAATACAAATTCCAGCAAAAGTGCTGTTCTACACCCTTGGTAAGGATGTCCTAACTTCAACTGTTCTGGTGACGTTTGGGCTGCAACCACCGGACCTACTAGATTCAGTTCTTATCTCTGCGAAATCACGCAAATAAAAGCTTCAGAAGCTTGAGTGTGTCTGCCAGCCAATGGCTTCTAAAATGTCTCGGATGGAAACGTTCCATTCGAACGCGAGGCTTGCAGATATACCTCTGATTTCATGAGCTGAGATCTTCATAATGCGTATCTGATCTTTTGGAATCTCAGAGTACGCCAAACGTATGACCCACTTAAGACATGATGCAAAGACTTGAATGGTTATTTATTCTTTCCCTGGCTTCGTCGGAAAAGGAGGCGTTGTCAGGCCTCACTGCACTTCACCGTCCGCTTCAAGTAATGTTTGAGAGCACAGACTGGGTAATTCATCGCCGCCTGTCGAGACTTATCGATGAAGGCAAAGGGATGGATTATGACCACGTTTTGACTCCCCGCTGATGGCAACCCGTTCTTTGCTACGAAACCTGGTTGTGTCATTAAGACCACAAAACCATCTGATCTGAACTGGAGATAGTTTGAGTCCGCTGAAAGGGCATGCAACTCTCTCACGCTGCATACCAAAGCTAGAGCTATCAGTATACACGTTTTGCATGATTGCAGCTTCAACGAGGTTCTGGCTAAAGGTTCGAACTGAACTGAATTGAGCCATGTCAACACCCATGACAGATACCATTTTGGACACAGGGTGTGAGATTTTAGCTTATTAAAGTCAAACGTGGCTAAAAGGTCTGAAAACTCCTTATCGTGATCAATATTTCTTTGATATTAGTTGGAGCTAAGTATTTCTCCGCAAAAAGCCAGATAAAGAACTAGCTAATTGTGTAATTGAGGCACTAAGCGGGACGATACTGTTGACTTCGCACCAGTCCCTAAAAACCAGCCACTTTCCCTCGTAAACCTTTAAAGTTGAAGGCTTTCTAGCTCGTATATCGTATATCGTTAGATCAAGCAGATCGTCCACCCAGGACTTATCCCATCGTAGATTTTTACTAATCTGAATCAATTTGCATCTGTGACCCCTCATTTTCTGAATTTTGAGCGTTACCAGAACCATTTGTGTGTGTGTGTGTGTGTGTGTGTGTGTGTGTGTGTATGTGTGTGTGTGTGTGTGTGTGTGTGTGTGTGTGTGTGTGTGTGTGTGTTGAGGGGGGGGAGTGCATCCACCACCCAAGCTTTTGGTTCAGGACTGTAGAGATGAAGGTGGGCAGTGTTTGATTCCACCTCGTCGCAAACAAATCTATCATTAGACGTTCCCAACGAGCACAAATCCGCTGAAAGATCGACGGACGGACAGACCATTCTGTGTGAATAGTCTGGGCCTTCTCGACAATGAATTGGCCAGAACATTGAGCCTGGCGGGGATATGTCTGATTTGGACTGCTATATTCATTTTTGTGTAGCAGCGCAGAAAAGTCCCAAACCAGAACGCATTGGTTTGGTAATTTTGTCACCCGTCCCTTTCCCCTACCACCACCACCCCCACCGGTACCCACCAATCCCTCGATTGAAGAGATGAACCACCATCACCAAGTTGTCTGTGATAATGAGGGCAACCTTTTTGCATAACTGATTATTCCAGACATGAAACGCGTTTAGTATTGCCTTCATTTCCAGAAGGTAAGTATGAAAAGGTAACTCTTTTAGCCCCCATTCGCCCTGTAAAGCTGGACAACAGGTGGGCTCCCAAACCATATGAACTGGCGTTCGTGCAGATAATAAGCTCCAGCTGTTGATTTTCCAGAGGAATTTCTGGCGTGAACCACTGTTTGTCGCGCCGTTGATGCAGGAAATACACTATTTAATTCGAGATCATGATTTCATGATCGAGCGACCGGAAAGTGGCGTCACTGGGCCAGCAGACCATCTGCAAAGGGCGCAAGAACAGGTGGCAGAGAAGGATCAAATCCGCCGCCGGCATTGAGCAGACTGAGGAGTTGCAAACATTCTCTTCCAGAAAACCACTCCCTGTCGGGAATCGATTCCGCGAACTCGAGAATCCGTGTCACGCGTATTTGAGGGAGGCAAACAAGATTGAGGTTGGTAATAAATTATATGTCAAGGTGGACAAAATGCTGGGATGGTCTGAGGTCTGACTTGTCCCAATTGACTAAAATCCCAATGGACAGAAGAAAGGGGAGCGAAATTGGTATATAGTTTCTTGGAATCCGAATCGAGGAAACTTTTGCGAGGACGTCCGTATAAGGATGAGACAGTATGTGTCGGTTAGGTCTAAACTGACCGCAAATTCGTCCCTTTTTACAGAGAGTCCAATGACCGTTCCGTCTACTTTGTAAACCTCGGCACGGCTATGTACTTGTTGAGCAGACTGAGGTCTATGACTGGCCTGAGATTTCCGTTGGCCTTGCTCACTAGAAATAGTCTGGAGTTAAAGCCCGGAGAGTTCGACTTACGAACTATCTCCACCGCCAGCTTGTTGAGTAACGACCAGATCTCATTCTACAAAATTCTCTCCTTTTCCCCATTTGACGGCAAGACCGTCATGGAAGGGGAAGTTGAAGGGGGGGGGGGGGGATTGGATAAAATGAAATTCGAAGCCCTTCCGAAACAACTTGGATCGCCCATTCGTTTTCAGGAAACAGACCGATCCACGCGCTGTGAAATTGAAGGAGTCTGGCGCCAACCGGCAGACTGTCAGCCAGCGGTTGCAGTGGAAAGTCAGCAACGGCTGTTAGGAGACTTAGGGAGGGAGAAACCTTGTTTCCTTTCGCCTTTATTAAATTGTCTCTCGAACTGAGGAGCTTGTTGCCACCTGAAGTTGGACTGAGGTAGAAATTGTTCCTTTTGTGCTGTGTTCGGCATCATCGTTATGCTCTCCGTTGCGGTTAAGACTATTTGGGCCCTAAAGCCGGTGCAGGCGGCAGAGTAAGTTGGATAGAAAGTTCTCGTGATGCCTGCTTTCGCACCTCCTCTATTTTACCACCTAACAGCAATGGCACGCAGAGGGTGCAGACCGGACAGTCGAGGAATGATGCGACTTTAGTGCTGATGATCGCAAACAGGCATCTCGCTTTACTAGGTCCAAATTCGCCAAAGCAGTCACAACGTTAGCTATCGTGTGGTGCGCGGCCATCATAATAACCTTGACAGTCCTAGCCATGGACTCCCATGCATGGTCGCTACCTGATTTTTTGGCCAGTGGAAAAAGCACTAGAGATTCCAGGTCTAGCATAGACAAGGTAGCGACCATGTTTCGCACTAACCTGGAGGTGACATGTAGAACATTTTTATCTACCTAAACAAAAACAGCGGGCTGGTCATATTAACCGCCGCAATGTTCTGGTCCAAGAACGGTAGCTCAGTGCTGAAGGTAAAGGAGTGCGAGCGATACCAGCGTGATAAAAAATATGCTGATAGCTGGCTTTCGGAAAAGAAAGCCTTGGAGTTACCCGAATCCCGTATTTTCTTTGTCAGGCGGTCGGATATTTCCTTGATCTTTGCCGACATCTACTGAGGCCCTCATCGTATAGGCTTGGCTTGCGAATGACGAGGGCGGGCACTCGGAAATCGGGAAAACTCTATAGACTTTCTCCACAGCCGCCTTAAAGTAAACATCCGTCCGCTCCATTGAGGGGTCGAAGTATGCTATTTCCTCGAGGTTATCCCCGCACTCACTGTGAGGGTTGTCCTTCTCAGTAACCGTCTGGGCAGTACGTACGGCAAAACGGACGGATCGGCTAACCGCATCCCCGTATAACCCCGCATACCATGGTGTAGCTGACCTGCATGCGGCACGGCTCGTTGAAATTACGGCTTCATGATTACATATGAAACTGTATGTCCGGCCTGTCGGCTAGAAGAACGACAACCGGAACAGAGGTGTACAACCTAGACGGATGGCAAAACGGATCATCAAAGTCCGAAATATACCCCATGAGCCCGGACTTACAGGGCCTAATGCCAAGCTCAAACATGCTGGTGGACTTACGCCCACTGGGCTGCCTAATAAAGGGAGGACAGTCTCTCGTTAGAGTCAAGCCATCACGGGAGAATTGTGAGGAACGACGGGGCACAAATTCCCCCGAGGCCAGCAATTTGTCGTCGCCTTTTGAATTAGTCGCCTCATCCGCGACTCCATCAATGTCTGTGAAGACAGCGTGGCCGGCAACTCTGCACTCTGCAGCCCTTTGTTCTTCTATCTCAAGCTGACCCTATGCAATGGTCGCCGTCTGCATTGTTCGCATCACTTTCGATGTGGGGAGACCATCCTGACGCCCCCTACTACATTGGCTAGTGACGACGTTTAGGATGCAAACTCAACACGTCGCCTTCCGTCGTTCTGTACTAGACACGTCTCTATTTGCTGTTAAGACCTTTTCTCAGAATTGTGAACCAGATTGTTTCCAACCTCGACGCACAAAGACTGCATGCTGAATCTGAAGAACATTTGGTACAAGCTAGGCATGTATCATGCGTGACCTTTATGGCTTTAAATCTCTTGCATTTAATATATTTCGTCGACATCATCTATCACTTCCTGAAAAGACAAAAACGACCAAGAGTTTGCCAAAGTTCAATCCGTAATTGCTGGTATACCACAGTCTTTCCAGCAAAACTTTGTAAAAAATAAGGATAAAATACTTTTTTTTTTTAAATTAAAGTAGAGAAGAAGTAGGGATATTTTATAAAAATATAGCATGAACTTCACTTGACTTACTATCATAAACTTGAACAAAAGCACACTCTTACTCACACTCTAGCTGTATCTTCAGTCCGGGTTGCCTCTATCTTCTTAAACACCCAGCTCCACGCCACAGAGACCATATCTCAATTCATGTAATATTTTTTCAATTTTCAAGATAAAATTTAATAAGCAGTAGTAATAGTAGACTCATTTTGGAAAAAGTAGGGGCGAATTTCTAAATAAAAAGTGAGTCGCTTGATCATATGTTATTTAAAGTAGAATTTGGAAATATCTATGTTGGTGTGAACCAGTTTTATCTAAGCATTTAATATGTAGCAGTTGCTGCAGGCATCTAGCTCAGTATGATTACCGCGGGGTTTGAATGCGAAACTATGCACTCAGAGTGAATGCCAGGTTTTAATAATAAAAAATGTGTATCAAATGTTTGAGATAAAATTTAAAAAGTTTTCGCCAGTCAGATTTTCTTCAAATTTTGTCAGGAGACAGGCAACTTCTCGTGTTTAAATCACCATATGAGTGTACTTGTATGAAAATTCGTTTTTCAGAACAGTCACAGGGTAAAAGAATAGCATGTTTGCTACTTCACAAGCTGAATTTAAACATGTGCAGGATACTTCTTACTAAAAATACGATAAATCCATTAGTTAGACAGACAGATAATTTTATTTGGGATCATAAGAGATGTAAAATGTCCCACTCTTTGGCAGTTTTACCGCAACATTTGAAGCCCATGCAGATGGCATACGTATGAAGTAGTGAGATTTTATGAAAACTGTGGAGCATATCCTTAAGAATCTAGGGCCACTGGAGAACACATATCCTTTTTACTAATTTAGGTAATTTTGTTTCATATGGTTTTATTATTTAACATAAATATAAGACAATTTAAAAATGGCATTTTTTTTAAGTCTTCTCAAAATAGTTATGTACCTATCCCCCATCTCCGGTTCAATGGTCTATTCAGATATGGAATCAGCACATACACCATATTATTGTACATTAAGTAAGAGACTCTGACTTGAAATTCCTATACATGTCAAAATAGGGCTTATACTTTCTTCATAACAAATTAGCAAGATAAAAAGCCAAGGTCATTAGGAAGAAGGGCCCATAATGGCAAAACCTATTTTGGGACACAATGAAAAGGCAAAATCGCAGCTACGGCACTGTGTCACTAAACCTGGTTACATTAAATAATTTTACTTATTTCAATACATCATTATGTGAAAGTAAGTTATATCATGTCGAATCCTAGCATTTACATAACTGTAGAGTGACACTGAACTTCGGACTCTGTTGTCGGTGCAAAACTACCGAAATTCGGAAATAAATTATCATATCGACTGAGTGAATAGTATATCTTGCAGAAAGAATAATTTTATCTTTAAACATAGGAAATTGTGTATCTTTTTATTTTATAAAAAAAAACAAGAATTAAAGCAAAGAGGAAAAAAGATCAATTGTCAAAACTAAAGAGACCATTATGAACCCTTGAGGTTCCAATCCACAAATACAAAAGTAAGTCCCGACACATGACCTATGGAATGATATGTTATTTAAAGTTGAATCCGAGAATACTTATGATGGCATGAATCAATATTTCGATGAGGCAAAACCAAAATCATATCTCATGTACATAGACGCTTCGAATCTTTATGTGTCAGAGAATGCGCCAGTACATGCTGGTAAAAATCTGTACATAGGAAAATGATCAACAAATTAGATGGATATAGCAAAAAAATTGTTGAAAATACCTGCCAGTAGTGATACTGGTTGCATATTCTAAGTAGATTTTGAGATTACATTACTAATATTTCAAGAACTACCTGTTAGCTTCAGAGAAGTTAATTCCAGACGAAAATGACTTTTCAGAGTTGCAAAAGAAATTGATTGATAAATTACAAGGACACAAAACCAACTGTACTAAAACTATGTGTACATTGAAAACTAAAGAAAAATATGTAATTCACTTCATAACTTTAAAGCTTTATGTGCAGTTTGGTTTGATACTGAAATAGATACCTAGTGTTATCTTGTTTAGCTAACAATCGTGGCTTAAATGATACATTGAACGTAATACAAGTTTAAGACAAAAATGTTGAAATGATTTTCATAAAGACTCCTTCAAATTAATGAATATTGCTATATCTGGGAAACAAATACAGAATTTCAGAAAACAAAACATTAAAAATATGTACAGATGAAAAGAAAAACATAAAATATGATCTCTCATTTGCAAAAAGAAAACTAATATCTGGAACTTTGGTGCTAATCAGTCTGAAAACCAAAATAGTTTAAATTAACCAAGCCGAGAGTTATCAAAATGGTCGATACAAGAATTATATTATACCGAATTAAAGCCTTAATCCAGTGATAGAATGAGACCACTCATGACTGATACAGATTCATAATGCATTCAAGTTGAGAAAAAAAACATGAAAAGAAAACATCCAGTTTAAACGACACAAGTGATAATACAAGTGACAACGTCTTTGATTTACTGTCAATGTATAGAAAGATACCGGTCGTTTTCAAAGATGAACAAATTCGCACCGCGATTAGAGAGTTCTGTGGATTAAGATCCAAACTCTATTCATTTAAGACGGATAAAGATGAAAAGAAAGTATGAAAAGGTATAAAAGATGTGCGATGAAAAAGAATTTAAAATCTGAGATCTACGGCGATTGCCGTGTCGAACATAAAGCAACTTATCATGAGATTTTCAAATATTTAGTGGTGTCGGTTTCTATCTTCATCAGCTACATTAAGATCAAATAATTTTAACAGATAGTTGCTTCCTTGAAATGTTAAACCGTTAGCTATTGCTACTACAATTATAACCAATGAGGTGGCTATTTGTTGTATTTATGAGTAACAAGCTTTGATACTGTTCCCAGTTTTTATTCCACGATTTTCTTCAATAGGTGTTTTGTTTTGTAATCCAATTATTAAAATATTGCTTTCTTCCAGATATTATATATGTGTTTCTTTTACACTGTAAATGTTATCTTCTAATTATTTTTTAATGTATAATGAGTAAGGAATACACTGTTTGTTTACCATATGTTACAGTCGTCTTTTTACCTATTTCGGTTTTGAATGCAGTTATATATGTTGTAAGTTTTTAGGCGTTTCATTCATTTTTCTTTTTCATCAATATATCCTTGCTTGACACTGATGATTTGAACCAGTTCTCTATCAGCATATTCATTTTTTTTATCCGTTTTAGATTCTTCGACTTCAGCATGTAATTTGTAAAAATTGGTGAATGAAACATTTTTTACAATTCTAATTTATTCCTCAAATATGTAATATATAACTTGTAAGTTGTTTAGATAGATCTGATCCTACTTTCCTTCACATTCATTGTTTAACATCCTCTGTCTTTTTGTTGTCCCCATTAAATCATTCTTTTTTGCAGCTATGACATGGTACTAGTGTTAACTGTTAACTTGTGGTTCATACTTGTAATTTTTATGTTAAAATCATGCATTATCTTTTCAACCCCTTGATTGTTATGTAGGATTTAATTATTCAAGTCTTTATGTAATTGTTCAAGTTGAGATTGCAAAATGCTATATTCTGCAAGAGTTTTTGTTTTATTTCCCCAATATCACTACCCAAAGCTTCTATCTCACTGCTTATTTCATCACCTTTGCTGAGATTTTTATTCAGTAGAACATCTGCTCCTCTTATTGTTGATAGGTAGTGAGCATCAGCAGTTAAAGCACTAACTCTATGTCTGAATACTTAATGTACATCTAAAACAAATGTTCTGCAATCATCAGTCTGTTTTTGTTGCTCTGAGAATTTGTTAGCTCTTTCATTAGCACTCTGTTCAATATCGGTTAATTTATTATCTTCATTTTCTTTCAAATTAGAATCATCCATAGTTTGAGGTATTTGAGTATCAACTCGCTTTTATAAAATATTTTGTAAGCTGCATAAATTTGTTCTACTGGATCTGATATAAACTGGGAATGCGGTTATTATTGAAGTTTAAGTCAGTTTTAATATTTTTCCACCTAGTACAGAATTTTTTTTCAACACTTTCTGTCACAATATTTTAAGGTAAGAACACACACGAACTGTTAAGAGATGTTTCTCCAATCATTATATGCATGATCTACACTGTATACTTTACATGGAAAACATATGTTACAGGCATATCGTAAAAATCTATCAAGTTTCCATCTTCAACTTTGATGCCAATACCCATTTGTTAATTGTACTCTCTGTAATTGTTTGCAAATGCTATTACCACTGTATGAAACAAAGTCTAAGTGAAAAATATTATTATCTGGCAAAGATTCTAGTATAACGAATATATATATATATATATATATATATATATATATATATATATATATATATATATATATATATATATATATATTGTTACGACTCTAGGGGTAATGTAACAAGATTAAAGACACAAACAAGCTTTGAAGATTAAAATGCAAATCTTTTATATTTCCTAAAGTATTAAAAGAATTAAAATAGTTCAACAAACAATCAAAGTGAAAGAATTAAAATATAACTTACAGTATAGAATATCCTAAAAAGTCCTAAATTGTTTTAAAGTTCACTTCCTGAAGTTAATCCAAATAATCCGGATGTAGTATTCCGAATGAAATAGCCTTTGATGTGCTAATGTGCAGATAAATTTCAAGTAAATCGAAATAATCCTTGTAAGTTTGGAATCTCACAAGTTTTAGAATAATTTTCGATAATTCCACTAAGCTGTATAGTGATTCAGATGAATTTCCAAATAAATAAATCCCACTGAATTAAATAATTTCAATGACCTCTCTTCATTCAAGCAACTGTAAAAGAATAATAATCAGAGGATTATTCTCTATTTATACATAATAAGTGCGCAGTATTGAATTGAAAAACCCTTACTCCGTCTCCAATAACAGAGTATTACAAAATAATTCAATCCTCTACGAACCAATCAGGAACCAGGTTATGCGTCATAATGTTTGCATTCTCACGCTCTTAAACTCTTAACCAGTAAACATCATGTTGATTCAGAATGGGAATGTGACCTTGCAATGTTGATTTCTAAAAGTACAGAACTAGGTCGACTTCTTTTTCGCGCGCAATTAGTCATGTGACCATTTATAGATCGAAAGATTGTCGTATGTATACTCATATAGCAACCGCGATTTAGACTAAGAACAGAGATCATAAACTAGTAAATTAAATCATTATAAAAAGGGAAAAAGAGGTGATTCCGTAACAATATATATATATATATATATATATATATATATATATATATATATATATATATATATATATATATATATATATATATATATATATATATATATATATTCATTTAAAACCCTCAAACTGGATCAGATTCAGTTGATACATATCATACTTCTCTGAATCCCATAAATTCATCATTGGATTTGGTGATTTGCACTTTGCAATTGTTACTCAGTGTGATTTTAACTTTTGAGTTGTGTTTCAAACATGCATTGTCAATACTGTATTAATTTTCACCATTTTAAGTAATTACCTCTTTGAATGTTTCTATACATTTCATTGTTGTAATAACTATCAGGAATTGAAACAGTCTTGTTTTATTCTTGTCATTGATGTCAGTGAATATGTTGTTTTTGAGTTCGTCAGAAATATTGTAATTCCTCAACAAAATAATCTATTCTCTTCAACGAAATTCATAGTTTGCAATTTCTGTTGTCAACTGGATTAATAAATCGATTTTGTTTTCAAGGAGACCATTGATTGTAATATATCTCCCTTGCAAGTGATGTTTCGTTCATCTGTATAGGAAACACAAATAGCTCAAACAAAAGTTCAATTTTTTTTTTCTTTTCAATTTATTTTCCTATTAAGTTTCTCCAAGATCTTTTTATCGTTTCCTCGAACGTTCATTTGTTTTGTTGTTTTTTTTTTTTTATTGCGTTTTTTTTTTTTATCTCTTGGTATATGTTAATGATCGAACTAAACTGTGTGTGGTTGATTTAATTTTTCTTATTGCTTTAATTGTCATGATATCGATATTGCTCACCTTGGCTATGGCATATGTTACTATTTCATCATATTTTAAACCTTTTTTACGAATTATCCTATATTCAAAAGCTCTTGAAACAATTTCCGATAACTGCTATGCTAAATCTGGTAAAGAGTCGGTGGAATCACTGTACCAGTAAATTCCTAGTAAATACGGGTTAAATGTTGTAGTCATTTAAGTTGAAAAGACTGTCACTTCCACAAGATATGGTTAAGTTTCACAAAAGAATCCTAAAGAAATGTTTTACAGCAGCATTGTCTTCGTCTCCATTTACATTCATGTCAATAACATGAAGAAACAGACATGCATAATCATGATATTTGGTCTTAACCTTTGATACAAATTTGAAATGTTTGCTCATGTGTGTGTGTGTGTCTGTGTCTGTGTCTGTGTCTGTGTGTCTGTGTCTGTGTGTGTGTGTGTGTGTGTGTGTGTGTGTGTGTGTGTGTGTGTGAGTGTGTGTGACACGGTCAGTTGCGGAATTGAGATATTTAACTCCTTGAGGTATTTTCTCTTTCTTGTTAGGAGTTATGAATTTTCCGATCGTAGACATTTTCGTTATTTCAGTTCTGAAAACAGAACCATGATCTAGCAAAACCTTAAAGCAACATACACACTAACACCCACCACAAGTGCAATTTATCTGTATTCGTATTGGACTTGATAATCAAAGGTTAGTAGAAATCGGTCATTTAAGGTTGTCTTTGTTTTTAAAGTTTTGTATTCTCGTTTAAATCATGTCTATTTTATTACCATGAGGAGACGCATACAGAGAAAAAGCATCGTCCAGGTTATTTGAATATTGAGTCACTAAACCTTGTTCTCTCAATCTGTCATTCAAGTAGTCAAGTGTCTTGACCATGTTTTCATTAAAGTCTTCAATTTTTCTCTGGTATTCTTCTAGTATCAAGTCGTGTATAATTCCTTCCTCGTCAGAACCATTGGGATGAAATAACCTGAACAGATAGTTGCTTCCTGCAAATGTTCAACCGTAAGCTATTGCTCCTCCAATCATAACTCAATCTGCAGTCATTCTCGTAGAGATGCATAGCTATTTGTTGTATGTACGAGAATCAAACTTTGATAATGCTGCCAATTATACCTTGCTGGGAACAGCATTTAGATATGTAAAATCAAAATATGACATTTTTTGTGTTGCATTTCAAATGAAAAAATAAATAAATCGTTCTCTTCCAGATAATATATCTGTGGTGATTCCTTTTCCCTGTACAGATTAGATTAATTTTGTAAATAGGTTGTGTATGAAAAGAGTTTTATTGCTTAACCTCTAATCCGGTAAAAAAAAGTCCAAGTAAATGATATCAGACTTAAGTTAAATATGTAAGTCCACAAACATTGTATACAAGCCAGACTTTTTATTTGAATTACATATTTTGGGGAATTACCTATTGGCTGTTACATGTATTCGGCAAAACGTGATTAACCATAGCTAAATTTCAACCAAGTTTTGAGGTGATGTTTCGGACTTAAAAAGTTCCAGCAATCCTTTTGTTTCTTGAAATTAATAAGTTGTTTCAAAATTTGCCTTTAGTTGTTGGTAAAGATTGATTTTTTTCTAACATTTATTCACTCTTTTGGGATACACCTCACTCGACACAATGCGAACATTGTAGAAAAATATACATCCTGGCATATGCTTTGTCTATTCCTGATTTTTTTTTAATTGATTTCTTTCTTTCGATATCTTTATTCTGACTCCCAATGCATTGATCTTTATTCCCATTTCCATGTTCATTTCAGTTTTGAATGCCTATATGTGTGGGTTTATATTAGTGTTAACTCTAATAATTCTACCACTTAAAACGAAAGTATTTTTGTTTATATCGGTTTTAATGCATCAGTATATACAGTAAACGTTTCCTCCAAATCAGTTAAATCTATTTTCAGGCGTTGTATGCTTTTGTCTATTTCATCAATTGTACTCTTGAATCTGTTTTAGATTGTTCAACCTCAGCGTGTAATGTATTGTAAAATTCAGTGAATGAAACATCTTTTATCGTCTTCAGTTTATCACTCAAATCTGTAGTGGCAAGGTCGTAGGATGTTTTCATTGAGATAATCGTGTTTTCATTAACATGTATTTAATTTTAATCTAACACTTTGGCTAACTGTATTAAATTATTCTTTTTCTTCAATGCTGACAGTGTATTGGTGTTAGCTGTGACCCTGTTGTTCACGCCAGTAATGTTTGTATTGAAATCATTCATCAGGTTTTTTTTATCTCTTCATCGATCTGCTTGATTTCGTTATTTAAAATGTATCTGTTAATTGTTTGCTTCAGTTTTGTATCTCGTGGTGTATTTTTTTTACCTGTTTTCGTCTTAATGTTTAAAGTTTCACTATGACCTCTAAGTTATATGTCTCCAAACATTCGATTTACTTTACACGGAACATGTGTTACAGACATTCCATGAAAATCTATTATTTTTCCATCTTCATTAGAGAGCATATATGTCTTCACATGATATTACTTATTAGAATGCACATATGTCTTCACATGATAGTACTCATTAGAAAGCATATACGTCTTCACATGATAGTACTCATTAGAAGGCATATACGTCTTCACATGATATTACTTATTAGAATGCACATATGTCTTCACGTGATATTACTTATTAGAATGCACAGATGTCTTCACATGATATTACTTATTAGAATGCACATATGTCTTCACATGATAGTACTCATTAGATTGCACATATGTCTTCACGTGATATTACTTATTAGAATGCACAGATGTCTTCACGTGATATTACTTATTAGAATGCACATATGTCTTCACATGATATTACTTATTAGAATGCACAGATGTCTTCACGTGATATTACTTATTAGAATGCACAGATGTCTTCACATGATATTACTTATTAGAATGCACATATGTCTTCACGTGATATTACTTATTAGAATGCACAGATGTCTTCACATGATATTACTTATTAGAATGCACATATGTCTTCACATGATATTACTTATTAGAATGCACATATGTCTTCACGTGATATTACTTATTAGAATGCACAGATGTCTTCACATGATATTACTTATTAGAATGCACAGATGTCTTCACGTGATATTACTTATTAGAATGCATAGATGTCTTCACATGATATTACTTATTAGAATGCACATATGTCTTCACATGATAGTACTCATTAGATTGCACATATGTCTTCACATACTAGTATTCGTGTATTCAAACCAGAGTGGTCACTTATGTTAAGGGTGAGTAACCTCAAATTTACAACTATATGTTTAGGGGTCAATTCAAAAACTAATGTGAATGTTTTGGACTTTGTCAATTTTCGGTGAAGTTTAAGAAATTTTTAAAAATACATTGTTTGTTCTACTGACAGTTTAATAAATATTTGTATCTATTAGTAACTGTCAAAATGTAATCTAGGTACTACTAGAAGTTAGAGATAATTACAATGCATAGTTCTGCTGTACTAATGTGCAGTCATATGGCCAAAATACATGGTGTGACCAAAGAATGGATATAAGCCTTAACCAAGGGCAAATTTACTCAATAAAAGGTTGATTCTCTTCAATGCTTTCAATATAAAATGTTCTAACATATGTTTCATATTTGGCATGGGCAATATTTCGAGTAGATTGCACATAAGCTGTATTTGTAATTACAGAACACAAGTTTGTAGCCAGGTGATACATGATTCTGATTGTCCACAAGGAAAATCTTGTAATGTTGTATGACCGTCTGAGATAAAGAACAATAATTATCCGTTTAGTTTTCTCATTTATTATACATTTAAACAGAGTACTTGCTCTTCGTTGCTTAATCGACCTTTTTGTTGTTATTATTATTTTTATAATGTAAAGCAACCAGGTCATATGCAACAATTATGTCGTCAGTCCGTCCAGTATTTGCACTGGTCTATCGCTTTCCTTGTAGATATAATATAGCTCTCCCTGTATGATCTTGTTCATTTTACTATCTACCATCCCGTCTTTTGGTCCGTGTTTCTCTCTCTCTCTCTCTCTCTCTCTCTCTCTCTCTCTCTCTCTCTCTCTCTCTCTCTCTCTCTCTGCGGGCTTAATAATGTAGAATAAGCCCTAATGTACCCAACATGTGGTCTGAGGCGACTAATGGAGGCAGACCTCTTGCCCTGGGATGCATCCCGTGATGATATTTCAGCTGAGAACATATTCGACTTTTTGAAAGAGTGTGGTTTTATTTTTTTACTTTTATCTTTTATTTTATATACCTTTTACAGAGTTTTAACATGTTCACCTTTTATCTTGATGCACCACATGTTTATTTCCAAGAGTTTATTATTTGTGTGTGTGTGTGTGTGTGTGTGTGTGTGTGTGTGTGTGCAATTCTTTATCTTTACATTTTCATAATTTACCTTAAAATAAGGCACTATATAGCCAGTACTGTGCCGTTAAACCCTATGCATACATATAAAAATTGGACTATGTATTTTACGTATTTTACCTTTTTTGGCTTTCTGTTTGTTTTGTGTGCCTTTTGGGGGTATACCTAAGTTTATTCTGCACTGTATAGCCGGGATTGGTGATGTGCAGTGATATCCTATATATACATACATACTCTCTCCTGCGAACAACATTTACGGACACAAACATTTTGAGACTATTCCCACCAGGCAGTTTATCCACAGGTCACAAGACATTCTCCCAAACAATGCCCCCTCCCACCCCCCACCCCTTCCCTGCGGTAGCTGGTAGGAGCGTTGTTTGTATTTATCGCTAGTGTGTATTTAGGGTAGACAAATTTAACCTATGGAATACGTCCATCGTCAACCCACCTTAATCGTCTCAATCAAAGTTGTGTTTACACACACTTGACAAAGTCAGAAGGCAGGACGTTCATTATAGCGTGCCCATTCGTCGACTATACAGGGTAGCGGTAATTCAATACTTGACACTACACTTTGTTTTCGATCTACATACCGACATTCACATGGGACTACTTACCTGGTCCAAATGCGCTTACTGCGGAACAAGTCTCGCCACCGATATAAAGTTATGTTACTGTCATAACACACATCAATCAATAGTACAGCGCACACAAAAAACGTGTTTCTGTAAACAAATGATTTCATTGAACAGATGATATGAATAGAACGGAGCGTTTATTGACGGAAGCAGACCGAGAATCAATGAAGTCATTCTAGTTTCAAATGTAGTGTACATCTATATGATGGCACATTTCATGGTTATCATGGAATTCTTCACCTGAACAATAAAGGACAGAATACAGGACGAAACCAGTGGAATGGGCATTAGTATACACTTCATTGATTTGTACTACGTCGGATTTTAATTGTGTTGATTCATTCACACGTGCTATTTTCCTCATTATAATTCTTTACTCTTACACAGTAGTTCCCGATGCAGTTCCAATACCTCGAGCGTGGACAACTTTCCTTATAATTTACCAGGTAAAACCTTTATTACATGTGTACTTCTTCACAATGAGCCTTAAAAGAGTGATTCGTTGCTATGGAATGTAAACAACGGAAAGATGGACAAGGAAGATTCTTTTTTCAAAGAGCTTATTCGAGTGGAAACCGACGAACAGTGAGTTCAAAAGACGAGATATTTATGTTCAGAACGGTACATGAAATACTATTAACTGAACACAGATTGAAGCTAAAGCTGGTTTTGTTCTGATAAAAGTCCAAGAGCGTGTTTGGACCGGATCAGAAATTCTGACTGGACTACTGTACTAATGGACTACTGTATTAAGTAACTGCAGCACGCCTAATCTGGGAATCAGAGAGTGCAACGAAACCGTGCATCTCCACAAAAGAAGAGAGAAGAAGGTAAGAGCGACAAAAGATAAAATTAGAACAAACAGGGAGGAAAAAGCAAATATGGCATATGGAGGCATCATGAAGAAGGTAGTCACGCGGCGATTGCTAATTATACTTGTAATCGTGGAGATTGTATTCATAATCATTGGTCTAATGGCCATAGATGTGTCACATACTGAATCATTACGTTTCCATGACAGCTTTGTGCAAATGTTTCCCCATCGGGAGTGGAGGAACAAAACTCGGAAGCGAATATTGGCCTGGACTTCATTCTGGTTTACGGATTACTGGTGTGATATGAGTATCAAAGGGGAGCCGGGGAGGTGTCAAGACAGGTAGTATTACCTCTATCATCACAATAATATCGCCACCATCAACATCACTAACACAAACACTGTCACCATAACATCTACACCATTATAATGAACAGCACCATTAATAATGGAAGCTTGAGAACGGAACGACAGGTAACCCCACCAGCACCACCGTACCACCAACACCACTACCGTCAACAAGAACAGTATAACTGTCTCCACAACGTCGATAAGCATTACAACCAGGGAGGCCATAGCATTCACAAATCATCAACACCACCAACATCACTACCATTGAAACAAAAACTCGTATTTCTACCGCAGCTTCTATCGCCGCTCATTGGGGACAATATATATATAGCGTGCTTAGGACACCAGCAAAGCAGGGGCACCAAAAAAAAAAGAAAAAAAAAAGAGAAATTACGGGGTCTTTTTAATTACATATGGGGGGCACCATGATCTTTTCAGTGCTTTGGGCCTCTAAAGGTCTTAATCCGGTCCTGCCATCACACATTATGTATGGTGTACGAAAAGGGTCAAACTACCGGTACAGCTGCAACGGTATCCAAATATTGTTGCAACGCTAAATTTTTGTGCCGTTCAACAATACAATTTGACGTTGCAACGGTATTTTTTTAAACGCTGGTTTTCGCTGCAATGGTATTTATATTTGCTGCAATTGTATCCATATACCGTTGAACGATATTAATATACTGTTGCAACGGTATCCTTAGCTGTTGCAACAGTATTATTTTTATCGTCGCAACGGTAATTATTGTGTTGCAACAATGAAAATTAACGTTACAGTTGTAAAACAGTTTATTATATATTTTCATAATGAGAGATTGAAATGTATCAGTGTGGGAAAATTTATATCGTCACAGTGGCAATACCACTTTTATTGTCACAGTCGCGACATCACTTTTGGAACTACATTCCTTTCCCATTTAGGAAATATATCTACCCATAACTACCGATGCACTGGTAAATGTTATCTTTGCAACGGCAATAGTTACCTTTGCATCACAAAATTTAGCGTTGCAACGATAATTGGATACCGTTACAACGATAACTGGATACCGTTACAACGATATATGGATACCGTTCAAACGGCACAGGTAGTTTTAACCTTTTTCTTGCACAATATTATGACCATTTTGGTGCACCATACGGAGTAGTGCTATCAGTTTTACACCGATTAAGGTAATACTTCTATCAGTATCAACAGAACCATACTCTACATCGCACAAAACAGCAGGACCTCACCTTTTAATAACTGACGATTTGCTTCTCATAGCGTTTTCACTTTCATTTGTAGGAATGTTAGCAATTACAAAGATGTAGTATATCTGAAGAATAAATCTACTGTTTGCTTAGAAATACTCAAATTAAAATCTGTTGACATTAATGCATTATGTATGTACGTAGTTGTGTTTTGCGGCACCTCAGCACAAAAGTGGCCTTTAAGTGTCAACTAAAGGTAAATTTCATACAATGTAAAATGCAAAACAAAAATGCTGTATAAAATAGTATGAAGATATTTCAGATTATATTTATGATCTTTACATTAGCTGGTTATTAAAATGTATAGAGCTATATAAAGTATGTATTGATATTATGTGCTTAATTTTCACAAGAATTAAAAGTGATTTTGTTATGCAAGGGTTTATGTGGAACTTTTTCATAGAGCTCAAGTTGTTTTGTTGGCAGGCTAATGGTTTTACATGGGGTATCTAAGATTCTTATGCGGAATTTTAAATGTTTCCTCTTGAACTTTTGTAAATAAAACAAAATATTTTCATGGAAGAAAAAGAAGAGCATAATAAGTACCATATATACTCACGTATAAACCAATACCAACTGCAAACTGCATATACCCAGATTTGCCGTCGCAAAATGCGCCAGCAAATCTGGATCTATGCAGTTTGTAAGAACTAATCTGTAGAACAAACAACATAGACCCTGATCTGCAGTCGCATTATGCAACGGCAGATTAAGGTCTATGTTGTTTGCATTTGGACCCGGTTTATACACAAGTATAGACGGTAAATTCAAGCAAAGCATATTGATACAGAAGCCGCGCATAGTTTTCAACTTGGATTGTATTTAAATTATGTCACAAGAATACATCAAGAGAGTATAAATGTAGAACATAATTGTCCAAAAATGTGTCAGCATATTTCAATAGGAAGTAAAAAATAAGAAAATTAACAATTTCAGAATTAGCTTGTGAGAGAGTATTTGTGTTTCCTCTATTCGGTCTTTCGTCCTTTGAGTCATAGAAATTTATTTGCTTCGGTATAAAAAAAGCTTCCGATTATAGGGACTCAAGCTATTACTAAAATCTCTTGCCAAACGCTTCATCGGTGTTTGATGTCGCATTTTCTCCAAAAATGTGACCATTTACCAGCGATAATTTCTAACAGTTCATTGAAGATATTACATTTTACACGTTAGTCATTGAGAGACGTTAATCAAATATTGCCTATTACATGCTGTTCAGTTGTTAAGATTCCATCTTTTTTCTTTTTCTTTTTTTCACTACAAGTCATTAGTGTCCAGAATTAAGCATTTGTTGGACTAATTGCTTTTCCTGTCCTTTATAGACCGGTATGATACGAATTTAGTCGAAGGCGGATTATCTACAAAATAGATTATTGCAAATTACATAAAGTCATTGGGACATATTTGCTGATCGGGATGGGACAGGGGAGGGAGGACATTAATAGAAAACATAGAATAATGTGAAATTGATATATGCATCGTTCATGGGCTTAATATTGGTTTGTTTTTTCATGGTTTCTTATGATAGTTTTCGAAGATCACAAAATATATAGCATCTATATCATAAACTGGCGAATATTACGGAGAAAGCATAGTTAAATTTTTGTTAGCTACTGCAAGTATAGTAGAACATCAATAAATAAATGTTCAAATTTGTTGTTATATAAAGTTTTGTCGATTTTTCAATTGCCAAGTTGTGATATACCAATTTGTATTCGCGCATGTATAAAGTATGGATTTAGGGTAAAATGTATATTGTTAAGTCCCAGTCGATCAAAATCTGTGCTGTGATATAACTCTATAGTGATGTTCTTGATGTCATTCTTCGCTTTTTATTTGCTATTTTGTGTTTGTGAAGTAGTCCTCTTGTGTCATGTCTGACAAAAGTATTCCTACGTATCAATTTTTGCAGTTGATAATTTTATATACGTTGACAATTTTAACAAGAAAGTACATCAAAATGTGTTTTCTTTATTATTTAATAGATATTAACTTCATTTATACAGAAAATGTAAATGAAGTTGGAAAAACTCGTGCTTATAAAAATAATTTTGTTCCAAATTTTGAAAATCAACCGTAAGTTAAGTTAAGTCAGGTAAGTTAGACGCAGCCATATTTTGCAGAGATTAAATACATCAATGATATGAAAACATCAGAGGATCTCCGAATGGTTCGTTGCGTCAAGAGGTCAGTTTGTGTTCACTTCAGTACTATATATTGCACGAAATGGGTTTGTGTGTTCCTCCGATTTGTCATAAACGTTTTGTTCTCACCATTATTTCCCGGAAGATTTTTGTGGAGAAAGCTCCCCGGACCGAAAGATGAGAGTTTGTGAGAGCATGTTGACCTCCTCCCAGTCATAATGACTATGAGGTGTAAACCGTCGATTAATTCGAAATAGGTGTTACATTTTGCGGGGGTGCGAGAGGTGATCAGGTTCGACACTGATTTGTAAACGGAGAAAAAAGAACTCTTAGAAATGCAGATGCAATTTATCCTGCTTCCCGCGAATCGTTTATATGGACTCCTTAGTCGGGAAGTCACCAACCTTCATCCCTAAAATGTACATATCTACGGGCGACTGACGTAACCCTTTCTAACAGAGTTGAGAAGGCATTACGCAACACATAACAAAATATGTTCACAGGTAGGGCGAAAGCATACGATCCGATTCCAAGTACTTGAATCTCTTCACGGCTACATACTTATGTTGTACTTTATTGACGTAAGACATTGGAAGATCAGCTCAGATATCTTATATCTTTGCTCTGAGAGCATCAGGATGTTACCATAGTATTCAGCCAATATGTCGATTCTACTTTATGAAACGATTGTGCAAGTACCGTCTTAACATATACATTACAGATAAGAATTGTGTTTGTGATAAATATGTTTATAAAATCAAACACTGTAACGACGCTATACCTCAGTGTGAAGTGTTTACTTTTAATTCAACTGCGTCTTATTTGTCCTTTTTTTTTTTTTTTTTTCTTTTTTTTGTTCCGCCCACGAGGACTTAAGTTTGTGATGATTTCCGAACCGAGTAAAAGTTTAAAGATGATTCTGTGATCGCTGAACCTATCACTTGAAACCAGATAAATCATGGTTTATCTGGGCCGCAGATTGTTTATTATGTTCGGCATGGAACTGCTGTAATCATGCGTTTCAACTGCGTACTACGTGTAGGCATTGTAAACAGGCTGACATTGTGACGTTACAGACAGTCTCTTATTGCGGCCAACAATGACAAGATAATACGGTACTTTCAAGCAAATTGTTTCAAAGAAATACAAGAAAGTTCCCGTCGCGGTGTGGACATTCTATAAAACATGTTTCCTACATACTATGTTTAATAAATATAATACAACAGGGACTTTCTATTTCAGGTTTTGGTAATGTTTACCAAAGATTACTGGTCAACGGTAAAGAAAAGATAGAAAAGACCATTTGGATTACTCTCTTACAAGCTGAAATAGTTTTTGAAAGGTTGCTTTCATTTTAACCTACACAGAAATTGTAATTATTGATTTATTTAGGTAGTTGTTTAGTTTGGTTTTAAGTAAGTTTGCTATTTTATAAGTTACTTAGTTAAAACTATTCTGTTCATTTGCTGTTGAAACATGGTGTTGTATAGTTTAGAAAGGTATGTTTAAGATTTCTCGAAGAATTTTGTTAATAAAATAAAATCGGTAAATATTGATATAGCAGCTTACAGGTTCCCCAGATATATGAAGCGTTGCGTGTATGCACACAACATCATGTAATTTTGTTTATATATCGATCAAAGTACACACCAAAAGACTTAGCAGCTTCGCCAAGAAATCTTGGTAACAATACATAAAATAGTTCGTTATTCCACAAGAGAAACATAAATAGACAGAGACCATATTGATAATGCTATGCTATAATTTTTGGACTCCTGCCCCACCCAAAAAACATAACTTTGCCCACAAAAAAGGTCTTAAGATGAGCTCGTTCCGATACATGATATCACGTCAATCACAATCATCAGAATACACACCGTCACTAATACTAATATTTTGTTCTTTCTGCAAAATATCAGTGTATTGACTAATAACAGTATTTAAAGGCTGAACCAAAGCAGAAGGTATTGTGTAATCTGTATTAGTAATATAATATGTTCTAAAGACTAATAAGCAATATGTGACAGTACAAAACAGAATATTTATTACACAGTCTGTTTCGACAGTATCAAACAGTGTTAGAAAGTTGATGGGGCTATTCACTTTAAGAGAGCAATGATACAACACAGATGAAAACATCATGGTAAAATTCCAGCAATACATAACTGAGTCAAAAGTTAAGTTGGACTATGTTCTTAGTGGTGTCGATATCTTTTTTTTTTCTATCGACTGACATGGTGATAAAAATAAGTAATATCGTCTGATACAACAATAACTTACAGACACCCAGTGACGCGTTTAAACTTGGGTAAAACCCTACCATCAATACTGATGTAGTAAAATAAGGTATTCCAAAGGCTAATAAACAATATGTGACAGTGCCACAAGAAATTGTAGAGGAGAACAAAGAAGACAAAGTGGGTACAAATTATGTAGAAAAGAAGGATTATAATGTTATTTAATAGAAATACTTCGTTTCCTTCCGGAGAGGTACTCCCTTGGCGTAACGCCTTTGGAACGATGATGTTTTTACTGTCAGATTTGTTACTGCAATTGTGCCTTCGGTACATGTGCAGAGCATCATCTGATGATCGGAAGTTCAGAGGATACGTTACAATTTAGAAACGTCACAAAACAAAATTGATCGCGAAATAAACAAACGATCATTTATTTTGATACTAATTGTTGGAAGAGTTGCTCTGGTTTGCTTTTTGAAATAGTTTCTGTTGTTCTAAAGAAAGATCTCGTCGCCCAAGGCGAAGTCTGCCGAGTGCATATCAACTACGTTGTCGAACCTCTTACTCTTCTAGATGCATTGTTTATACATTTCATCACAAATGAAAATAGCAAATCCAATAATATCAAAACAAGGAAAATGACATGTTCAGCAAGGAAAGAAAGAATCTGACCAGCACTCATAAGTAACCAACTTATGACACCACCAATAATTCCAGGCAATGCTGATGTTGCTTATTTTGTGGCTAAACCAAGCAAATAATCAGCTAAAATTGTCAGATCATTTTTTATTTTGACAATCAATAACTGGCTAGGAGTGAAATGATGAAGGGTAACATCTCCTCTACCACCAGTTGCAGTACTTCTTACCAAATTTGCTATAAACAGAGCAACTGTTAATATTGTCATTGCTAACGATGTAACTTAGCAGCAATTGTTAATATTGTAATTGTTAACGCTGTAACTGTATAATTCAGCAATTGTTAATATTGTCATTGTTAACTCTGTAACTGTATCATTCAGCAACTGTTAATATTGTGATTGCAAACGCTGTAACTGTATCAGCAATTGTTACATCCTTTTCTATGAATAACAGTTTTAGTCTTCTGAGAGGCAGTTTTTCCATTTTGAATTTGTACATTTCCTTTTTTACGATATTTTCGATTGATTCTGACCTCTTCATTCTTATTTTGTCTACTTTACTTTGTAATATATATTTTTTTCTCACGAGTATTTGCTTCTTTCTTAATTTATTCTTCATGTCTGTTTGTTTGTTCGTCATGATGTTAGAGTTCGATTTTAAAAGGTTATATTTTTTAGGCTGAAGTTACAATAGCTTTTGAATATACTCTCATCTGTCTTTCTTCTTGTTGGGAAAATAACCTTAGGACAAATTGGGTATTCTTCTTGGGTAAAATAACCTTTGGACACATTGGATATTCTTGTTTGGGTAAAATAACCTTTGGACAAATTGGGTATTCTTGTTGGGTAGAATAACCTTTGGACACATTGGTTATTCTTGTTGGGTAAAATAACATTTGGACACTTTGGATATTCTTGTTGAGTAAAATAACCTTTGGACAAATTGAATATTCTTATTGGGTAGAATAACCTTTGGACAAATTGGAAATTCTTATTGGGTAGAATAACTTTTGGACAAATTGGATATTCTTGTTGGGTAAATAATGGAAAGCGCACCGCCTACTTCTTACTTATTAGCATAGAGTCCTTTATCACCGTTTTTCTCTTTCAAAAGTTTGAACAAAACATTAGAATTTGTATGCATATTGTGAAAATCAAATGAAAATTGGATGGAAAATGTCGAAGCTCCAAAGATAAAATGTACATGTTATACAGTGAAAACTACGTTACTGACCTACTCGCGAGATCAATTTGTCCGACCACGCGAACAGTCCAGATGAGATTACGTAAGTTGACACTAGCTGACGAATGGATTGGTCAACGGTCAACTGGAATTCTGTTTTGGGATAGTTGATTGACAGCCACCGCTCTTGGCTGATGGGTCAGTTGGCAAAATAAATTAAATTCCATTTAATTAGACAGCATAATAACAGAACATAACTATATACAAATAAAAACAAAACAAAAAAACAAAAAAAAACAGAACACTCATATATTCAATAACATTTATTTCTAAAGAGAGACTTAAGTCAATCTGATACTGTTCACCTGGCACTAAATGCACTTGAGGATTTGTTGCCTTTTACGTGGAGCTATAGATTTGCTATAAAGACGCCAATGACATTATTTAAGCACAGTTGTTCGTTCTTTGTCTTTTTTCATTAAAACAAATATACTTGCCAATATGTGCGTGCGTGCGTACCTTTATGTATTCATTGTCATGTTGCTCAGTTCCTACAGTGTTCAGGGTAGGAACTTGAAATCTTGTGGTTATATTGAGAGGGGAGGGATTTTTCGGTGTACATAGTGGTTTTTTTAGAATTAAAACTTCTCCAATTCCACCCCACACCCTTGGAGCAGGAGTTTATGTGGGATCGGTGAAGACGATGGGGAGAGAGTGCGGAGGGAATGAAGATGAATAACGGAGAAAAGCATGATAACATATTTAGGGTGGTAAAATGCTGTTTGTTTTGTTGTTTTCTTTTCTTCTTGGTGTTGTTGTTTTTTGTGTTGGGCTTTTTGTTTGTTTTTTGTTTAAATTTTTTGGTTTTTATTTTTTTATTTCCAGATGCGAACTGACTAGGGACAAGAGTCTCGTTGCAGAGAGTGATGCCGTGGTATTTCATTTCCCAGATGTCTTACCCTGGGCCAAGTTACCACCACGGACACCGGACCAGGTGTGGGTATTATACAATCTGGAGCCCCCTCCGAGACAAATTTGGTACACTGGTGGCACACCTTGGCGGAACATTTACAACTGGACAATGTCCTATCGCAAAGATTCCACGATTTTTGTTCGACCGTATCATGGATATGAACCACTGTCTGAAGAAGAAAAGATTAAAGTGAAAAAGGAGAACGCAAATTTTGCAGAGGGCCGCTACAAAATCGCGATAGCTACAGTTAGTGATTGTTATGACGACGCCAGGCGCTACAAGTACACACACCAGCTAATGAAATACATTGATATTGACATTTATGGAGGCTGTGGTAATATAGAATGTCCGCAATGGAAACCTGAATGCGAAAATATTCATAAACAATATAAATTCCAATTAGCATTTGAGAATGCATATTGTAAAGATTATATAACAGAAAAATACTGGGAAGCCCATATGCGAAAAATTATTCCAGTGGTTAACTGGAAAACAGATCCAAAGGGGCTCGTATTTCCAAATTCATATATTAATATTTGGGATTTTCCAGATATGAAAAGTGTTGCAGAATACATGAAAAAAGTAGCGAATAATGACACGTTATATAACAGCTATTTTGATTGGACGAAAGAGTTCAAAATGAATTGTCACTGCGGCTGTCATTGGTGCGTTTTATGTGACGCTCTCTTTAATACTAGTATTCCGGCACAAGTTGTCACAGATCCTATGCAGTGGGCTGTTTTTATGGATACATGCAAAATGTGGTCGGTAAGTTCTACACGAATTTGTTAACATAGATATCTCGAAAAGAATATTCACAATTAACAGAGGAATCGCAGTTTTTCTGGAGATTGGAACTCGGTGTTCATGACGATTACTAAAACTGAAGACAAACACAACTTTGACACGTGCGATTTTGTGCCGTGAACTTTGTTGACAAATCGGCATTGCGCATGTAGTTTGAGTACAGTGTTTTGTACCTGTAAAACTCGTTTTGCAAATCATTTGAAAATAATTGATTTGTTTGGTAATTGAGTATATGCAAATAATGATCCTACATAGTTGGGTAAACTCAGGCATTTGTCCGAATGCTCACATAAGCTGACAAGCTTCCTCTAATTATATATATGTTACCTGAGCACGGGATCATCTGTGAATCTGTTATGAGGTTACACATAATTTATTATCATACGGATAACTAAAATACTGCTATATCACAATCTTTTTCTGTATATTCTTTGTAGCTAAAACATCAATTTATTGAAGAACCATATGTGATTTGTTTGTCTAGAAAAAGATAAAAACGACTCGACTTGATTTTGACAGAATAATAAGGCAATGAAAAGGAAATAACTTCCGTGGGTTTCAATCTTGAAACCTTTGTCAAACGTTTCGATCACTAGGTTCATTATGGGGAGATTTTTAAATACCTTGTAGAACTATAAGTATGAAAATCGCATTTTTAAATATCTTCAAATGGTATTTTTGTCGTGTAAAGCCCTGTCCAGTACCTCCGTAATATATCTTTGAACAAATTACATTTTGTTCGACGATTCTTTAAAGCAAACTTTATGCAGATACCCTGCTGCACGCTGGGGCTGAATACTCCTTTAAATTTGCGAAAAACCCCTACCAAATGTTTTGGTAAAAAATGTACAAAGTGAAATTCCTTCTGTATGTTGAAATTATATCAACAATTTTACTTTTTGATGATTTCAAGAAATTAAGAGCTGATTTGTAAAAAAATATATACAAATATTTTCTCGAAGTTTAATTTTGTGGTTTCAAAGCCGTTTTTTTTTGGGGGGGGGATGACATAGAAAACGGCCTTGTCCATTGAATAACTGTGCTTCGCCTTAGTGTCCAAGCACTCACCTGGTGAACTGGCAAACATTTAAACAGAGCAAATATGTTACTATCATTATATTGTTACATTATAAACGACTACATTTCTAAAACAAATCCAAGATTTCCCCAAGGATGAATAGCGAGTTTTCAGGTCAATTGAATCAGAAATAAAAACGAAGGTACCCGAGTGTAACCATGGCGTTTTTATTTGTGTGTAAAGCGAACAAAACTTCAAGCAGCAAAGACCAAGATCAGCCATCACATAATGTGCATGGAGATCAATGGGATCTACGCATGTATGTGCATTATTCCACGGCAGATCTGTATTAACCGTGTTCGCAGTTAGATTTGCATTATAGATGGGTACTGATAGATTATAGTGTTTGTACAGTTGGATATTGTGGGCGAGACCAAAATACAATAAGGCGAGCTTGCAAGCCACGTGTACTTCGGTCGAGAGACTGCAAATATCCAACAGTGCACAACAATATAATTTTTCAATTTTTTTTTTATTATATACCCCCATTTATTAAATAATACATTGTATTATATACCCCCATTTATTAAATAATACATTGTATTATATACCCCCATTTATTAAATAATACATTGTATTATATACCCCCATTTATTAAATAATACATTGTATTATACACCCCCATTTATTAAATAATACATTGTATTATATACCCCCATTTATTAAATAATACATTATATTATATACCACAATTTATTAAATAATACATTTTATTATATACCCCCATTTATTAAATAATACATTGTATTATATACCACCATTTATTAAATAATACATTGTATTTACTGGGTAAATTGATTTTAACAAACTTAAGGTGAATACAGATATATTTGAAGAGAAATATTTACTTTTATTGCTGAATTGCGCATAATTACATAGTATGACGTGCGTGGTTGGTAATGTTGCATCATAAAAGACCTGCTGTGACGTCATGTTACGTAGAAACAAACTTATTATCTAGCTTCTGACTTCCTATGCAAATACATTGTGCATGATGATCCAGTAAATTCTTTACTTCTTGGACGTTGTCAAGCACTTATTGGATGCCGTCAGGCACACTTATGACACAATAAGTATGTTACTTTGTAACATGATGTCACAGCATTTCTATCGTGATGCAACAGTACATTAAATCACGTCACGTCATGCTATATATTTATGCGCGATTCAGTCATAAAAATAATTAATATTTTTCTTTAAACATATTCTTATTCATTTTAATTTTATGATAAAAGCAATTTAACAAATACTGTTAATTATTTGATAAATATGAGCATAGAATAAATAAATTATAGTGTTTGTACTGTTGATATTGTGATCTCGCCCGAATTAAATACGGCTCAGAAGCTCGCCATGTTGTACATCAGTCTTGCTTATCCAATAGTACAGACACTATATAATATATCATTATTCGGTCCCGTGTGTGCTAAACAGCACGCAGTAAATGCCTGAAACGTCCAGTACGTAGAAAATTTACTTGATCATCCAACTGGTTGCATTTACATAGGAGGGGCCCCGGGTGGCGCTCGCCTTTACCGATCACTGCCATCTCACATCTGTCTGCGTGGGTTCGAGTCTCGGGCTCGGCCAATGTGGATATGTGAGAAAGCTTGCCAATAGCTTCCCGTGGGTCGGTGGTTCTTCCCGGGGTTTGCCCGGGTTCTTCCTCCACCAGATAAAACTGGCCGCCATGTATAGCTATCGTGTGCTGAAAAAATGGCGTTAAACCCACAACAACAACAACTGACATAGGAAGTGACGAACTGGGTATATAATAAAGATGGTATACTATGCGAGAAGTTAGACAAACAGTTTTCTGTAATTTCCAAGTATTTTGTCAAAACCATTTTGATTTATGTCCAAGTATTTTGTCATTTGTTTTCTAATTTTCTCCCAGACTTAGTTTTTACCCAAGCGCGTCATATTTTATGTGGCGTTCTTTGTATGATATAATGAGTGTATACATCATAAAGCCATATCAGAATTTTAAAAAAAAAGAACAAAGTAGCTTAGTACCTAAATCAAATATTGTGTTCTTTAGCTATGATGACGGATGAAAATGATATTAAGCGTATTTAACTACCGTCTATACTCGCGTATAATTCGATACCAACTGCAAACTGCATAGACCCAGATCTGCCGTCGCATAATGCGCCAGCAGATCTGGGTCTATGCAGTTTGCAAGGATTTATCAGTAGAACAAACAACATAGACCCTGATCTGCCGGTGCCTTATGCGCCGGCAGATGAAGGTCTATGTTGTTTGCATTTGGACTTGACATATATGCGAGTACATACGGTAGTTATTGTTTGCTTTTGTTTTTAACGACTCTTATCATCCTTTATATACATACATTATGTACTGGTATCGTCATAGGTGTCTTGTTTTTGTACGTACTGATCATTTTTAATGGAAAAAAAAAAATACTTAAAGAAATTTGTGTTTAAAGTGGTTATTTAGCTTTAAGTTTTAAAATAATGTTCAGAACCTAATTCAACAGTGGACCAGTTCTCGCCACAATTTTGAATTTCAAATTACACAATAGACATGTTAATTATACACTAGGCAACGCATCAAGGAAAACCACAGCCAATGACAATGTTTTTCATCATTTTGATTGCGAAAGTAAATCGATAGTATTTAAATTAAGGCGATTTTTAAAAAAAAATTGTATCGTTGTCATCATCGAAATGTCAGGGTATTTATTTTGCTCTCTAGTGAAACTGGTTTAATGGTCAAAATTGACTTGTGCACCGTATTCACAATCAGGTGCTCCAAAACACAAAATGTTAGATAGAGATCGTTTCGCAAGCAGAAAAAGACCATTATTCTTGATCACCAATAAAACATATAGCTTTAAAAACGTATATCTGGCAGATAAAAAGACTTAGGAAACACGATGGCACAAATTGAAAGATAAATAAATTAGTGAATGCGAAGGAGAACAATCATGTGTAAAACGAGCACCTGCTGCTCAGTGCTGGAGTAATTGGCATCATGAAATTGGTGGGTTTTCGTCAACGGAGCTATGATGTTAATAATTGGATTTTTTTTCTAGACAATCATTTTTTCTAGTTGATACTAACTTTTTTAGTGAAAGATATTCTGACTTTAAAAATATTGATAATATTGATATCACAGCCTTTATAAAACATATTTAGTAGTCATTGTTTCAAGAATAAATATAAATAATCTAAAATTTATTTAGAAGTGCCGTAAATATCAGAAAATTATGTATTTACACTTGCCATGATTCAAAATCTTCAGGAATATGCCTTACATATAATTTTTTCTTTAATATTTTTTCAATGAAATTCTGAACCTAAACATTAACATCCAGTGACCAAATAGAAACGGGGGGGGGGGGGGGGGGTCAGAATTGTTCACATCTCACTTCACAGAAAGGATCAGATACACATTCGTTAGTGTCCAATTTGAGGAATTCTTCACATACTAGTAAATCATTTTAATTCAGTCCATCTGCTGCGTGAAGAAGATAAATATTTTGCTGTCAATTTGAAGATTGCCCTCCTATTTATCATCTATTCAAGTATAGTACCCATTAAACATCGTTGCAAGCCAAGAGCGATAATCCGCTATGCTCCTTTATCACCCGTGGCTGCTTGTGCTGAGATTTCCCTGGTTTTCGTACGCATAAACAAAATGACTCCATTCACAACACAGTGTAACAATCTCCAACACATCAATGAAAGTGAACGTTTTATCGATTGATAACTGACTGTGCGTGGAAGAGACACTTCGACTGGCTCATTCAAACAGCATGAAAGGTCATGTTGGGTCATGATGGCGGCTAAAATTTACTCGCGCTCGCAGAGATTAGTTAAGAAGGTTTATGCATATTCACGAGAAACAAGCACATCTTCGCACAGGCAGCCACGGGTGATATAGGAGCGTAGCGGATTATCAAAGAATATAATCCTAATAAATCTTGTTATTGAAACCAAAATCAAAGAATATATTCGTAATATTAGGACTGTATTCCTTGACATTGGTTTCAATAACACAACAGTTTGTAATTAGATACATGTGTAGTTTGTTTACGTTTTTGTGTTTGCAGTTGTTATTTGTTTGTGTCGTACTCCTTGAAAAAGGTATCTGTTTGACAGACGTGTTGCACTGTGCTTTGTCATGTTTGTCTCATATATATATATATATATATATATATATATATATATATATATATATATATATATATATATATATATATATATATATATCTGCTCTTAATCATCATTTATGTTCCAAGCACTGTCATTTTGACATTAGCACAGATAGACATTGATTGAATCACAGTGTCTGAAGAACAATTTCATTAACCAACAACCCACACGTTACAAATTGATTTTTCAACATGACTGACTTTATTGAATAAGAAACATGCAGTTAATTTTTCCATACATCTATTTTAACAATATTAAACAGGAAGTTCTGAATGTTCCTCTCCATCAAGGAGTCCTACATATAATTATTTCAATGCTTAAATGTTTCCGATCTCTTTTCAGGTTGCAACCTTTCTTTGGCGTATAGTGGAAAGGCTTTTATTCAACGTTGGACTCGCATGAAAAAGAAAGGGAGAAGACGGCCATGCGTTTGGTAACAGGGAGTGAAAATGGGAAAAGTGATGCTGCTTATGACAACATTTTCATAACTTTGCGTCATATATTTATTCATGACTCTTGGATACCGTGTATGCGATTGGTCCACATTCGTTACAGTGGTGTAAAGATAGTGTCGCAAGACGGTCCTACTTTGGTCCTGGAAATGTAGGGGCATTACTGATTCACGGTTTTATTTTCGGCAGTCACGAAGGTCTTTGAGAACCAAGGGTTTTTCTTCTTGTTGTTGAGATTGTGGATCTTGGGACTCAATTTTTCATCATGAAGAATGCACATTATCTAAGTTTGGATTCGATCCAGCGACTTTTAACATCATTTTGGCTATGGGCATTCACAATTCATAGATTGGAAACAAAAAATAAAAAGTAGACTTAATGTGACCGCGGATGCTGCACAGAGTATATGAATGTTATACTTGTTTTTGTTCAAGAACAAGATACACTCAACACGATGGTTTACCATCCACCGCATTATGAGTATCCACTTGTCACGAGTGTGTTTGCACTGGACCTAACTTTTGCAATGAGTGTGACGCTAGGGCGGGTATGATTTACCTACGCGCCTGACACTCGAGTACCAGTAATTTCATTAAGGTTACCAATAGTAACGGTGAGAGCACACAATACTCAACCCAGATACATTCCTTGCATAAAGTGAGGGGTGCACACTCATATCTCGTTTTAATGAAGTTTTATTAACAATGGGTGTGACACCAGTGTCGCACCAGAGTTATGAGTGTTGACCAACAAAACCCACCCTAGTTTCATACCGTTGTTACACATGCTAAAAAATTGAACCCGTCCCTTTTAAAACTACCGATCAATATTTATTCTTCGATAACTAGTGGGAAAAATATCACAGCGTCCCATTTTTTTTTTTTTTTTTTTTGTTTTTTTGTTTGTCTTTTTTTTGTTTTAGCAACTCAAGTCCATTTTGTTTTGTGTCACGTTGCATTCAGCAGCAGCAATTCGGTTAAAAGTAATAACCAAAGATTCTGCATGTTACCAGTGCAATACGAATAGTCCTCATTTTCACCCTTTCATGATGTGTTTTTGATTAAACAAGCCTCATGTCATGACAAACTTCTTAAATCATTAAAAATACGGTAACTTTTAAGTGAAATTTGTATTCGGTTGTAATTGTGTTTTACATATAATTGGTATAGTCCATACAATTATATTTTGCAAAGCAGTGCAACTAGTTTGGGATGTCGATTTCGTCCTTCCATGGCATAAGTGTCAAAAATGTCGGACACAAAGCAAATAATTGTTTTATTGTTTTATTTTCATTTGTTTTTTAAATCTCACCATACTTACTTAAAAGTCAAGTCCGTTCATCAGACTCTTTATTGTTTTCGCAGAAATGTCCCAACGATTACATTAAATGGAGAAAAAAAATAGTATGTACATTTATTTCCATAGATTTAAATAATTTCTGATACTTTGCGGGAAACATTACAGGCAACACAATTGCAGCATCCTCTGCCTTTTTCGTGTAAAACCTCTAATGCTCAATCAGAACTCCTCGAATGATTACATCACAGCCTCTAGTTTCCTTCAACCAGACTCTCTCGTGACTCCCAGAGAGCTGCGCCAGTGTGACGTCACGAGAACAGATAAAGTAGGCGTCTTTATCTATACAAAAGTTCAACCAGTACTTGCGCAAGATTTCACATTTGCATTTATTTACACAGCAGGATAGTTTCAAAACTAAAGATTTTGTGGGTGAAATTTTATATAAAAAAAAATATTTGTGACAGAGCATTCTCCCCTTAGGGACCTCGGCCATTATTGGGGAGAATGCCCCCCCCCCCTCTCTCTCTCTCTCTCTCTCTCTCTATCTATCTATCTATCTATCTATCTATCTATGTTTCTATCTATCTATCTATCTATCTATCTATCTATCTATCTATCTATCTATCTATCTCTTTCATGCATCATCTCAATGGAAATACACTTAGGCCTTTCCGCCAACGATCGGAAAAAACACATTGGAAATACTACATTAGCCGCCATTACATATACAAGTACTTTGTTTACCAATTGACGCCATGTGTACATCACACACCATTATAGCGTTTATTACGGGCAACTCGATTGAGATAACTTTATCTTGGCCGAAACATTCACAAGTTTCTTTTCTCACGCATAAACTTATTTGATAACTTTCATTTACGGAACTTGTACAAATAATTCATACAAATATCATAATGCTTTTGAAATGGTTCTATTTTGCCTAGCGTACATTATTGTGTGACTGAGTTCACCGCCATTTTCCCGCGATTTCCCACTTTTTGTGCAGTATCACTGCTTTGAAGCATTTATGAGATTCGCAAGTGCCCGGCTTAAATTGGTGTGCTAATATCATAGGCCGGTAGCTAGTAAAATATGTGTCTCACGAGTCGTGTAGCGGAGTACTTAGCAGAGAGCATACGAAACAGGGAACTAGACTAATGGACTCGGTGCATCATGGGAAGAAAAAGCACAGACATTCAGCATTCGAAGATACCTCGGCTATTTCTGCGAGATAAAAAAATATGCTTTGGATGTATGTTGGCACAGTAATTTACAGAAAAATCATACATTTTGTTCGCTGGAAATTTCTCCGCAAAAAACAAACTCAATCTATTTGGACCACATTGGCTATTACGAGTGCATTTGGCTTTAGGATTCATCGAGAAGTTAGTAGTTCGATCATTCGTAACTTCACCGTCATTAACATACATTCGAGGTATGGTCCGTAGCATTGACCTCGAAGTTGCGAATGAGAGATTCAGTACTTTCACTAAGATGGAGGATTCTAGTTCTCTACGGTCTCACGAGCACCTGAAGTGTGATGCAGTTGTCAGCCAATTTCTGAGATGGAATTTTGTAGAAAAGCCACGAGGAGTTCCAATTGGTTTTATCCAATACTTAATCCATTACCGTGACGTCACACTATTATGTTTGCAGTTAATTATTTTTCACGAATCCACAATCCCATCTCTTTTTGTTGTTCACTCAACTGTCCAAACTAACCGCTGGACTTGCACGTTCGTTCCCTGCTAACAGAGAGGTTGAGATACAAGTTTGACGGTACGGGTACATGTTGGCTTCTCGCTAACGTACACAACTACGTACACAGAGCGTGTACCGGTTGAAACAAAAATTGGATTACACACTCGTGTACTATCAGAGTTCAGCTTGCTATCAAGCAGCACACTTAATGGGACTGCCTTTATATATCAGTTTACAGAGAAGAGATGATGATGATGATGGCGGAGAGAGACAGACAGACAAACAGAGCATAAATCAGAGGATTATTACAATCTACAGTTAGTGACATTTATAAAAAGAGAGTTGGACCTAAAGAGAGCAGGTTCGGAAAAACAAATTTTGTTACAATTTAGATTTTGAATACAAACTTTTGCTGTATAAAAATTAAGAAAAAACAAACAACATCGCAGCAGGTGAGAGCATTCGGTGACTTAAGCAATCCAATGGATATTTCTCGAAGCATTTAGATATTGTTTTCAGAGCGCACAAATTGATGACGTCACATCGGTTTGCCCGTACAAAGTGGTATTAAAAGTTGTATCTAAATCTCTCCTTTATGGTGCCATACGTACGTTTCCACGGCAAAATTATCAAATGCAAAAACAGACACTGTTTGCAATGGAATTAACCTTTTTTATTTCTCCTCCTGAGCCATCTAAAAGCAAAGAAATAAAAAATCAGCAATAAAATCCTTAACAGCGCATCTTTTGTAAGATACAATAATAGTTTTTCAGATTCGTTATAATCACAATATGGCTTAAAACGTGGAGAACCTCTTTCACCAATATTGTTTGCATTTTTATAAGCGATATTGTTACTAGTATACAGCATAATGTAAATGTAAATAACGTTTTTTTCTTTGGATGATTTGTCTCTGTTTTTCTTATTACATGCAGACAATGGAGTAATTTTCGCAAACACTTAACAATCATTACAAACCAAGCTGAATAATTTGGAATCATATATCCAGTCTTGGAACCTTAAGGTTAACACTAGTGAAAAAAGAAATTAGGGTTTTTGAAAGAGGCAAAAGTCAAATCTACTACTTTATTACAATGGTGAATAATTAGAATCTACTACTTTATTACAATGGCAAATTATTAGAATCTACTACTTTAATACAATAGCAAATAATTTGAATCTACTACTTTATTACAATGGTGAATTATTAGAATCTACTACTTTATTACAATGGCGAATTATTAGAATCTACTACTTTATTACAATGGCAAATTATTAGAATCTACTACTTTATTACAATGGCAAATTATTAGAATCTACTACTTTATTACAATGGCAAATGATTAGAATCTACTACTTTAATACAATTGCAAATAATTAGAATCTACTACTTTATTACAATGGTGAATTATTAGAATCTACTACTTTATTACAATGACAAATTATTAGAATCTATTACTTTATTACAATGGCAAATGATTAGAATCTACTACTTTATTACAATGGCGAATTATTAGAATCTACTACTTTATTACAATGGCAAATTATTAGAATCTACTACTTTATTACAATGGCAAATGATTAGAATCTACTACTTTATTACAATGGCAAATTATTAGAATCTACTACTTTATTACAATGACAAATTATTAGAATCTACTACTTTATTACAATGGCAAATTATTAGAAAATGTAGATTCATTTAAGTACCTAGGTTTGCATTTTCTAAAAAAAATGGTTCCTTGATACGAACACAAAAATGTCCAAAGGATCAGGGAAATTTAGTTCTTTTTAATTTAAACAACTTATTTGAATACACTGTTCTACCTGTAAGGGAAAATGTAAACTTTTGTATGCCCTCTTTGGATCTGTGCTTAATTATGCATCAGAAATATAGGGTTTCTTCCTTGCAAAGATGTTGAAAAAGTTCACACAAAATTTTGAAAACGATTATTTGAGGTGAAAAACAAATTCATCAATTTGGATGTTCTTGTGGTTAAATGGGGAGATGCCTACTATGGGAACTTAGAAAACACGCCTGTTAAAATTTTGGACTAAAATATTGGTAAATAGATTTATTTTGATTTATGGAATTTATACTATGTTAAAATGCGATACTGATAACGGTAAAGACTTATAATGGGAAAAATGAAGTATCGGAAGTGAAATCTCTGTTAGATATATTGTGGCGTGGGGGTAGTGGTAGTTGTGGTTATCGTTATCTAGAGGATGATCGACCTCGGTGTTATTGCCCGGATCGAGTAAATAATAATATAAATTGTGAAACTTATAGATGGAATGAATAGAGATCTGAGCAGATATATAGAACAGACTAAAACGAGCCCCCGTATATGAAATATAACAATTTAATCAATTACATAAACAAACTGTGATAATGCATTAAATTAGGAAGATACACTTCTTTTTGAAATAAATCATTCACCGAATTTTAAACACAAATATACTTATATAAATAACCGATCTGTTTAAGTGATAGAATTAATTCATCATAGAATCGAGTGAACAATCGAAGTCATTGCCTTGTACAACTTCATAACCTGGTTTCCTTCGATTCACTCCAGCTTCACCGTGCTGTTCAACTGGTTCCTTCGCTTTCCTTCTCACTCTCACTATCTCGCCTCTGTCGGCCCTCAAACTTTGTGTGGGTAGGTGGATACGTAGGTATGTAGATACGTAGGTACGTGGATACGTCAGTGGATTACGTCAGTGGAGCTATTTCCCCTTGTGCTTTCGAAATAAACAGAGAAGCAACCTAAATCTTCTGTCAGATATCCTACTGGGAATAGATCATTACTCCACTCTCGTTATGTCAGATATCATCCTATCGGAAGTCAAACAGATACCAAAGGCTATCTGGTCAAGCCAAACACGGCAGGCCATAAACAAACAAACCTAGTTTCATAAGATTAATGTATTTCCTAACGGCTATTTCATCGCTGACTCACATTAACATCACACGAGACATAACAGTTCCGTTCTCGATTATACAAATGAATGAATGAAATTCATTACATGGCTTAACTACGTTAATTTCAGCGAATACACACATTCAAGTCTTTAGCGTACATGAAATCTCACTTCATGGCTTAACAACGTTAATTTCAGTGGATACGCACTTAAGTTTTTATCATACATGAAATCATCTAAGATCGGTGAATTCACACGGATTCTCATACTCATATCAACTAAAGTAATGCATGAAATTCTTAAAATACATGACTCCTATAACACTCAAGACAACAAATTCAAACAATCTGTCAAACTTATATATAAGATCATTGTACGAATTCAGATAATGAACTCAAACACAGTTATACTCACATCAAGTAAATTGATCTACGAATTTATACAAATAAATTCATGCAAATATAAGCAAATAAATTCAAGCAAATAATTATATTGGTATCAACGAATTACATGAGATTGACGCAAATACCTTGTGCTTTCAAGCCTTGTTCGCTTCAACCGCCAGAATTGTGTCCGTCAACTTTCCAGACATCCGGTCCCTTGGATAATTGTTTTACGAGATAATTTCTTGCAAATTCAATCTCGGAGCCAAAAATATCTTCCTCTTGCAGGAGTTTAGACTGATTAAATTTTGCGATGTGGCATATTAAAACTATGAAATTTCGTGTGGGAAACACGCCCCTTATTTAGCGTAGCCAATCAGGATTAAATATATCTACCACCCTTTTTATAAATAGGCGCCAAAATTTGCGGTCATCCTGACCCTCTAGATTTCCAAATAACTGATTCTGGACAATCTCAACTCTGACATTTTCGATACAAAGATTGAGTTAACCTTTTCCCTTCCAGTTTCTCTGACTGTTAAATAAACGAATGCTTAATTAAAAATCGGTTCCTCTCACAACACAGACCTTAAAATCCTCGCAGCATAGCGATTTAATATGCAACCTGTCCTCATAAATCTAATTAATTGTTCTCTGTCCAAGTTAATGTTCTCTTTATAGATCGACAGAAATTTGCACCCTTACATATATCTTGGGGTTTTTTAACGTATGCAACAATTATCTGATATTTTTTTATTCCAGTCAATGAAATAAGAGGTAGTGTGTTTGATCAGTATAAGCAAATCATCTGTGAGGTCATCATAGAAGCTCGAGTGTTATTCCTTGTATAAAGATTATTTATCATTTGAAGAGTACTTGGATGTGATAAATGAAACTCGTTGTAAAATTACACTACTCTATATACTCGCGTAAAAACTAAGTCCAAATACAAACAACATAGACCCTGATCTGCCGGACATACTGCGACGGTAGATCATGGTCTATGTTGTTTGTTCTACTGATTAGTCCTTATAAACTGCATAGACCAGATCTGCCGGCGCATTATGCGACGGCAGATGTGGGTCTATGCAGTTTGCATTTGGTATCGTGTTATACGCGAGTATATACGGTAACTAGATATAGAGCAGTATCGCATAACTTGAAAATAGCAATGGGTCATTACAAGGGAGTACCAAGGAACGAGTGGCTATGTAATAGGTGTAATTTAAGACCTGTTGAAAATGAATATCATTTTTTGCTTGTTTGTCCATTTTATAGTGAACTGATATGAAAATATTTACCACGATATTATTGTTCATGTCCGAATAGAACTATGTCAAGCCATTATGTCTGCAAGTTCAAAAAGAATCTGAAATTCATTGTCTAAATTTTCATACATACCAAACAGAAAAAGTAAGAAAATTACTAATATGTAATAGTCATTAATGATCAAATTCCATATTAAGACTAAAATAATTGATTATAATTTGTGGTCCTTACATTTTATCTAAATTTAATTAAATTTATGTTTATTAATTTTTGGGGAGTCGTTAAATGTTAAATTTAATTAAATTTATGTTTATTAATTTTTGGGGAGTCGTTAAATGTTATGTATATTATATTTAATACTCAACATAGTTATGTTACTTATCATCGACAGCATGACACGTTTTTGTATCCTTACGTCTGTAGCTATAAATTGCTTTTTCATTTTAATGCTAAATAAAATGTGTGTTCTGTTCTGGACTGTGTTCTATTTCATATTTTCTATGGGGAATGTTGTTAGTAAATTGCACATAAATTATATTTGTCATTACAGAGCACAAGTTTGCAGGTTCACAAGAGAAATCTGTTAATGTTGTATTATTGTCTGAGATAAAGAGCAATAATTATGAATTTAGTTTTCTCGTTTATTATACATTTAAATAAAGTACTTGCTTTTCCTTACTTAATAGACATTTTATCATTATTTTGTTTTAGTGTATCCGTCCGTTGTCTCTTTGCTTTCCTTGTATACAGGATATAGATGTCCTGTGTATGATCAATTCATCTTATTTTTGGCCTACCCATCTTTTGATCCGTGTTTCTCTTTCTCTCTCTCTCTCTTGCTATCTCTCTCTCTCTCTCTCTCTCTCTCTCTCTCTCTCTCTCTCTCTCTCTCTCTCTCTCTCTCTCTCTCTCTCTCTCTCTCTCTCTCTCTCCTGAGAATCAAACTTTCGGACGCAAATATTTTGAGACAATACCCATGAGGCGATTTTTCCAAACGGAATTCTCCCAATAATGCCCTGCTGCAAGCAATATAAATTAATTGTATGCTCTGCCCCGACACTCCTGTGGTAGCAGGTATGAATATATCGCTAGTGTATAAATATCGTAGGCACACTATACCGATTGAACACGTCCAAGGTCAATCCACCTTAATCTGCTTCTAATTCAACGAGTTGTATTTAAATACACTTAACAAGTCAGAGGGCAAGAAACGTAAAGTCAAGTCAAGTAATTTTCATTTATTTGGGTCTGTACAAGCTAAAACCAAATAAACCATAAGTAAGCAGACATTATACATCATCCTAAATGAAAATGATGCTAGCATGACCTTCCATTATCGCAGTCATAGCAACTTTCTTAAAAATCTTATTATGATACTTCTCCTGATTGTATTGATAATGGATTTTCACTAAAACACTTCTTTCAATATGTATTTTATCCAATATTAAAATGATGCCAGTGTAACCTCCAAAATGGTTGTCTTAACAGCCAACTTGAAAATATCTTCCTGGTTACTTCTCCTAATCAGCCGGTTTTATCAACCTGGGGTTTCACTAAAGCAATATAAAATATATAACTGGTCCTGAATGGAAATGGTACTGATCTGACCTCCAACATGGCAGCCATAGTGACCATCTCCAGAAAAAGAAAAAAAAACAACTTGTTATCACTAATCCTCTTGAATGAACGGTGGCACTGATATGGGGTTTTCACAAAAGCACCTCTTGCAGTAAGTAACTGGTCCTGAATGAAAATGGTGTAGATCTGTATACCGGCATGTCTACGCGATTGTGAACGAGTCTGAAAGTCAGACCTACTTGACTTTAGGGTCAAGTCAAAGATCATTGCTTGCATTTTGTGTTCTTCACCTATCTTTTGAACACAGTGACTTGTGGATATACAAATGAACTTTGATCAATAAACAAGTTGACAGTCAACACTCTGACATTGATTTCAAAGTCTGAGATCTTGACTCTGGAATGGATAATGAGATTGATAACACAAACACGTATGAAAGAACTGTATTATTACCCAGTTTGTGGATATATCTGAAGAATAGATTGAATGATGCCATTTCAATAACTTGTGTTTTTTCCTCCAAAAATATGAATTATGTAGTTAGCCAAACATATCGTGTGGGTATATCTTGATAGTACCTGAGACAAGTGCAATAATCTTCTATGCATGACACCAGGATCAAAATTTAAGAACATATTTAAAGTTTCTCAAAACTAACTGATATCATTTCAATACACAGCAATTAAAGAGAAGAAAAGGAGTGAAGAATCGGTCTTATCGTTGATTCCTACAAATTCTTTTCATCCAGTAAAGCGTCAGTCCGTTCGACGAAGTCTTGTTTTATTATATTTATTATTTTTTATTTTTTTATTTTTACAGACCAAGTCGAAAATGCAAAAACAAGGAAGGAAACAAAACGTGTGTATCCAAACAAATAATATGCCTTTTTCTTCTGAACATTAATCTGGAAAACAGACCAGTCTCAAATATAGATGTAACCCTGAAGGACGTGTTTGTTTGTTCTAGAGTTATGCCGGTTTCCGGAACAAAATGTCATCGTGTGTCTCATGCAGGACATAAGCAGTCATTCGACCACAGTTTTAAAAAAACGAAGAAACCAACAAAGAGACAAATGCTGAGAGTGTAGTTTATGTGATCTTAGGACTATTTATGAAATAGGTCATACCTTTACAATCCCATACCGATATAATTTCAGTAGTGAAATAAAAAATAACACACACACACACACTCCCATGACGATCATCTCCCTTAACTGCCAATCTCATATCCAACGACCTTTTTTTCGATGTGTGTGTATCTCTGTGTGTGTGTGTGCCTCGCATGACCTGGTACCTCCCGTTAACATGTAAATAGCCACATGTATCCCATTCATTGACTTGTTAGTAAACGGAGATTGCACTGTATTTAAGTCCCTCGAGGGGCCCTAAGAGAGATACATACCTGACTTTCTGGCGGTAAAATGCGCAAGGACAGTTTCTTCAAAGGAATCGAAACTGCACTGGTATATATCAAGCAAAATTTTCATTGCCTGTTTAAATGAAGAGTTTTCCCTGGGTGGTCTGTAACGATAATAACATAAGATTATCGTTGGAATGGATAATAGACACCAATACATCTTCTAATCTAAGTCCAGACAATCCCTGTGGAACTCACCCATCACTTTTGGTTGTTCCTTAAGTGTGTATCCAAATAAGACATGCGGCGTTATTGTGGGATTGTAACAAAAACGCAAGAAAATTAGAAGTAAATAAACTGCCATAAGCGAAATGCATTTCCTTTTATGATCCACACCTTCTATACCAAGTTACTTAACTGTCAACGTCGGAGGATAAACCGACGCCAATATCTTGTAGTGGAAAACTTGTGACGACGGATGGTACAGAATATAACGTACAAAGGAAGATAGAACCTCTATCTTAAGCTATACACCACGTGATACTGCGGGTTCCTTCCGTCGTCGATTTATCCTCCGTCGTTGACAATTTAAACGATTTGATATGCAGGGTGTGTGATCACTCTGTATTTTACATGTGTTTCTCAGATCATTTTGACAGACGGACTTTTTTTTAAAAAAACGGAATTTTAGTGTTGAATCGGGGACTGCAATGGCCGGAAACCGAGAATGATGTATTATGGTCCCGCTCCAGTGTTCCGGCTTTTTGCACAGGGTTCAAAATGTAAATTAAAAGTATTCCCTGATTTTTCCCACTTGAAATCCTTGTTATAAAAAAGGAATGTGTATATCCTAGGGGAGGTTGATTTGGCTTTGATAGTACGCAGTTAGGCCTTATATCTGACGTGCATCTCATAGAAGATTTCAAGCTCTGCATGGCTATTTTCACTCCTGAACTTCAGATGTAAGTTATACTTTGTTTTAAAAAAACATAATGTTTTTATGTTTTTTTTATATTTTAAAATTTCATACGTGCACTTACAGAGAATAATGATGCTTACACTGTGAAAATTCCTTTCTGTATTTCAAGGGCAAAGTGAGTGTACTTTGTGCTATTTCAAGTACATTGCCACAGCACACATCTCTTTCCGACAGCACATAGTTATCCTAATAGTGATCAAAACTAAATGGCAATCTAAGCTGGTGAATGACACGTAAACGTATGTCAACTGTCTCTATATTGTGAGATTTTTGAAGCAAACAACCTTGCCGTGTGCCTTCCTTGCTTCCAACGGTACTCCAAAAAAACCCAAAGCAGAATCTTACGTTTTCAAAATAAGTCTACAACTAAGTAATTTTGTTGTAAACCAGTCCATTGTTCAGTCACTTAAGGATCAATTGAACACTACACTGTCGTATTAAAAAAAATCCAAGTCAGTCTGCAAAGATAATTTTACAACAGTAAAACCACTATTGATATCCTCAAATCCTTAAACATAAGACTGCTATCTCCATCCCACCCCACCCCCACCCTCTTCTAACACTCGGTGGAAAATTTAGTCGAAAAATACCCCCAATGTAATTTTTTATTTTTGGTAGTACGCATCAGGGAGAGTCGTGGCGTTATGATCGTCGACGGTGTATCGTGGATTTTAAAGTTGCAGATTGGACGTTCTACCAATCATAAAGCGAGTCAAATTCACAGATGTGTAACAATTGATGGATCCTACACGGGTTGTTGTGTACAAGTGTGTTCAGGAGCATTAGGGAAAAGTTTCAGCACAGACAAGCACTGTACTACAGCAACATGTGATACCCTGATACTGAGTGTGGCACACAGATGAACCCGCCAAATCAGCTGAAACCAGCATTATCGTGTAAGAATCTCTCTCTCTCTCTCTCTCTCTCTCTCTCTCTCTCTCTCTCTCTCTCTCTCTCTCTCTCTCTCTCTCTTAAAACTGTTTCCTCACTGATACCCTGACTGGACTCTGCGGCATATTATTTGACATATGTAAGTAAATATTTTCAAGAGAGCAGACTCTCAGTCCGTCTGTGACCTTCTCGTCAAACCAGTTGCAAGCGTACTGTAAACCTGCCTTAATTGTTGATGTTGAATTTGGATTAAACTCGCGTGCGACCAATCTGGTCATGTGCGAGGATACCTTAATTCACGGCGATAACATTTTGTAGTCTTCAGATGATACTTGTAGGGGGCTGTTTTAAATTTCCATCTACTTCGCCTCGTTGTAATCTTTTTTGCAGGTTCGACTTACATCAAATGAAATTGTGTTCGAAGTATTTAGTTTGCATTCAGATTTATTGGAGACTCATTATACAGAATCGTACAGAGCTCTCTAGTGATAGGCAGACAAGCAGATTGGTTTGAACGGTCAAATGTCATTTTACGGACAGCTTACCGGCACTTTGGAATCACAATGTTGCACACTTGGTCGGTCCCATTGAAGAATTCTTCTTTTAACAACTTCCAAAGCGGCTCGTACACAAAGAAAGAATCCTTTCTGTGTCCCAATAACTCGCCAGTGAAAGTTGAACCCGAGTGCATATAAGCATTTATCAAGATCATAAGCGGTTGTTCTGGAAAGATATAATTTTGTTGCAAAAAGTTTTATTCTCTTTTCGCTTCATCCGGAATAGCTTTAGTCGCGCGGCTGCAATTATAAATGCGCAGCATCATTTTAGTCCACCAAACTGTCATCTGTCTCCCGCTTTCCAGTTCTGGTTGTTTCTGATTCAGTGCGGAGACATATTTGCATAGAATAAAGAAAATATGAGGAAAGCTCTTAAAAAGTGTTATTCATTCTACTTTTCTTCAGTAACATTTCCTCGGTCAAGCAGCCGGAAAAAAAAATCAATAAAGAAAAAATCCGGCATTCAAGTTTCCATTTCATGTTTTCCATCGAGATATTAAGAAAACTATATGAATAAATCTTGCAGCAGCCAGCAAAAAGTGCGGGAAGTTCATTGATTGAATAGTATTTAACGGCACGCTGAGCACATTATTGTATATATCGAGGAAATAGGAGCTGTTTCTGTAAGTCTTGATTTGTTAAGGATCTGTCAATAGAAAGACATTGTACCTGTTTCTGTAAGTCTTGATGTGTTAAGGATCTGTCAATAGAAAGACATTGTACCTGTTTCTGTAAGTCTTGATTTGTTATGAGTCTGTCGATACAAAGACATTGTACCTGTTTCTGTCAGTCTTGATTTGTTAAGGGTCTGTCGATACAAAGACGTATTGGTGTCCCCGAACCTCTGTTGAAGGCTTGATCTCACCACTGCACTGAACATCACTGTAATAAAAATAAAAATAATAATAATAATAATAATAATAATAATATCACGATGCAGATGCAGACATCTTAAATGTGATTTGCTGCACATCTATATCAACCACTTATGTAGTCTTCAAAGTTTCTGAACTCTTCTCCGTGTGGTCTACTTAAAGTGATGAAAGTTTTTAACCTAAATTGTATCTTTCAAAATACTTCTTTCTTGACAACTTTTTCTCAGGCATTTCCCGACAAAGCGCAACGGGGAAAAAAGTAAACTCTCATTACGCATCTAAACAAATACTGATCATAGTTCAGCCTACTAAACATATTCACTGTAATCCTTCCCAACTTTAAGGAGAAGAAATGATGAAAACTGCTTGACTTCTCAAAATCCCCATTTTGTATAAAAATTAAAATAAATAAACCTAGAATTGGACTACAAGAAAAATATAATCATTTTTGTGTATCTACAACAATTACTTATTTATCATAAAATATTTCTCTAAAGTCATTAAATATCCCAAAAGGATGGAGATAAAAATAAAATAAAAAAATTATTGCGCATCTACAGCAACCATTTTTGTCACCTGTAAAGTTTGAAATAAATCATTCAGGTAGATTAAAAGAAGCGATGACAAACTTTGTCACGGATAGACAGGCGCACGCGGGCAATCACAATATCTCCGCTCTTGGTTTAAGTGAAGGGATCATCATGAAGAGGTGGTCGAGTAAGCAGTACATTGAAGCATAATAATATACATGCATGCCTACCTACTTTCTTATGCTCGTGCGTGTATATACGCATACCTATCTACTTACATACCTGACCATATACCTTCCTACGTTCTCAGCCTATCTGCATACATACATACGTATCAAGATACTTACCTACAAACACATCTACCTACGTACGGACGTACGTACCTCTCTCTCTCTCTCTCTCTCTCGTGATAGAAAACATTTTGTTGACGTATTCGTAGATTTAGAAAAAGCATTGACAATGTATTTAGAAATAGATTCTGTTTTAAGATTTTTAAACAAGGTTACTGCCAAAATGTTCACTATTTTGCATTATGTGTATAATGCAGTTAAGTCATGTATTTTACATAGTTATTGTTATTCTGACGTTTATATATATATATATATATATATATATATATATATATATATATATATATATATGTGTGTGTGTGTGTGTGTGTGTGTGTGTGTGTGTGTGTGTGTGTGTGTGTGTGTGTGTTTTGTTGGAAGTACCATGCTACCTTCTTTTCGTTATCAAGTTTAAAAGTTCACGCAGCCAAATAATGGCAAATGATAATGTTTCGTGATCTTCTGTAATTATTTCTTCCTATGGACTTTTATTTCACATTCAGTTTTGATAATAAATCAGTAATTGTGGTTGGTAGTCATCTATATGGAAGAAAATAGAGGGGTGGAGAGGGTATAATGGGAAGGGGGATAGATGAGTGACACGTGGTATAGGGAGAGAGAAATGCATAGTGCAGTTAAATTCTAAATGAGAGAGAGAGAGAGAGAGTTTGAGAGACGCATATAGACTTACAAATGGACGGATAGACGGAATGACAAAAGACAGATTTGAGATTGGATAAGAAGACGAACAGACGTACAGAAGGGCAAACAGTTGATACAGATGAATATACAGTGGTTTTGGAAAGAAGTATAAATGATTAATTATATATTTAAAAAAATGTTAGTCTGAAAAAGATAAATGTTCATCTTAGTCTCTAAAACGCGCAGACAAACATACGCATGGACAGTTGAAACACTTACCCCAACTAACTGAGGCATGAGTGTTACCTGAAAACATCATCACTGAGCCAAACAAAAGAACCAGTACTGTCATCTGCCGAATCTTCCGCATTGTTTACCTTCCCAGAAGCTGGATGCACCACCTTGGAAACACAGCTTGTTGGTGAGGACGAAGCAAATTCTCCAGTGTGGTATTCGTCTTAACTGAATTATGGAAGAAAACAGCGCATATAAGTGAACGCTACTTTCTGAAAACCATGAAAAACATTACCGTAAATTCTTAAACGTAAGTTCTACATACATAAACTTGTATACTTTGTGCAATATTGATAGTCTTTGCTCTTCACTGCTTCTTGAGTCATGTATGTCTTCAGTGCATGCGCAACATAATGGCAGAGCATTTGATCTCTCAACATAATCACTACCGTAAACATCCTCTGCTAATGGATTATTTTACTTGGTGTCTAAAATATTGGCTATGTATACAGCGAATGGCAACATTTAGACACATACGTCGCTGATATAATACCCTAAATTCGCTTGACGATGCAAGAAGACTGACTTGGACATCCAAAATAAGGCATTTACCATTTGAGTATAACTTTGGCATTATGTGACTGTCTCTGAGGCTGGGGATAAAAAAAGATTTATTGATACACGGTATGGTGGCTTAAAGTTTGTTCCTTGCACGAAGGTCATAGCAATTTAACTTCTTCGTCTATAGCTCGGTATTATATCACCTATAAATCAATTCGATGTTGACAAATGTCTGCGTATATTGGTTATGATCATATTTGATTCAAGCTCTTTCGTGATTTAGATAAACAACCAATATTGTTAGAAAAGGGGAGCCAACCTAATAATAATAAAGATTTGCATATATTATTCTGTCCATCTTACATAGCGGATGGATATCTTTCTTTTTCTTTCGTATGCCATAGCCATGATGATATTAATAAGAAATAAAATCGTGAAAAATACAGCAAACTCCACATATTAGACGAAGAAAAAAAATCCCTTACAACGTCTAACAGTGTTTACACGATATCACAACTTGCAAAATACATTGCAAAGGTTTAAGAGAAATGGGAATCTGACATTTTGATCTTAGGGCACATGACTCCTAAATATTTTAACAGAGTAAATATTTCTTTATATTTACACATATGTTCACCTTTGCAACATGTGCTTGTTTTCCTTAATTTTTGTCTTTGTTTGCTTTTTTTTTTTTTTTTCGTATTTAATTATGGGCCAGTAATTTTTGAAAAACAGTATTATGGGGTGTACACACACACGGAGATTCGAACCCGGATCCGCGGGTTACGGCACCCATCGCCTTGCGTGTAGGCACCAACCCCTATACCATCTCGACCATTCATACGTCAACAAAAAATGCTGCTACAAAGTTGGCAGAGCGGAAAGTGCTATCCCTGGATTCTACAGGAGAATGCTTGATTGCATTAACAGAATTTTAAAATACGAATGGACTGTGTACTTAGATGAGAATTAATTACTGGGTCGACATGCGAATGTTTGACAGGATTTAATATTTGACATTGCACATAGATAAACCATTCGGAAGAAGTTCATATATAGATTTACCTGAATGAGCTATAAACAAAAAAACGTGTATTAGTGTGAAAAATAAAGACGGTATGTGTTTCTTTTCTGCTGTGGAATCTATGTTAAACACACCAAGTGATCATGTAGATAAACCAACAAAATACAGTTTAGATATATACAGTCATTAGTTTGATAGATGTTAGGTAAGAATAGAGGAGATTAGAAAAACTGAAGATGAGTATGATATACCTGTTGACATGTTAATTACATTTCAGTATGGTGGTCCTAAGATGGAAGGTACTATTATGTTGGAATAAAATGTTTTTAAAGATTAGTATCATACAGATAAATAGACATAATGGCTAGAAAAATATCAGTAAATAACATGCTGGAAGTGTTTATCTATACGCCATAAACTTTATTAGAACACAAATGACTATGATACAATGTAGATAATTTGATAGATATAATGCTAAATAAGGATCCGTTGTAAAATGTAAAAACTATCAAAACCAGTATTAGTCCTTTTGTTATTTATTATGATTTTGAAAGTATCAGCCTGCCAGAGGCAACGTGTACCTACGGTACAATTGTATAACAGGTACAAACCTATAAACAACAAAATGACGATGTTCCTTAGTAACGCATCACCTATCGCGATAAAATATCTTCGACAATCACAACAGTTATTTCAAAATGTCTACAAATTATACCTTCCTTTGTTCGGTTAGTTGCTTTCTTTTTTTACATCATCTATATTCCCGTAGTCATTAGTCAGAAATAATATATTTATTAAAGATCAACAAGTAACTCTAACCACGCATCTAATTTATCGTCAAAATCTACCACGATCACATTTTCATTCTTCAGTATCCACTTTCTGTTGTGAATCCTGTTGAACAGTTAAGTTAGACAGATAATAATGATGTAATCGAAAAGGTTTAATATTCAATCTCTATTAGATTCAGTGCAAACATAGTAATTCTACAATTAGTCACTCAACAAACTTCAAAAAAATATAATTGATTTAAGCGGAATCTTTTGAGTGCTCACCTGACCATCTTAAACAATAAAAATAGACATTTTGGGGCATCGAAACTTTCTTTCTTTTAATCTGCAAGTGATTTGCACATTAGCCAATTAATCTCCACACACCATGCAATCTGTTATAATGTGTACTTCTTAAATCGAGCCAGATGCAATGTTCGTCAGTGTATAGATTTTTAACACTTACGTTTCGAATTTCTGTGCGTTGTTGTTGTTCATCAAAGAAATAGTCAATGACTTATGCATAGTGTTGCCTTAATTGACACCCTGGAAATAAATCATAATTGGCATACATTTCATAGCCACTGATTTTTTTTTTTTTTATTGCTGAGCTGTAAAACGTTTCCGGATTACTTTCTCCACTCTTTTTGCACAGTATCAAAACACCATTTAAATTCATTCTAGGTGAATCAAGTGTGAGGTTCGTTCAAGTTGTTTTGGCTGCTAAAGTCGGTAATTCAATCCCTAGCTATGTGGTCATATAAAAAAATTAAAGTGATTTATGTCTTAAACGGAAAGTACAATGAAGTAATTGTATCACACGGAAAACAAATATTTTCCAGTTCGTGGTCTTGGTTTTAACCTTCTGTCACTTTTTTCAAGTGTTCTATTAAATCTGATATCCTGTGGGAGAGCAAATAAATACAGTAGAAAATTATCTGTTAGTATATGAAAGTCTACTGGTATCCTAAACTTTTACCGACCGCAGCAAATTAGATACCGTCGGTACCAGTATTTTATGCATTACTTGCCCCTATTCTCAACTTTTAAAATACATCACTGTACTTAATCCTATTTGTCTTAACCAAATTAAGTAAACACAAATTGATTGATAACAAATTATAAAATGCTGTAGTCATTCAACTTACAAAGATTATGGCTTCTGTAAGATATGGTGGTGTCTTTGACAAGCATTCGTCCCAAATTATGTACCGCTATATTATCAGCAACTCCTTTTACCCTTATATGAAAACGATACACAAAAATATACCAGGTACAATCATGATATTATACTTTGAAAATGGAATAATTAGTTTTGTAATTTCTATAATTACTATGTTTGACGGTGGATCTAATGAGATTTTAAACAACTTCTTCAAAAGCATGATGTAGGCAACTGTTTGTGCTGCATGGCAAACAGAGTTAACAACTTTTTGTTAAAGCGACGTTATTTATTACCTGAAAAATTAAAGCATTCCAGGGATTGGGTTGTGTGTAGACAAAGTCTTTTCATGTTGTTCTTCGTGCAGGCTTGCTGTTGTTTTTAAATGGTGCTGATGTCCTTGGTCTCTAATATTATATTTTGTACAGCTTTTGCTATTTTGTCAGCTTTAAAACAGAATCAATTTTGCTTTTTGACCAAATGAACAAGATACGTAAAACAGCTAAACTACCAGGTATCAAATGATATATTTGGTTTTAACTTTGTAAAGTTAAGCTAAACTTCGTAAAATTTGTATAATTTCTTTCATGTAATGTGCTTGCAGCATCATGTGATGTTTGAGAATCTTCTTGTTCTTTCTTTCAAGATGTCTGCCACGTTCTATCAGCAAAAACCTCTTGTCTTTTGTGAAGTGTTTAATTTTACTTTGTTTGCCTTTCATTTATTTGCAATTAAATTCGAAATGTTAACTCAGCGTTACTTTTAAGTAGTGAAAATTAGTTAAAATTGAATTGGGTTAAAAAAATGATGCTGTTTATTACCTGAAAAATTAAAGCATTCCTGGAATTGGGTTGTGTGTAGACAAAGTCTTTTCATGTTGTTTTTCGTACAGCCTTGCTAGATACAAAGAAACTTATTGAATGTCAAAAAGGTAAATATTTAACCGAGTGTATTCCAAAAACAAATTAAATGCAAACCTCGTCAAATTAAATGCAACAAAAACTAGAGAGACGAAAGCAGAAAACATAAATGAAAACAGCACAAAATACGAGCAACAAAGGTACCACAACGATGAAAATCACAGGACATCACACTTAGAAAAAGAGCGGAATTTTCCAATCACTAAAATAAAATATTAAACCTGATATAACATTGAAAATACTCGGTGTTCCATCAATTCACTTCTACCCTAAATTGTTACATTTGGCAAACCTGAAAGTTTTAGCGATGCCGATTTAAACATCGATTGTAGTATTCTATGATTATCATTTGATTTGTCTGATCCTAAGCAACAAGCCAAATATCATTGGTCAAAAACTAGACAAGACAGTTGAATACAAGTTCCTGAAGATATTGAGATGCAAACAACAGACACAAATAAACCATTTGACCAACAGGGGAGAGAAGCGGAAAATATAATTGACGAATACCCCCGTAGTATTACAAAGGGGAGAACTTCCATCTGCAGTGAAAAGATTACTTACCACACAAGATGAATGAAAATCAATGGGTTATGTAAATGCCATAAAAAAATTTAAATTTCAAACACTGTCATTCTATGGAATGCTATTCTTCAGCACATCGGGCTTTGACTACACTTGTATGCAGTCCAAACATATAAACAAACAGGCATTATCTCTAGATACCGATATTGTTACTTTAATGTTAAAACTCGTGAAATATCTATATTACCTCTGAAAACTGTTGAATTCACTACAATATAGCTTTGTGCCATCGTGTATAAAAGGTTTAAAATTATTTTCTTCTGACTGGTCTACTAATTTTTAATTTGTGAAATAATATGCTCGAGTCAAACTGGTATAATAAGTTTTAAGTAGTAGATATGAGGAAATAAATGGTATTTTAAATCCTCTAAATTTCTCGCTGTATTTATTAACTAGTTTAAATCTCACTATTTTCCATTACTGTCATTATATCCACCAGCCATATATTCAGATGCTCTATTAAAGACGACTATGCATTGCTAGGAAGCTATTTATGCTTTTTAGAATGTGTACCAAATATCTCTTCAAAGGATGCAACCATTTTAAAACCAATGAATTTTTATTTAAAAATAAAAATGATGATTAATCAAAACCGACGTTATTTATTATATACTTAAAAGCTAAGAACCTTTATCATTCGGCCGTGTGCCAATTTCCTAGAGAATTGCATAATCATTTCAAAAACTACCCCTTAGCTTGAAAATGATTTATCTCCCTTGCAGAAGAAATTCACTGAACGGGGTAAGGCTACTGAGCCCACTGTACCAGAATTACTATGCACTTAAAAACAAGTATGCAATTCACTGCAGAAATTACAAAACTTAACAAAAGTGGATGGAGTTGTCTTGTTCAAACAGCAACCTTGGTTAAAATCCTACATTGAACTTAACACAAAATTTACGACACAAAAGAAGAAAAAAAAAACGAAAGAAAATACGCGAAACATCAAAACGATAGATCGTTTGCCAGGAAAAGGATGATAGACGAAGATTTGGTGTTGATCAGCATGAAAAACAAAAAGATCAAACAAACTAAGCCGAACTATGGCGGTTAACTGTGCTGGAACTACGTAAGTGGTTGATGTATAAATTATATTACATCACACTCAAAAATAAATACAATGATCGGATGAAACTACTTTTAACCGGCAAAGATTCTCTGTGCATAAGTGTTGAGACAGAGAATTTATACAGTGGCATGAAAGAAAACGTCAAATTGTATAAAACTAGTGAGTAGACGAAGGGCAATGCATTGAATATCTCACAAATGAATAAGAAAGTTGTTAGACTTTTAAAGATGAACTTAACGACACACCGTTTAGAGAGTTCGTTTGTACAAGATCCAAGCTACATGCATTTAAAACTGATCACGATGAAAAGAACGTTTGCGAAAGAAATCAATAAGTGTGTGAGGAATTTAAAACTCGAGATGTGCAAGAACTATTTGTTTAATTATGAGGACAATTAGCAACAAATGCATTTGCCTGGGTCGTTCAATCATGATATGCATACAATCAAAATGAACAAAGTTGCGTTATCGTGTCAAGATCAGGAACAAAATTTGCTTAACGATATCAGTACCTTACCTAACGGCTATTTAAAATAACACGTTTAAAACGAGTGAAATCTTTCAAATCAAGTAAATACGAATGTCACATGCAAGAGATGCATCTGTTGTCAAGGAGGTGCGTTAAACTGCTATTTGCCAGATTTAAAATGTGAATGACATCACCACAAATTTCAAATTGTCGTTGTTCTGTAAAAAATAAATTCTGAACTCGAGAAGGATAGAAAAATATGTAGATCTTACATGAATGCATGTTTACCTATAAACACTTATTACAAAATCACAAGGGAATTTAACATAGCTTGTACATTTAGATACAAGGAAAACGTTAGTCATTCAAAAAAGAAAGATGTTAAAACAAATCCTGTTACAGCTACTAACAAGGAAACTCCTGAAGTGCAGAATTTCAAAATACGGAGAAAGAGAACTACTACAGAAAACATTGTGACAGAAAAACCATCTTACCTTACAAGAATGAGGTTCGTTTGATCCTCGCATGTGCGTAAATAATGATGAAAACGCGAATGAAAAACAAAGGATAACTCCCCAATAAACGTATGAGCTAGTTAAGTTCGTGTGGAATAATAATTATTACACATTATAAAAGAGAAAACAAAGAGGAGTCAATTGAGTACACTAAGGCTAATCCTGATACTCATTTGAAGACGTACCCATTAATGGACTATCAAGTGTCATTTCACAAACACGGTTGAGATATCTAGAATGATGTACTGAACAAGTCATTCGAAGACATTGGTAGGTTAGAGGTCAACTAGATCATAGCAAACAACAACTTGAGCACAATATGTCCTTCAAATTAACATTCGATTAGTTGTTCAAATGGATTGTGCCAGTAGGTTTATCTGAGTTGACCAAGGACTACTTTAATCAGTTCTGGTATTTTGCCTGACAAGATTGTTCCATAGTATGTTTGTAAGTGCGTGTATGATTATGAGAGCTTTGTAGGCCACCTAATATTTTTGATTCAAAACATGTAGTATGCAGGTAACCGATTCTAGGTTAGTTACGTCATTACTCACTTTTAATGACTTTTTATGTTTCATTCATGATGTTAGTCAATTTGCATTACTATTCTTATTGTATTGATAGTAACAGCTGACCAGCTGCTACTCTAAATTGGTCAGCTGTTGGTTTGGTGAGTTACTGGTGCATTTTTCAATTGTGAAAGAACGAAAGAAGGAGAAGAAAAAACACGTTCAAATTGAACAGTGAGATAACGGTTCTATAATCGACCACCTACATACTAATCGTACAAGGAAGACCCCACGTGACGGCAACAAGGATGTTTCCATATTCGACACGAAAATAATAATTAATCTGGCTGTTTAGTGTTCTGTGTAATGGTTTGTTAGTTATGAGGCTGACGCATATGATAGGAAATCACAAGGACCATGAAAAATGGGATCCCATCAAGCTAAATTCAAAGAACATTCCACTCGTATATGTCAGGATGGACTTGGCCAATCTTCTGCCTTTATATCCTATATGTCAGGATGGACTTGGCCAATCTTCTACCTTTATATCGTATATGTCAGGATGGACTTGGCCAATCCTCTACCTTTATATTGTATATGTCAGGATAGACTTGGCCAATCTTCTACCTTTATATCGTATATGTCAGGATGGACTTGGCCATCCTTTCTATCTTTATATTGTATATGTCAGGATGGACTTGGCCAGTCTTCTACCTTTATATCGTATATGTCAGGATGGACTTGGCCAATCTTCTGCCTTTATATCGTATATGTCAGGATGGACTTGGCCATCCTTTCTACCTTTATATCATATATGTCAGGATGGACTTGGCCAGTCTTCTGCCTTTATATCATATCTGTCAGGATGGACTTGGCCAGTCTTCTACCTTTATATCGTTTATGTCAGTATAGACTTGGCCAATCTTCTACCTTTATATCGTATATATCAGGATGGACTTGGCCAATCTTCTACCTTTATATCGTACATGTCAGGATGGACTTGGTCATCCTTTCTACCTTTATATTGTATATGTCAGGATGGACTTGGCCAATCTTCTACCTTTATATTGTACATGTCAGGATCGACTTGGCCAATCTTCTACCTTTATATCGTATATGTCAGTATAGACTTAGCCAATCTTCTAACTTTATATGGTATATGTCAGGATGGACTTGGCCAATCTTCCACCTTTATATCGTATATGTCAGGATGGACTTGGCCAATCTACTGCCTTTATATCGTATATGTCAGGATGGACTTGGCCAGTCATCTGATTTTATATCGTATATGTCAGGATGGACTTGACCAGTCTTCTACTTTTATATCGTATATGTCAGAATGGACTTGGCCAATCTTCTACCTTTATATCGTATATGTCAGGATGGACTTGGCCAGTCTTCTGCCTTTATATCGTATATGTCAGGATGGACTTGGCCAATCTTCTACCTTTATATTGTATATGTCAGTATAGACTTGGCCAATCTTCTACCTTTATATGGTATATGTCAGGATGGACTTAGCCAATCTTCAACCTTTATATCGTATATGTCAGGATGGACTTGGCCAATCTTCTGCCTTTATATCGTATATGTCAGGATGGACTTGGCCAGTCTTCTACCTTTATATCGTATATGTCAGGATGGACTTGGCCAGTCTTCTACCTTTATATTGTATATGTCAGGATGGACTTGGACAGTCTTCTACCTTTATATCGTATATGTCAGGATGGACTTGGCCAGTCTTCTGCCTTTATATCGTATATGTCAGGATGGACTTGGCCAGTCTTCTGCCTTTATATTGTATATGTCAGAATGGACTTGGACAGTCTTCTACCTTTATATCGTATATGTCAGGTTTGACTTGGACAGTCTTCTGCCTTTATATCGTATATGTCAGGATGGACTTGGCCAATCTTCTGCCTTTATATCGTATATGTCAGGATGGACTTGGCCAGTCTTCTACCTGTAAATCGTATATGTCAGAATGGACTTGGACAGTCTTCTACCTTTATATCGTATATGTCAGGATTGACTTGGCCAGTCTTCTGCCTTTATATCGTATATGTCAGGATGGACTTGGCCAATCTTCTGCCTTTATATCGTATATGTCAGGATGGACTTGGCCAGTCTTCTACCTGTAAATCGTATATGTCAGGATGGACTTGGCCAGTCGTCTACCTTTATATCGTATATGTCAGAATGGACTTGGCCAATTTTCTGCCTTTATATCGTATATGCCAGGATGGACTTGGCCAATCTTCTACCTTTATATTGTATATGTCAGGATGGACTTGGCCAATTTTCTGCCCTTATATCGTATATGTCAGGATGGACTTGGCCAATCTTCTACCTTTATATTGTATATGTCAGGATGGACTTGGCCAATTTTCTGCCTTTATATCGTGTGCGCACTGTAATCCAGGCATACAACTCCTATAGATTTTTGGGAATGAGACGATTCATGTTTACATTTTTTTATACCTTAAATCCAATGTCTACAAAAAACTGACCTCACCACGTTTCATAAGAATCAGTTCATCAAATCCAAAAAAGCCTATAATTATGCACACAAGAGTTGACTAACATTAAATGTTCTTTATTTTTGTCAAATTTATTACCAAAACAAATCGATACACTCATGGTATTACTACAAAGTTGATAAAGTTTACTTCCTTGTACAAATCAGTCAAGCCAGATGTCAGCCTGTAGGCTGTTAAAAGGTATCAAATCAAAAAAGAGATATAACGCCCTAAAGTATGTCGAATTGACACATACAGGATGTACAGGTAATGTGGGCAATATATTAAACATGAATAAAGTTTCAAAAGTTCAAAAATCTTGAATATACATATTATCCCAAGTCATGAACATTTTTCACATACATACATACATACATACATACATACATACATACATACATACATACATACATACATACACACACACACATACATACATACATACATACATACACATACATACATACATACATACATACATACATACATACATACATACATACATACATACATACATACATACATAACAAAACACGCATATCCCAATAGGAACAGGGTTATAAAGTAGGGACAATATAAATGTTCATGTACCTGTATTTATATAATAACAGTATTTTATTTATAACAAGTTAGCTATAATTTTTAGTTTTAGTAATAGATTGTAAATAAAGAGCTAGATCATTGTATAAATAGCATAGGTAAGCTATTGAGAGTGTAATATTATTTTAAGACTTTTTTTTTTACTCAGAATAAATTAACTGAACAAGCGTCCGAGCCTATTTTTTCAAAACATAAATCTAAATACCATTGTTTACGTATACTCAGCACTAGTTTGAGACCAAATTCACCATGTAGCTTTGCTCTTACTGCTCAAATGACCTATGGAATTTTGTACCTGGCCTGGAAATTATATAATTCTTGAGTTTGAGATTTTGTTTAAACCAATCACAAATTACTTTAGTTTAATTTTTTTTTTTTTGTTTTGTTTTGTGTTGATTGGCTGATTGTGGATACCTCCGTCTCAAACTCAAACTCAGAGTTGTATGATAGCCAGACCTGGTTGCTATGGAAGCCATATCATTGCCAGGGAACCCGGAAATGAATTGTGTAGATCATATCCTAAGAAGTGTTCCTACTCTACTTAATCAAAGTTAGATTAGCCGTTATGGACAAGAAGTTGAAAATAAGTTTTCCACCCACTTGATAAAGGGTCAACACTATTGCTAGTGAAGCTACCCCAGACACAATCTGCTAGAACATTACCTAAGACTCGTTCCTACTATTTTTTAAAAATCTTTTACACGGTTGCCACCGAAGCCACACCATTGTTATGGATCCTGCATACAAATCTGACAAAGTATACCCTCATAAATATTTGTACCAAATGTGATCAAAATTGGCTCAGATGTTCTGGAGATAAAGTTGAAAATAGGTTTTCCATATGGTTGCTATGGAATCCACGTCATTTGTAGGAAAGCCATCGCTCACACAATTCTGGTACAATGTGTCCTATTAAACATTCCTACCAAGGTTGTTTAAAGTTGGCTCAGCAATTCTAGAAGTCGAAAATAGGTTTTCCTCCTGGTTACTAAGAAAACCACACTATTACTATAGCAGCCACACCGAACACAGATCTAGTACATGTTCCTAGAATTGATCCTACGTAGTTCTATAAAAACTGGCTCAGCAGTACTGGAAAAAATGTTAAAAATTTTGATTTGTTTAGGATTACAATGACAGCCAAAATCTTGCTAGAGGAGCTAGCCGTGACACAATTTTGATAGAGTATGTCCTGGTAAACATTCCTACAAAGTTTGATAAAAATTGGTTCAGCCGTTCTGGTGAAGAAGTTGAAAAAGGTTTTATGTATAGTTGCTATAAAAGTCACACTCTTGCCAGCGAAGCCACCCCAGACATCATTTTCGTAGACCATGTCCTAAGGAACCAAGTCGGCTCAGCAGTTCTTGAGAAGAGCTCAAAACTAGGTTTTCAATTTTGTAGCTATGGAACCACTCTGTTGCTAGGGGAGTCACCCCGAAACAATTTTGATAGAGCATATCCTGTGGAACATTCCTACCAAGTCTGATTGAAATTAACCCAATACGTTTGAGAAGAAAGTTCAAAAAGCAATGTTGATAGACGACGGAGGACGCACGACTGACCAGGACCATATTATAAGCTCACTTGGCCTTATGGTCAGGTGAGTTAAAATAAGAAAACGTTGAGAGGAAGAGCCATGAAGCAGACGATGATGATGACAACGAAAACTACAGTAAGGACAACAACAAGTAATCTACAATAGATGGGCATGAACAGCAATAAGAAACGAGATATATATGCAATCATAGACATGCAAATCCCCGCACTTCTGGTATGTTCATTGGAACATGTTTATCTTCTATGGCAAACAACACACATTCCCCTACCTCAAGACAGGTTTGAAAAATCAGAATGTTTTCTACACTTTGTGTAAATGTCCAACAATAATATTCTTAGAGCTGCATAGATAATTATAGATAATATTTAATAAAAACAAACTCGATTCTCAAACTTCCCCTTTTATCGAAAGTTTTGAAGAAATTTCTCCAAAATGGGACAAGGCAAAAAATAAAACCTTGCGCATCTACACCAATCACATATCTAGCTAACAAAGGTTCAATACTATCCTCCACGCGGGGTAGGAGAAGAAGTCACGGAACGCTGAATTCCTAAAATACCCAATTTTTGACAATTTTCAAAAAAGTTCACCAAAATTGGACTAGAAGAAAAAAGTACGACCTTACGGAGGATCTACACAAACCAATATATCAAGCCAACAAAGTTTCAATAAAATCCTCCAACTAGTATATGAGTTAAAAAAAGTTAAACCTTCTTGCTCATCTACATAAACCCTATATCTAACATCTAACGTACAGAGTTTCAATAAATCTTCCACACAGGGTGGGAAAAGAAGCCATGAAGAGCTGCATTCTCAAAAAAAAAAAAAAAATATTTCGGAATGTTTTCAATAAATGTCCCCAAAAATGATCTAGAGGAAAGAAAGAAAAACCTTAATCAGCATCTAAACCAATCACATATATAGCCTACAAAGTTTCAAAAAATCGTCTAAACAGTGTTTACGGCAAAGCGATGACAACCCAAATTCCAAAAATTACTCCCCTTTCTAAAAAGAAATCAAAATAGTTCGCCAAAAATAGGTCACTGGAAAAATATACAATCTAATGTAACCTACAAAATGTCAGTAAACTCCTCTGCGTGGGGTAGTAGAAGAAGTCATAAAAAGCTGCATTGTCAAAATGTACAAATTCATTATTAAAAAGACCCGGAATATGTTCGAAGAGTAAAAGAAGCTATCTTGAAAGGTAAACATCGATATGTACGTGCTGAACAATTACATTACTTTGTACAATATACGTTTATCTGATTTTAAATGTGTAACAAATGATTGACTTTTCTTGGAAATGCTTCCATTAGAAATTAGAGGAACAACAATTTCACAAGCATTTTTTAAAGAAAAAACTCAAAATCAACAGGAAATCTACTAATTGTAGATATAAGCAATTTAGAAAAGAGAAACAGTGTCAGCGAAGTACCAAAACAGGAAGGAAAAAATATATAGAAGATACTAGGAAGAAAAAGATGGATGGAGTATGAGTTAGAGCTAGAGGTATATGGATTTGAAGAAGGAGAGAATGTGACCAAATACTTCTTTAATTTAAAAAATAGAAACTACATAAGAATAATTATGCCACCTCTTGTTAAAAGCAATGGTTCTTTAACAGACAGTCATCAAGAAATTTTGAATAAAGCAAAACTATTTTATATGAATTTATATGAAAAGCGTGAAGCTGATTTTGTCGATCTTGCTACTTAATTATCCAGACATTCCTAGATTGATTGATTTACAGAAACATCCCTAAATGGTTCTATATCATATACAGAAGCTGCAAATGTTCTAAAACCAATGGCTAATGAACAAAAACCCAGGATCTGATGGATTCACGGTAGAATTCTATAATTGTTTTACACCAAAAAAATAGCCCACACTGACTTACTTTTGGTACTGCAATGTGATGCATCAGCTTATAAAGTTTCATGAGAGTTGCGCTATCAGTGTTTAGATATTTTGGCTTAAATTAAGTAAATCAACCGTAACAACTAACTAACCGTAACTATACCTAATTTTGGGAAGGTACAATATTTACATATAAAGTTTGATGACCGTAAAGTTGAAAAAGTGTTAAAGAAATAGACTGAAAATTCATTTTGCTGACGAAGCCACTCAGGAATGGAAATTAGGTCAGGATGACCAATTTGTTTTTTTTTTAAGTGGGTATGTGGTCTTTTTAAAGATGAATCAACTTATATAGTTTGATGGTGATAGGGTTTTAATGTCAAATGTATAGGTGACATGCCGTTTGGTGACAAAATAAATTAAGAATGAAAATTGGTCAGATTAACCAACATTTGATTTAACAGAGCTGTGATATCTCTAAATGCATCCTTATACTAAGTTTATGGGTCTAGATGTAATTGGGTCCATTCAATGGAGGACATGAAAAACGAATATCGAGAATACAAATACAAAAGTCACTCAAACATGAAAAATCGTTCAAAGTGACCTACTTTTTGTGGAGTTGAGTTAAACTCTGGAAGATGTATCCGTCCCAAGCAGTCGTTTCTGTCAGCAGAAAAAGTAAACGTGTTACAACACACATTCCCCTTCTGCCAGTGAGCACAAGATAACTAACTCGCGCGGTTGGAAATCTGTCCCCTTGCCGATTCCGTGCTAATTTTCTTATACCGTCGGCGACTTCAGCCACTCGTAACTTATATCAACGTAAAGGAGACCTTGCAGATTGTTTTCTTATTTACGATTTAAATACTTAACTGATAATATAATAGCTACTTTTGCGCGAAGTTATGCTGATGCTTCACATCTAGACTACTTGGGTCGAGTTTGAAAGTATACACGTTCGGTATGCCAAGCAGTGAATAGGCTATGTTCAATTTTTATTGGTGGTTATTGTTTGTTTCAGTCCAGAGTAAAGGCTGCATTCGTTTCTCATTGGTAATTATTTCTTACAGTGGACGGGAACAAATAATAACCACATATCAGAACTGAATGTAATCTATTTACTTTGTAACTATCCGGACATGTAAGTTTGTAAGTTTCATATATTCTAGGCAAATGAAATAAAAGGGAGGAAGAAAACTCAAAAGCAATATTGAAAAATTAATAAGTGATTCATCAATGAATCTAGTTAACTCAGGCTTGTCATTCTCGAAAGATTACCCTGTTTCGGACAGCAATACTCCATTCCTATTAAATTAACTTTCTGTAATTATCCTGAAATGTATCACAAATGATTTACTTGTACGTCATACTTCTAGCACTTTTCTTTTATTAAATAAGAAGATATCAAACAAAAAAACAATAAACACTTGATATCATTCTTTGACTGGTGAAGCTATTTCAGGCATAACATTTTCAGTGAAAAATTCGTTGCATATTACACATGGTAAATTGGCATGTAAACAATTTTAATTAGTGACAAAACTAAATGTTTTAATTTGCAAAATTGAGATTAAAGAAAAAATCGGTCTATTAATGTTTCAATTTCAGAAAATTACGAAAAATTAAATGACACTGAATAGTGTTATTAACGTAGATTATCCTACTTACGCTTTTCTTCCGGCTTGATAATCTACAGTCGTTGACAACTCTAACCGAACTGACACTATGTGCACCAAATGTTTGTCTGGAAACTGATTAAACCTGAATTTTATTGCATCTAGCCGCTAGTCATTTCCTTATTTTGCCAACAGTGCAAGGTATTAAAAGTTCACAGCCAGTCGGACGAAACGTTTAGTCTTGTGGTAATAGCGTGAGCCTGTGTATGTATAGCCTCAAAAAAGTTAAGAACGTTTTCCATAAATATGGGCTAACTCTGCGAAATGATGTATTTTGATGACTATCAGTAATAAAATGTCTTCAAACAAGTACAATATGTAAACCTCGCATCATTGTTTATGAGCTATTCTAATATGATGTTGTCATCTTCTGTCTCTACTGTAATATCTAAATTCTAAGCAAGAGAATATAACCAAAGTTGAAATGGTGCCAACAATCAAATCAAGACGTAGTCATAATATCCAATCGCAGGCAGGAAATTGAAATTCCTTCACCAGGTGGTGCAACACAATAATTCAAAGGCGATACAGGCAAATGCTGGGCGATCAACTGTTGAAAGGATGTCAGTTGACGAATTCCAAAGCTCCGCACATCCCAGAATTTTATCCAGTTAAATATGCACCTTTTATACCATATTTTTGAGGTGACTGTAAATTGCAACAGAGGAAAAATCCCAGGATAAAGTCCGTAAAATGGTCACATATTTTTCAGGATATAGCGGTGAAAATTCTGGTAATATTAATGGGTATTTATACAGAACATTTAGAATAATATGAACCAATTATATACCATGTCACCAAGAGCAACACAAATCTTTTTAATTTTGAAATTTGGATTCATACATTTAGAAGAAGAATAAAAACCCATAAAAACATTAAAAGAAAATTGAATTTTAATAAAGACAAAGTATACAAGAACAAGAACACTGTAGGGCCCACAACTATAGTTTACGTCATTATTGGTAAATTAAATGAAAAATGTAATAATTTTTAAACAAGTTTCATCATGTGTAATTTAAACAGGAATATAAAAAGGCATAGCTCGGTTATACACATAATAAATGTTGCTATGTGTATGCAAGTCCACATGACCAGGACCTCTCAGCATATTGGGGTATTTCTGTGTATTTAAGTCCACATGGCCAGGACCTCTCAGCATATTGGGGTATTTTTTCTTCAAAAAATTTACCCCATTGCATCTAACTTCCTGTCACTTATGTTCCTTCACATGTGATTGCTTTGTTTGTTGTCAGGTTTTTGTTTACTCTGTTCTGTAGATGTGTAATATCGCGAGGAGACCGGCTTACGTAGGTTACAATTTGCTTTGAAATGACTGATAAAATCACCTTTAATATTTTAATCACAACTTTAAATATTTAAAATAAGAAAGGGAGGGCGTGAAAGCGGACGCTCATTCATGAAAAACTGTAACGACGATCTTAAACTTTGCAATGCAATATAGCAGCATATCTACTCATACGTCTTGATATTTGCTTCATTTTGTATTCTTTACTTTGTTTCTTTCTTTCTTTTCATTTCCTAGTTTTAAAAAGAGATAAAGAAAATCAAAGTACCCCACTGTACAGGAACAGTGGGTGATTTCAAGACCTTTAAAGTAGTTTTCCTATAAATTATGATGCAAATTCTTTAGTGTTGATGTGCACACATACTCAAAGTTCCCCATCTTTGGAGTAAGCGTGCCAGGTATAGTAACAGTTGTTAAGGTTTCTGAAGTAAGTGTGGCTACGCCTCATTTGGCGATTTATCAACTATCTGCCAGTGTTTCGATATTTTTACTGCGTAAGTGATTGTTTTACACTATTTCGACAGCGGTTATCAATAAGGGTGATCTTTAACTGCTCAAACTGGACCTTAACTTCTTTTGTGTAGTAAACCATCATGCTGTATAGACCATTTGTATTAGGGTCACTGTCAAACAATTAAGCCGCAGTAGGTATAAATTTGTCGTTTCAGTCTAAAATGGGGGCGGTCAATAAACTATTCCATGGCCCGCAAACAAGTCTAATCACCCACCTATGTTATTCGCAATTTCTTGCTCAATCATAAGCATTGTACCTCGAATGCATGCCGATAGCTGCCACTCCAAAGCATTTCGACTAACTATCGAACTATTTTTTCATTTGAAACTTCTCGGTCAATCCTACGGTACAATCAATTGTAAAAAAAAGTCGAGGTGGTCTGAATGGATTGCGGTTTCTTTTTTGTCAATAAATTTCTGGCGAGCAAAATATAAGAACTTCTGCAAATTACTACGCCCTCATATGTCCGAGGCTTGCTCTTGTTTCGCAGAAATAGCCGAGGGGCTCCGAATGGCATATATGTCTGAATATTTACCCATTTACTTTTTTTTTACTCCACGTCCTGATTCGGTCAAGCGATTCCTCGGGAGCCCAGTTGGTCACCTCTTTATAGATACTGACAAAAAGCATGTTTCTGCTCTTTCTGTTGATGTTCTGTATGCTGTATACTATTTTCTTAAGAATCAAAGAATGATTTCAAATTCATATATCCTAAGTAATCAATAGTAAAATCTATTAGTATTATAAATTTGAAATATTCAATTGGGAACTAGGTTTCTATATACTCTCTTGATGTATCTGCCTTTGGCAATAATTTAAATTTTATGAATGATACCTTTTAATGTTATTTTGACGAAAAACAAATTTGGCAAATAAATATTTATGAAATGGTCCTTCTCAATGTGAAATGTTAGTGTCGACAAGATGTTATTCCATATTTGCCAGAACACGATGTGTCACATGAAAAACACGATTTTGTGTACTCCCCCAACCCCCATCCCACACACGCACACAACTTGACAGGGTCGTGTTTAAAAAAAAACGCGATTTTCAGTAACCGGAGAGAGAGAGAGAGAGAGAGAGAGAGAGAGAGAGAGAGAGAGAGAGAGAGAGAGAGAGAGAGAGAGAGATTTCCTTGACACCATGAAATATGCCCGTAACCTGTAGCATGTATATAATGGGGGCACCGGGTGGACAAGTGGTCTAAGGAGCTCGCCTTTACAGAATCACTCGCATCTTACCTTTGTCCGCGTGAGTTCGAGTCTCGGCTTCCTAGTAGCTTCCCTTGAGTCGGTAGTTCTTTCCATGTTCTTCCATCAAATATACTGGCAGCCATGTATAGCCTATCATGTGCTGAAAAATAGCGGTAAACCCCACAAAACAAACATGTAGTCTGTATAAACAGTAAACGGTCGTGTTTAATGCTCATGGAAAACTATTACCTCTGGGCAGTTGATTGTCATAAAGGTGATTAAAAGGTAAAATGGTCTGAGGTAAACAACCACCATTGCACAGATTACTTAACTGACGTGATGTTGTGTTAAGAGTCCTTTAAACACGCTAATTTGCAAAGGTAAAGTACACGAAGTGAAACAACCCAATTTATTTATGTAAATCACAAACATGTGAAAAAACAAGGCACTGACCATTTAATTTTCGCGGAGGCAGGGGAGCCTGTGGTTATTTTTCAAATAAATTTCTGGTCCCCAAAAAATTGCTTGAAAATATATTCTTGGCTAGTTCGCCACAGTAGGTATTTCAGCATCGTTAGTTAGGGTTTATATGTACCGCATTCTTCAATTATGTAACTGCCTGCAGTTTCTTTCTTCTATCGATCCTTGATGGGTTTGGTGATTCGCCTCCGGCTTAGTACACCAACTATGTTGCAACAGAAAAGGCCGAGAATGTTCCAATTGTAACTTTATCTCCTTCAGCCGCCATATTGTGCTGTGTGAACAAAAGTAGTTCAGAATATAATTCTCAACGGTGGCGAATTACGTCCGAAGTTTCTTCCTCGATTCCACAGAAAAAGCCTTGGATGTTCCAATTCCTTGATTTGTGCCAAGCTTGCCTAATCGGGACATCGCTTGGCCATTTCCGTCAAGTTGACAAATAACCTCTTATGTAGTTGTAAGAATACACATAAGTTTTGATGGGTTTGGTGACTCGCCTCCACATATGTTGCGACAAAACAAAGGCCGAAAATGTTCCGAGTGTGACTTTGTCCGCCACCATATTGTCATGTGTGAACAAAAGTAGTTCCGAATATAGTTCTCTATGGCGGCGAAATACATCCGATGTTTCCTTCTCGACTTGACGAAAAAGGTATAGAATGTTCCGATTGGATCTTTCCGACTCTAAAAAATCGGCTTGTCAAAGATTGTTTTGACGCATGTCGCCGATTTCAAGGTGACTAGGTGATAAGCGTTAATAATCTATTTCGTGAGATTTCTTTGGGCAGAAGAGAGCAGAACCTTTATTTGGTATTGAAATCTCAGGCCACACGCTGGCTGCATACGAGAACAGCGCAATGCTTACGTATATTAGGTGGCAGTGTGTGTAGAGAGTAGTTATTGAGTGTTATGGGTTACAAACAGATATATGACATAACGGGGTGTGCGTTACTACCGTATGATGTAAAAGACATTATAAACAGTACATTATGAAAAACAATTTTTGTAACGTATTATGCATATACTTGTATACACACACAGCATATCATGCATAAGTATGCCTGCACTTAAGACAGGGCAGGCTACGCCTTCTACCGTAAGAAACAGTAGACGGTACTACCTGCGACTGTTGAATAGTATACCTACACGTAAGTCACGTCAGACACCGCTTTCTACCGTAAGTAACAGCTGACGGTACTACTTGCGACTGTTGACCTAGAGTGGACAGCTATACTTGGTTTCCTCTGGAAGTCCTCTCTGGTGGATCAGCGACTAACAGATATGCTCACCCCCCCCCCCTCCCCGGCCATGAAGGCAGATGGCAGGGCCTGTGTGGACAGCACATGGCATCAGCACAGGCGAAGTAGAACCTGATGGTCATGCACTGCATCCAGACTCATCCCCAGATGTCTCGACATTGTCGTGCCACTGGATTTAGACAGGCCTGGACGAGAGAGTGAGGGTGACTCTGCACAACTTTCCTCACTTAAATCCAACTCACGCAAGTCATGACATAATCCCCCTCCCCCCACCCACCCCGATATCTTCAAGTCCTGTGGCGATGGATAAGAAGCAAAGCAGCAGGTGTGGATACACTTGGAACTGTAGCTGTATACTTGCACACCGGCGGATCAGGGCATAGGGTTGCTTTCACTGGACCGAAACAGCAGTGGAACTCAGCAGTCCCCTGGGCAACTGAGCAGCCATATTTAGGATCACACTGCTCACCTCCGTAGCACAAGGCAAGGGGGTAGAAAAGGTGCCCTAAACATTGCCTGCTACACCTCAAACCTCAGCATACCGTAGCTGATGGGGATCCCAAGTTAGCGGTTGAAAATCGCACAAGAAGACAAAGGTAACGCCGCTTACTATCGGTGCCTGGAATGTGCGCACACTAATGGACAGTACATCAGCAAATAGACCAGAAAGAAGAATAGCTCTCGTTTGTAGATAACTGTTCAGATTCAACATCCAGATAGGGCCCCCGAGTGAAATTCGCCTAGCTGAGGAAGGACAACTCACTGAAGTAGGAGCTGGCTACACCTTCTTCTGGAGTTGCCAAAGTAAAGAAGAGCGACATGAAGCTGGTGTTGGGTTTACCATCAAATTACAGCTAGTCAGCAAGCTCACAAATCTCCAAAAAGGCGTGAATACCAGACTCGTGTAAATGAGGCTCCCACTGTCTGAAAAAAGACACAACTATCATCAGCGCCTATGCACCTACCATGACCAACCCATACGAGATAAAAGACAAATTTAATGAAGACCAGGAGTCTCTTATCGCAGAAGTGTCAAAGGCAGACAAGCTCATCATCTTTGGTGGCTTCAATGCTAAAGTTGGCGCCGATCACCAGACATGGTCAGGTATCATTTGACAAAAGTGGTTTTGGCAAATGCAACAACAACAGACTCCTCCTACTGAGGAAATGCGCTGACAACGACCTCCAAATAAAAGTCTTCCGCCTGTCTAACCACAACAAGACGTCTTGGATGCACCCACGCTCCGAGCAATGGCGTTTCAATGACTACGTCAACGTCTGGAGAAGAGACAGGCAGGATGTCCGAGTGACGAAGACAATGTAAAGTGCAGAGTGCTGGACTGACCACAAGCTCAATATCCTGAATCAGCCTAGCAGACGATCACAAGGTAAAAAAGCGCACAAAAGCTCAATGTCTCCAAACTGAAATGGAAGAATCTGAAACAAGCGTTTGTTGAAGAACTGCGCAGCCAGCTAGTAACAATTCATACGAACTTCGAGAACATTGAGAATAACTGGGCATCCTTTTAGAGACTCTGTGCACTAGGCTGCATCCAAAACCCTAAGTCCCACCACACGTAAACATCCATCTTAATTTGAAGAGAACAATGCTGACATACGGAGACTACTGAACGAGAAACGTCGGCTCGAAAAGGCCTGTTTAGAAGACAGTACTTCATCATCTAAGAAGGCGACTTTTGGCAACATCAAGAAGACTGTCAAATACAAACTCAAAGAGTTGCAAGGCTCATGGCTGAGCAACAAGTCTGGTTCAGTCCTACGCAGACAGGAATGACATGAAGAACTTCTATGATGCTTTGATGACAATCTACGGGCTACAGTCATCAGGAACATCACCAATCATGAGTTCTGACGGCACAACACTGCTCATGGACAAAGAAAAATTACTTCAAAGATGGGCAGAACACTTCAACAACATTCTCAATCATCAATCATCTATCAGTGAGGAGGCGATTGATCGACTGTCATAAGTGGAAATCAACATTTCACTTGCTGATCCTCCAACGCTGACTGAAACCGAGAAAGCAATTGACCTGTTGGCAAATGTTAAAGCACCCGAAGCAGATGCTATACCAGCAGAAGTCTACAAAGCCGGAGGCTCACACATGGCTCAGAAACTGACTGAAGTCTTCCAGTCAATATGGACTCAAGGAACTATACCCCAGAAGTACAACAAGGATGCATCCATTGTCCATATATACAAGCGGAAATGCAACAGACAATCCTCCGACAACCATCAGGGCATTTTTTTGCTGTCAATAGCCTGCAAAATCCTCACCAGAATTCTGCTGAATCGCTTTGTGCATCACATCAATCAAAGGCTCCCACCTGATAATCAGTCTGGCTTCAGGAAAGGATGTGGGACCTTAGACATGGTGTTTGCAGCTCGTCAATTCCAGGAAAAATGTCGTTAACAGAACTCTTATATGTAGATGACTTTTGTCTACCTGACAAAAGCCTTTGATATAAGCAGTCGTGAGGGCTTCTGCAAGATCATGGTAAAATTTGATTGCCCAGAGAAATTCAATGTAGTGGTTCAGCAATTCCATGATGGCATGCTCTCTCACGTCATGGACGATGGTTAGTTATCAAACCATTCCCAGTCACAGTGGAGTCAAGCAAGGCCGCATGTTGGCCAAAACCCTCTTCAGTAAAATGTTCTCTCTCTTCGTGACTATAACACTGGTAGAGACTGTTCATGGTCTCCTATTTGCTAATGACTCTTTCCTGAATGCCAAATCTCAGGCTGACATGCAAAAGAGTATGGATCATTTCTCTTCAGTTTGTGACAATTTCAGTCTCAGAATCAGTATCAAGAAGACAGAGGTGATGCACCAACCTGCACCAGGAAAGCCTCATGTGGAGCCTACCCTCACAGTGAATGGCCAAACCCTCTAGGCAGCGGTCACATTCACTTACCTCGACACTACAACGTCGTGTGCAGTTCACATTTTCTTCAATTGGAAGTGTAATGGGAGGGTTGGCATCGCCCACCCATTACTATCTTGGCTTTCGTATCACCTTTAACAAACCTTCAACGAACCAGTGGTCAAGGCGTTCACCCACCTAGGGCCCTCTGGTGCTGTTTAGGTCGTGGGTCAGGTTGATGTCGGAATTTTGGTGGTAGTTGATGTCGCTGCTGTGCAAAAATGCCAGATGGTGCCAGTAACACGCAGCATCTACATTTTTATTGGGGCCTTCTTGGGCTTAGGTCAGTCATCGGCGTCTACACGAATATCAAGCCTCGTTCCAGGCCTGCAGCAGTTGTGGCATGCAGATGCTATTTTTCTGGGGACCTTGCTCCATGGCAGCCCTGGCAACTTCCAAGGCTGCCACTGACATGTCACGCATATTCCCTTGATAGCATACTTTCCATTAGCTAGACATACAGCATGAAGACCTACAGCACATGTCGCTGTCTTCTGCCTACAGTGCATAAAGTACATAGGCATCTCGCCGGCTGTCATTTTTGCTTTAAAGCATAAAAAGAGAATCTTTAACATGGAGATCATTGACTTTTCAGCAGTTTACAAGTGTTTTGCACATGGCGCCACTAGATCTTACTTCACCGCATGCGCAAACTTCTCGTATGCCCCTCATCCTGTGGGAAGACTCAGCTGCTGTTAAATTTCTTGGTGCTCTGAAAAAATATAACAAGCTCTACGTAGTCGTGCCAAGCTCCGACAACCAGCGATACTATGATGTCCTGCAGAAAATCAACGACACAGCAGCTTTTTTTGCAAATCAAGATGCTGCCCAAGGCAGTGGATAAAGCCCCAAGCAATGAGGTGCTTGCTGCCATTGATGACTCCGTAACGTTTATTTCAGACACTGACAAGACCCCAGGCCCTGATGATGTAGACTGTGACAAAGACAATGTTACAGTGCGCGATGACATGATGCTAGAGGGGCAAAGAACCCAACATGCCTCTTATGTCGCGGCTGGCAAAAAAGCACTGATGTCTTGCACTTGGCCCAACACTACACCTACATACCAAAGGTAATCCACAACAACAGCAACGTGGTTTTTCTATTTCACAGGCCGATGTTCATGGCCTTCGAAACATCCACACCTTGTTGTGTGTAGCCAACATGGGCTGGAACAAGTTTCAGAATTTCTTCAAAGAGGCGACATTAATGCCGCACGTCTCTGCTACTGTGGACCTCACCAGTACTGACCCTATAAAGTTTCGAACCAGACTTGATAAAGTGTGGATCTATTAAAGCCTTCGGCATCATTGGCTTTGAATACATGTGATTCGTAAAAATGACAAACACAAAATACAAGATAAAAATGATCAAGGATTACACTGCCAGATGCAATGAACTGAGTAACATGTTGAATGCACACCAGCTTGCAAAGGAAGAAACCAAATACGAGTTAAAAAAAAACATTTGAACCTCTGATACAGACAACAAAGAAAACCGCAGAGGCTGCTGAGGCAACTTGGGTTGGACTTCAATGTGTACAAAGGATGGTTGAGTAAACACTCGAGGTCAGAGGTGCATGCAGGGAGGCTGCAATTGCATGCCGTGACTAAAGAGTGGAAGAAGCACAAGCCACAAAAGTTTTTGAAAGAGTTGTGGGTTTATTCGCTAAGGTCATGCATCAAAGCCAGCTGCTCACACCATCACCTGAATTTTTTAATTCTTTTTTATATAAAAGCTGGATTTCTTATTTGAGCAAATCTGAAAACCCCATGAAAACTGCTGCACATTTTCCAACAGATTGGAGAACTATGGTGACTGTAAAAACACTCAGAATTTGGGATATTTAATAAAAAACTCACTTTTTTCTTCTAGATCGATAAAACTTTGTTAACAAGGTCGAAAAGTCTGGCGACACCATGGGCGGCCCCCTAAACATGGAAGGCAACAAGATCATAGGTGTCGCAGACCCAACCGACCAGCAGGATGCGACCACGAAAAAATACACGGATGACTTGGGTGGCATGGCTGGCGCTGCCAACCTTGAGGAACGCCTTGACACTGTAGAATTGCATGTATCCGTAAAGGTTAAAAAGGCTCGCAACACAATGTCTGGGGTCATGTACATGGGAAATAGCAAGATAATAGATGTGCCATTTCCAAACGACAATAATGATACGGCCCCAAAAGATACATATATAGTGTTGGTCATAGTTTCTTCAGCTGAACACCAATTAATACTCTATCTAAAGTTTAAAAAGGATGGTGACACCATGTCTGGCAACCTAAACATTGGCAGCAACAGGATAATGTCATTGGCAAACCCATCCAGCCACTAAAGAGTAAGTAGGTTCTGCTATTAATAACCTAGATACAGCTGTACTTTGCCAAAGTGCTAAATCTTGCCCTGAACATGGGTGGCAACAACATCACAGGTGTGCCAGACCCAAACGACCAGCATGATGTGGCCGCAAAATATAATACATGGATGACTGGGCTGTTTGACGCTGCAAAAAAAAAAAAAAACAACACTATTAACCTTTTAGTTAACGAGTTTTAAGATGTAAATTGTGGGCTATGACATCGAAGACAGCTGAGCTGACCCACAAAACTCTCGCCTCAGAAAACTTCAGAAATCGAAGAAAGAAAAACTAAAAGCTGACATCGAAGATTGCCATGGTCTTTTCAAAAAGAACAAGCAAGGGATTACTGCCATTAATGGTGTCAACACCAACATAAAAGTTGTTTCTATGGGTACTGGCGCCATCGACATAGGGGTTTGACTACTGTTGTTGGTGTGCCAATTGTGATCATCCTCGATACAGTAGCTTTGCACTGCAGTGCATTGTCCCTGGTTAGGGGTTATATCAGCCTAATACTAAAGACCAAAAAGCAGGATGAGATACAGGTACTTGCCAAGACAAAGCTGAATATCATCACAAATTATGTTACAAAGGCTTATGCAGACAATTTCATAGCAGAGGACAAGTTTACTCTCATCCTCGATGAAATTGACAGGCATGACACAATGAAAAACGAAATACGCTCTGGTGCACATCGAGCTTACACAAGTGACCCAGCAACCGAGTTGCGAAGAACTGGCAGTGGTACCAGCGCAACATAGCTGCAGAGTTGTGACGGACCCAGCGCCTTTCTGGCCTGCTGCATTTGTACATATGGCTCATTTAGCCTGTTTGTTTGTGTTACTAGGCTCCCACTGCATTCACTATGACCAATATTTCATTCGATTTTCTTACAGACAATTTCGCTTGTTTCACTTAGCTCTTTATGCAAGTTATACATGGGACCTGGGCTGCTTCATTTGTACACATGGTTCTTTTGGCTTTATTTATTTGTTTGTGTTAAAGGCTCCCATTATATATACTTTGCACTTCCCGCAATTAAATAAAAAGACTTCCCTCTGGGGGCTCGAACACATAGTAGATTGCAAGCTCTGGCTGCTCATAACATTAAGACACAGAAATCACTATATTTATCTGTGTTAATTTTTAAACAAAAGCCGTCTTCCTGTATCATCCGTCCCTCCTGGTGTGGAAAACATTATTTCAACAAAAATCTTTTAAATACCTGCATGTTGGGTTTTATTTGATAGCCCACAAAAAATAAGTCGATATCTACTTTGTTTCAATAATTTAACAGGCAGTTTGGACAACAACAAAAAACACTCATCTGTTTCAGATGCTATTTAGTAAAACAGACAGCTCAAGCACATTAGGTTCTAAAGACCATATACCTGGCTTAAATCGATAGTTTTAGCAGACAGCTCATACACATCACGTTCTAAAGGTGATCCACCTGGCTTGTGTAGTAAACAAAATTATTGATGTTTAAGGAATATATTGGCCCTGCAGCTACCGAAACTGATAGAAGCTCTTCAGATATTTTGGCCCTGGCCGGGGCACCAGGGGCCATGGGCGTTTGCGCATGGAAAAAGTCTTTTGGATCCATAACCGAATGTCCCTCCAATATATATGCAATCCAATCATACCTAAAGAGTTTGTTTTTTTCAAACTTTTACCCCTTACAAGGTCCAAGTGACGCCAAACACCAATAATACCTCAATAAAGTTTTTTTTTTGTCTTTTTTGCATCTACTTACCTGGGTCTTTAAATTTCTTACAAGCAGACATGGTATTTCTACCCAGTTTAAATTCAAACTAAGTAGAATTACATGAACCAAAAATGATATTTTTTCATTGGTTCAATTGACATTAGGAGTCCAAATTTTAGCGTACTCAAAGAAAACATTTAGGTTTAATTGCAAAGAGGCTACATCACTTTTGAATATTTTGGGGTCATCTGCATATATAGTGAAACCAACAGTTTCAGTACATTTCAGTGCTATAATCTTCTGTTTCTAGTACAATTCCTGTGCAGTCATTCACTTGCAAAGAGAAAAACATTTCAGGTCCTTCAGAAACAGTGAAAATAGTATTGGCGAGAGATTTTAAACTTGCATAATCCCACAAAGACTTTTTAAAAAAAACAGTTATCAACCAAACATCACAAGATTTAATATTTTGATATAAATTGAGAATAATTCTATATATATATATATATATATATATATATATAACCTTGCCATTTATACTGTTTTGCAATAACTTTCTCAAAAGACCCGCCTGCCAAACTGAATCAAAAGCTTTGCTAAAATCAGTAAAGGAGCAAAATAATTTTTTTCCTTTTGTGTTTAAAAATTTCAACTAATACATATAAGGAAAATGTTATCTATTGTTCAGTACCCAGCACGAAATCCACCTTGGTTTTCTGTTAATATGTTATGATAGCGGTAAACAACTTACTAAAAACAGCAAAGGATTTTAATTGGTTGGTAATTTTCAAGTTTGGTGGGATCTCCATTTCGCTTATAAAAAAAAGTCTTATGATACCTTCAAGTCATGATTCTGGGATAAGACATGTCTCAAGTATTACACTGCAAAAAGACCGGTCTCAAGTATTACACTGAAAAAAAGATATATAAATAGGCATTAGTAAATCTTATGTGCTTTATAAATATTCATTTAGTTTAAGGGGTTTTGTTATTTTTCAGTGCTTTAATACATTTAATAATAATAATAATAATAATAATCTTTATTTAACGAGGATAACATATTTGGACATGCAAGACCCATCTGCCATGTGGTCTTCAATTTTTTTTAACTGGTTATGTTATAATAAAAAAAAGTCACTTACACTGAGGTATGCATGCACACTGACTCAGAGACTTAAAATTGATTAATATATGTAACTATAAAACTATATACTGACTTCTTCCTCTGTAATCGGTGAATTCAATGTTATCATCGTTGTCCAAGTCCCTGTCCAGATTTTTTAGATCACTGGAGTTGGCTTCATCAGTGTTTTCATTATACTCTTTAAAATAGTCGCATAGTGTATCTAGTGTAATGCTTGGATTATCGTACTTATGTTCAATACTATTAATAATTTTCCAGAAATTTCTCGTGTTTTTACTTCTCAAGTGTTTGAGCTTTATGTCTCTACAGTGATTTAACTTATTTACATGAAACTTCATGGTTCGTTTATATTCTTTACTTGCACTTTGGACATTGTGTTTGTTCATTTATGAGGGGTTACTAATGTCATTTTTTCTGGTTAAATGGTATTTTTCTGCGCATTGCAACACTGTCTCCAAGACCAAGGTCTGTTTTTCATTAAATTTTAATTTTAGTGCCATTTTAGAAGAGAGAAAACTTTTAATAGCTGAGTACAGAAATAATTTTGATATCGTTGAGCAGATATCATTGAGAGTTTCCTTGTCAGTGATAGGTGTGTTTGGAAATAAAAATGCTCTCGTCTCTAATGGCTGGTCACCTGGATTTATTTAAAGGCGCGATCAATGTACCAAAAACCTAACATCCCAATGCGGATTTATCATCCATTCTTTACATGATAATTATGGGAGATAGGTAGATATTTACCATTTGACAAATAATTAAATGGGGAAAAAAATCATTCTCAAATGTTGGCTTCTCAATTTTGATCCATGCCGCCGATTTGAAGGTGACTAGGTGGTAATTATTAAATAAATGTCTGCTAACGTATCCTGGAAAAAATTAAACTTTAGGAAGTTTTCCGCACACAAATTTAATGAACCTGTCTCGGAGGCAAGAGTCCCTCAAAGGGACTGATGGTCTACTGGACAAAAACAATTTCCTGGAATTCAAGATAAGACCATTTTTTCCTTTAAAGTGCTGAGTGTTGAAACCATATTGGATATTATTCAGTGATAACAAGACTTTCAAATTAGGAGTAACAATAACAAATGTGTGCTAACAGACAGAAGAAAGGACAATTTCAGATCTCAAAATATTTCACATAAAGCAATGTCTTCATCCAGGTCCTGATGTTAACCATTGTCCAATTGCTCTATCAATGTCCTTCTTACTCACTGGATTAGCAGTCTTGCTATTCATTAGCATCTTAAGTGTGTTTTGCTTTACACAGTTTCTCTTTACACTTTTGATGTTGTTCATAGTTGTTGCTTGATATGTTTAACCAGTGTCACATTAATTACTCGAGTGTTTCTAACAAAATCATTTTTTGGTAGGTCTTTCCTTTTTTCTCACCTCCGCCAAAGGATGGCCGATTTGTAATCAAAGACTCAGAAGCTATTATGAACCACATTTGTTCCATTTATTATTTATAACACCTCAAGAAACATCCCACATTTGGCCTAAACTCTCCAGATTACAACAATAAGGTAATCAATTAACAGCTTGTTGCATACACGTTAACTTTTATCCGATTACTCAGCCATGCACCACTGCACAAGTCACAACGACTGCTGGAACAGTTTTGGTCCTCGGTAGACTGGTTCTGACTGGTTTCTGTAATGCATGGATACAATGCATACAAATACTGTTTTTTTCCCTTTCTTTTTTCAATTTTTAAAAAAATCAGTTAATTTTCAAAAGCGACAGATTTCAACTATAAAACAGTATATGCAGTAGACGGCCTTAAAAACAGTATTTTTGTCCTACAGCCGGTAGAATCACATCTATGTTAAAGCCAAGTACCGGTAAGCACTAATTACAGGTAACCCAGGCAATCTGTTCCCCATTCATAGGTCACATGCTTCACTTTGTACACAAAGTTTACAGCTTTCCATAGAAGTACAGTAAGTACATGATCTTCATATAGGTAAGGGACATACATGGGGATAAATGTTAATAATTTACTAGTCCTTCAACAACTTGAAAATAAAATTCCACATTTCGTCAGCGAGATAAAAGTTTTCTCAAGCACATTACCTTTTGTTTTCAACAAGCCTGACGGGCACTTAACTTAGAATACAGGAGGAGCCCAATCTGAAATTAGAGGGGTCCTGGGCACTGGACTATCAGATTTTTGGACTATCAGATTTTTTTTAGCACAGCTAGCCCTAAGCCGATAGTTTTCTCAAACTTTGATTCTTGTGCATGTACATTTTCCAATATGTTTATAAAAATAAAGCACTCATTGTCAGAATAGTAATCAAATGAATAGAGGGAAAATCATCATATTCAAATTCAAACAGTGTTAGAAATAAAGTGAAAATAGAAATGAAAAAGATGATAATAATAATCAAGGCAATAAAGTTTATTATAATTAGGATTTTTCTTTTTATTTCCTGTAAAAGTAATGATTTTCCAACCACATTCTCACTGAGACCTCAGTTTTACTATCTGGACCTCAAATTTCTAAACACAGGGTCCAGAACTCTGTGTCAAAGGTCTAGAGAGAGCTCTGGAATCCTCATGTCTTTCTTCAGACTTCCAGTGTGACTAAACCTTATTCATGTATTTTACACTTCAATAGTTTTTCTCCAGTATGAATCCCCTTGTGCACCTTCCAATGTCCACTTCTTCTAAACATTTCATCACATATTTCACACTTAAATGGTTTTTCTCCAGTATGTTTTCTACTGTGCAATTTCAGCTTCCACTGATTAAACATTTCATCACATACTTTACACTTAAATGACTTTTCTCCAGTATCTATTGTCATGTGCACCTTTGGATTTCCATTGTTTCTAAACATTTCATCACATATTCCACACTTAAATGGTTTCTTTCCAGTATGTATCCTTGTGTGTTGCTTCAGACATCCATTGTGACAAAACCTTATTTATCTACATTATACTTTAATGGTTTTTCCCCAGTATGTATCCTCATGTGCACCTTCAGACTTCCACTGTGACTAAACCTTGCATCACATATTTCACACTTAAATGGCTTTTCTCCAGTATGAATCCTTCTGTGCACTTTCAGATGTCCATTTCTACTAAACATTTCAGCACATATTTCACACTTAAATGGTTTTTCCCCAGTATGTTTTCTACTGTGCACCTTCAGACTTCCACTCTGATTGAACATTTCAGCACATACTTCACACTTAAATGGCTTTTCTCCAGTATGTATTCTCATGTGCACCTTCAAATTTCCATTGTTTCTAAACATTTCAGCACATATTCCACACTTAAATGGTTTTTCTCCAGTATGAATCCTAATGTGCCTCTTCAGACTTCCTTTGTGACTAAACCTTTCATCACATACTTTACACTTAAATGGTTTTTCTCCAGTATGTATCCTCATGTGCACCTTCAGCTGTGCACTCTGACGAAACCTTTCATAACATTCTTGACACTTAAATGGTTTTTCTCCAGTATGTATCCTCATATGCACTGCTAAGTTTCGCCTGTATTTAAATATCTTATCACATATTGCACACTTAAATGGATTTTCACCTGTATGCATCCTCATGTGCACCTCCAAGTTTCCTCTGTATTCAAACAAGTAATTACATACCTGACACTTAAATAGTTTTTCTCCAGTGCGAATCCTCAAGTGTTTCTTCATACTTCCACTGTGACTAAACCTTTCATCAGATATTCCACACTTAAATGGATTTTCTTGAGTATGTTTCCTTATGTGCTTCTTCAGACTTCCACTGTAGCTAAACCTTTCATCACATATTTCACACTTGAATGGTTTTTCTCCAGTATGTATCCTCACGTGCACCTTCAGGTTTCCACTCTGACTAAACATTTCATCACATACTTGACACTTAAATGGTGTATCTCCAGTATGTATCCTCATGTGCACCTTTAAACCTCCACTCTGACTAAAGGTTTCATCACATATTTCACACTTAAATGGCTTTTCTCCAGTATGTATCCTCATGTGCACCTTCAGATTTCCACTCTGAGTGAACATGTCATCACATATTCCACACTTAAATGGTTGTTCTCCAGTGTGTATCCTCATGTGTACCTTCAGACTTCCACTGCAACTAAACATTTCATCACATATTTTACACTTAAAAAGTTTTTCTCCAGTGTGTATCCTCATGTGCACCTTCAGATTTCCACTCTTACTAAACAATTTGTCACATACTTCACACTTAAATGGTTTATTTCCACGGTGCATATTAAGCTGACCACTCCTACAAAGCATTTCATCATATACATCACACTTAAATGGTGTTTCTCCAGAATGTATCCTGTGTCTCCTTAAATTTCCGTTCTCACTAAACATTTCATTTGCTATCAATCTTCACACTTAATTTCTTTTTCTCCAGTATGTATTCTCATGTGCACTGTTATATGTCCACTACTATGACTAAACAATGTCATTGCAAAATTTCACACTTGCATGGTTTACTCTCCAGTATGTATTGTAATGTACACCTTTTGACTTTCACTTCGATTAAATAACTTCTAACACATTTTACATTTGAATGTTGTTGTTTTGTGTTTTTTTTTCGTTTTTTTTTTCATTATAATATCCTTGTGTGCACCTTCAGATTTCCACAGCAACCAAACATTTGATCACGTATTTAATACTTGTACGGTTTTTCTTTTTAATGTATCTTCGTGTGCATCTACAAACACCTTTCTTTTGGTACGTTTTATAATAAAGAGCAAATTGGCATGGCTTTTCTGTATAGTTAGTCAAACACTGTACGACGTCGACCCTGATAGTTATTGATACGATTGCTGCAATGCAATCTAGTTCAGTTCCGTCAGCTCCACCAGGGTTCGGAGGCCAATTTTCAAGAATATATCGCACAGTTGGCAGCCCATATTGACACAGCTGCACAGCTTTAATTCTAATTGCTTTAGTTGTACGTTACCTGCTATGATGCCTTTTTTTCCCGATAAAATTAATTACAGGCACAATCAAATTGTTACGTTTTCTAGATTCTTTGGCATTGTTGTGTGATAACTTGGAATAAGCCATATCTTGAAAATTTTGCACGAAACAACTTTGAATTCCAAATTGTTGGCTCTTTCTCGAGAAATTGCATGGTCAGGTTTTCTGCGTGTTTTAAAGTCAGACTTTATTAGAAGGCTTCTTTAGAGATTTCGTCGGGGGTATATATATATATATATATATATATATATATATATATATATATATATATATATATATATATATATATATATATATATATATATATATATATATATATATAATGACACAAAAATTGATAACGGCGAAAATACGAAACAGTTTCCCAACGTTTCGAGCTAAACAAGCTCTTCGTCAGGGAAGAAACAATTTACATCCACAAAACAAACACTAAACACTAAAGCCATGAAGAAGTCTTGACTCCTACACGTTTCAGTGATGGGGAAAAATACAAAGGATAAACAAAAGAAGCAAGAAAGAAGACAAAATTAAAAATCGGTCTAAATGGGTAAACTATATACATAACTTAAACAACATAAGTATATTATGCTACCATCAGCCCAATAAAGTTGTGTAAAAAATTTAAAAGAAATGTTTATCGTGCGTATCACGCAGAGGACCAAAATGTTTTGACCTAATTCAAGGCTGGGAACAAAGGATTGACGCCTTGCACGGAGAAAAATTCCACGTAATCATCAAAATGTGCAAAAGAAATTATATCCCGTTAAAATTATGCATGTAGTTACTAAGGAAGTAAGTCAAGAGCATTGTATAGCGGAATAATGGACAAGAGTTAAAATAATAATAAAAATAATAATAATAACAATAATAACAATAATAACAATAATACATGTAAAGAGTTACGGAGTATCTACTTGGGTAAATATTATCGCAAACATTGCGTAGGGGAATTTACCCAAGATGCGCCCACATTATAATTTCTGCCATTTTTTGGGTTGGTATTGGCTATTTAATCATATAAAAATCAACGTGGGTAGTACACAATCATGACTATTAATATTCCATAGACAGCAATGTTGAATTATAGAATAAATACATACAATTAAATAATTTTAAAAAAAAAACAATAGAGGGTGCATCTTGGGCACATATGAACCCAAGAAGCCTCCCCGGGGGTGCATCCTGGACAACCTGTATAACAAAATTGCAAACAAATTAAACTGAAATAAAAGCAGTAATTTTAATAACGAAAATGCAATAATACACGTAGTTTTAACTACAAATTTTGTTTTTAAAAAGTAGGCTACGTTAAAATAGGCCAAATAAAAAAAAATAATTAAAGGTACACAAGCCCAAGACGCACCCCCTGGTGCATCTTGGGCAGCAAGGAATAGGTGCGTCTAATGGCAAGCACCCGACACCAATCATCCGCCATTTTTTCACTGTATTTGATACAATTGTCTTTGTGTTTCATGGGCATTTGCTAGCGAATTAAACCCGTTTGAAATAAATAAACAGTAATCTTGATGTATTTAATAGTTAAACTGACAAAACCGAAAGTAAAAAACATTTATAAACTTTAAAAACTTAAGAAAAACGCACCGTTTGTGTCATCTCGGCGTGATGTGTTGTTGACAACAGTTTAGTAGGTCAAAACGAATTAGGAACGTTTCGCCCCATGGACGTTTCGGCCCAAGACATTTCGCCCCACTTCAGTGGACGTTTCGGACCATGACATTGTATGTTCTGACATCGTTTAACAAATATAAATGTTTAAATTCCATTAAATTATTTTTTTATTCCAAAACATATGTGCTAATATTTTATTTCCTTTGCAATAAAGCTTCCATGACTTACTCAAAACCTTGCCTCAGCTTAAATACATCGATACCACATTGAGTGGATTCTCTAACCACGAAGATCAAACAAGCTACCTGGTTGTAATTAAGCCCAAAGAACACTTGCTAGATAATCATGTTCGTTAAAACGGTGTTCTTTTGAAATTATAATTAATTTTGAAACAAGTCTTTGAGAATTTTTTTTCTCCATGTATTGTCACCCTCTAGTGTATGGACCTAATGACTGCAAATGATTGATGAAGAGTATAGAAAAGAAAAGAGATAGTAAGACAAGTTATCCTCTTAATAATAATAATAAGAAGAAGAAGAAGAAGAAGAAGAATAGCCTTATTCTTAGACTATTCGATTTAGGGACCCATTTCAATTTGTTTGATTTACATTCAGTCTGTCATTATATCTGACAATATTTTCCCCTTTTTCTCCTTTTATGTAATAAGACTGATCAGAAAATGAATCTATCGTTTACAGTGATCATTATTTTCTATACTGCGATACTTTTATTTTCGCAGTTACGAAAACTGAACTTTATGATGAAGGGTAACCCTATTTGTTGGGAATGGAGAGGTCGTTTTAGATAGTTAAGAAATGTAGAAATGTCCACTGAATGTGGGGCGAAATGTCTTGGGCCGAAACGTCCACTGAAGTGGGGCGAAATGTCTTGGACCGAAACGTCCATGGGGCGAAACGTCCAGGTACGTCCATGAAGTGGGGCGAAATGTCTTGGGTCGAAACGTCCATGGGGCGAAATGTCCCGGTCAAAACGTGTATCATAGCACCCTCTAGCGAATGGTAAATAAGTTTTACCTTATAATGTAACGGTTTGTTGTACATAAATAGGGCGCGTCTTGGGCAGATGGTACGTCTTGGGCAAATTCCCCTACGTCTGATAAACTGATGCCTGACATAAGACTGCATTAGGGAGGTTAGACTTTTTTATTTAGGCCGAACTCCCCATGAGTTTTCAATTGAAGTATCCATTATCTTTCCTTACGTGTGCGTTCTATATCGGTCCACCCCTGGTTAGAATCAATCAGTAGTATCTCGAGGGACTCGACTGAATGTTCATATATAGTGTACTTTGTATTTTACATTATGTATAAGAATACAGAAGTTTTACAAAATAAAATCTTATTTAGAAACCTAAATACAGTGATGCCTTAAGAAATGGTTGGACCTTGATGAAACGACTTGAATGAGCTAACCCGAATCACTTAGTCATTCATACTGTTCAAACTTAGTATTTATTTCAGCTGTCTAATTATTATTTGATTTAAAAGATTGATTTATTTATTTTAAATCATTCTTCTACTTTATGACATAATTTTTAAAAAATATATTGGTATTTCATATATACTTAAAATAACTTAATATATTTAATACTATAATATATTTAAGTTTTGATTTTTTTATTATTATTTTTCTTTCTTTCTTTCTTTTTTTCTTTCTTTCTTTCTTTCTTTCTTTCGTTCTTTCTTTCTTTCTTTCTTTCTTTCTTTCTTTCTTTCTTTCTTTAAATGATTTGTTTACTCAATTAGTTATATTTAACCATTAATATTATTTTTATTGCATTATATTTCTAACAAGTATAGTTCTGAGTGTGCTGCTGGTAAAGACTGAGTCAAATCATTTTGTTTAAGAATGTTACACAGAACTATTTGGGAAATAGATAATCACATAGTCACTAAGGAACATTGTACTGGTGGCTGTGGCATATTTCACAGTCATGAAGGCTACTCCTAGCTGTTAGATGATGCCTGGAGGGAATTTTCGGAATTTAGGCCTAAAAGAATATTTTGAAGTTAGGAAGGATCTTAAGGGGCAGTTACTATTGCCCCGTTTCACGGATATGAAGCCTGTTACAAAGTATTGCATGATGTCAGTATGCCATTTTGGGGAATTTAGACATAAAAATAATATTTTAAATTTATAGTGTGTGTCTCTTTTGTTTTACTTTTTATTTATTTCTTCAGTTGCATTAGTTATTTGAATAATTTAGGCCTGATAAGGATATTATGAAGGTAGAAAAGGTGTATAGGGATTGCTATTATCAGTCCGTGGAACCATATTTCACAGTTATGAAGCCTTTTCCACGTTGTTGCATGATCCATACATGCCATTGTTAGCAATTTCGGCATCAACAAAATATTTGGAAGGTATTCGTGGTCAAAAGGGACTGTTACTATCCCCCGTAGAGCTATTTCACAGTTTTGAAGGTTATTTCTATGCTACTGCATGCTGCTTGCATGCCATTTTTTCGAAATTTAGTCCTTAAATGACTATTTTAAAGGCAGTAAAGGTCTTGAAGAGAATTGTTGCATATTTTGGAGACATTAAAGGTCCAAAGGGATTCTTACTATCTCCCCATAGTCATAGTTCACAGTTATTGGGGGTTATTCCAAATTGTTGCATGATGCCAGCGTGCCATTTATTGTAATTTAGTGCTAAAAAGACTATTTTAAAGGTGGGAAAATGTATTGAAGGGAGATGTTGCATAGAAAGAATATTTGGAAGGTATTCAAAGTCTAAAGGGATCGAAACGGTTTGAAATGTTCCACCAATCAGAACGCGCGTAACAAAATTCAGTCAAGGCGTATTCATTCGGAACCACCTAGGCTATTTCTGCTAGACTAAAATATGCCCCGGACATGTCGACGCAGTTTTTAAGTCAGTTGCCAACCGATCTCGTCCACCCCATCCCACCCCCACCCCCCTATAAGTTTTGGGAAGAATTGCCCCTGTGAGGTGAAATACTATGAAAATTTCAGCTGCAAGATTTTTTGGTCACCTTGAGTAACTTTTTCAATTTTCTGTATATGCAAGCATTGTTCGCTGATAAGAACTGAATGAGTCAAACTTTTAGTAGTAGTATGAGTTTCAATATGTTCAATCTATGTAGCACAGTATTTGAAAATAATCATGACTAAAAATAAACCATCCTCGGGTAACGCTGTACGCAGCAGCGAAACCCGAGTACATTTTCGTTCATGTATAATGCATTGACAGTAAGTACACGCAATTCCGTGACAATTATAAATAAGTTCACATATCATGGACTTGTTATGACCTCGAGTGTTTCCTTTACACAGGCAATATTGGCAGGGCAAGCTAAAAAAAAAAAAGAAAAAAAAAAAAAAAAGCCATATTTTTACTTGAAAGATAGCTTTATAATTTTTCATCCTTAAAAACAAGCCATGTCATGAATCGTTTTGACAGACTGATAAAACCTATCCTAAATTATTGTTGCAAAGTTTGGGATGTTATTCCTACTCCGTGCGTTGAGAAAGCGCACTTGAAGAAGACAACATAAAATGATTTCATTTATGGGGAATAGGGGCATACAACAATGATAGTAAATATATTTTATTACATTGCAAAGTAATGGTTTAAGATATTAGATGCAAAGGTTTCTTGTCCTCAAGTTAGGGGAGATTAGTGGCTTGTCAGCTATGCTCGAAGTTTATTATGTGAACCCGAGAGCGACAAGCTAATATAATTGCTTTATTGCTCCATCTAATGAAAATGCCAAACCAGGATTCAAAAGTGAAATCCGTCATTTCTGTAATTTGCACAGAACGACTATTTCATTTCCTCTTGTTTATTCTTGCTTGTTATATGAAGATTACTATTCAAGTGCAATTTATAGTCCCTATACTCAAAAATCACTTACATCAGTTTACTTAACCTGTATAAGCGAAAGCATACAATACAATTTCTACAATTTAATCAAGCATCATTTTAACCACAATGTTGCAAGTTCAACATGACATTTCTCTTCAGCTGCATGCACCTTTGTGTATACCTCTTATTTGTCCATTTGAACAATTCATTGCTACAAACAGGAAGATGCTGACCCGTGTTATGCCAATAACAGATCGCAGTAAAAGATTGCCTTTTGGCGCCAATGATGTTTGGCGTGCCTGAATTAAATATAAAACGGCTGATTCAGCAGTTGATAAAGTATGTACTGCGTAAAAAAAAGACCTGTTTTATCGGCCCTATCGTTCAATGAATGACACCATATAATAAAAAAATAAAATATTTAGAGCTGAAATAGCTCATATAATATAGGTTTTATATACACTGAACTTGATCTTTATATGAGCAGATAACCGCCATGAATGTAAATTTTGTGTTCATCAGTAACAATTTTAAGGACAACTATCACCATTCTCTACTGAGTGAAAGAATCCTATAACCACGCAAACCGTAAATTCAAAGGACACTATCAACAGAGCATTAGAAAGCGTGCACACCAAATACTGTATTTAAATGGGAGCGGATTTAGTATGACCATGGACCATCCTGATTTGGTCATGTGCATCATGTTTCTTTAATTGAACTCGATTATATTTTAGATACATAGGCAATGGAATTTGTATATTTTAGCGCGATATATTCGGATTGTCTAATAGCCTTAATATTGCTGTACGACTTTCCCAGAAAAACGCCACATTCATTTTGAAGACAATCAGATTTCCTATAAAAATTTAAAGAGAATACGTAGGGAGATTTACTAAGTGCACGAAAAAGCTTCGAAATATCCATAAAAAAATTCTGCAACTATTTATTTTAAGACAACTTTAATTATTGGGTATAATAAAGATCCCTGACAAACATAAATATCAAATGAATTAAACGTTTAGAAAGCTTGGACAATACATTAAAATTGTTTTCCTGATGATAGTACCCCCTGTTCAAATCGTGAGCCTGGAATAGCTTTTCAGTTGCTAGAATTAAACGACTCGCATTAGTAGAAAAAAGCAAGTTTTTATTTATTTGGTACGTCAGTAATTTTAATGAAAAGACTGAATATGTGACGAAACTCTATTTTTTCGTCACCTAAGTCGGACCAACCATCAAACGTTCAAGAATACCGTTTGTGAAACGCATATACCCTCCAAGAAAGGTTCTTGAATTTTATCTGTGGCTGCCTATCTATCTTTGTGAAATAGGACTATGATCATTTGCAGTGAACTGAACAAGGTACCAATCTCGAGGTTGCGGAGCGTTTAATACCGTGCACACAAGTAATACTTTCAAATCGACCACTGTCTATATTGTCTTTGTCTTATTTCTATAATTCTAAGTTTCTTTTGTTATATTTATGGGTATCTTTTATGTTTAATATGTATATTGTACACCTGATCGATATGTTTCTTTTCTTCAAATACTTTCCACCCTCATTTCACATACAATATGTATGACTTGCCCACGGTATTTAAATCTCGGAACCATTCGAGCACGTTTCCACCTGTCAAGATTTCTAATAAAAATGCCGAAAATGACAGCAACGCCAAAGATAAAAAGCAATGCTTGGAGAGGGAAAGTTGGTCATTCCGTTTGTTTGTTTTTTTTGTTTTGCACCGAAAAGATTATGATGCCCCCCCCCCCCCAATGTAATTAAAAAAAAAACACACCTCAACGTAATTTCTCATTTGTTGGTGCCCCTGCTTTGCTGGTTCCCTAAGCGAAAAAAAACTAATTTCTAATTATTTGTGTGTGTGTGTGTGTGTGTGTGTATGTGTGTGTGTGTGTGTGTGTGTGTGTGTGTGTGTGTGTGTGTGTGTGCCCTAAGCATGTGCTTAGTCGGCCTATTGGGCAATTGTTGATATTGTTAGTTAGAGTTCTGTCTGCCTGTGCACGTGCAGCATGTTGTCTCTATTTATACATGGCCGATGTACTGTTTATTGTCATACCTACCGTTTGTGGTCGCGCCAAGAGACCCAGATGCAAATTTGATGACGAAAAACTGTCGTCACCAAGTGGATTCAAAACGTACACCACAACATTTGTCAATTGAAGAAACGGAATTAACCGTATAAAACATGGCCGTTTTTGAAAACGCAGCCCCCAGACATACCCAATGCAAGCTAAGCTAATTATGTCCGTGTGCAAATATGTCTGCTGCAAAGGGAAGGATAATTTTATCCCCAAATAAAAGTTACAGAAACCAAGAATTGGACTACCCGCTATCGAAAAGGTGTGTCGGACATAAACTTTCAATTTTAGTCTTGACCTTTATTAATTTACGTCATAAAATAATGTGTCATACGTAACTCGGTCCTTTCGCTCAGTCGTGAATAGTGTTCATTCAAGCTGTGAAAACTCTCATGCATAATTAAATATATTTGATAAGGCTGGTGGTTAAATGAACCGATAAACTCCAAAAAGAGTATAAGTTTTGCGTTCATCAATGACAATTCTAAAGACAACGATCACCATTCCCTACTTAACTGGAGATACTTATTAGCACACAAACAGTAAATTCAAAGTGCAGTATCAACAGAGCACGTGACAAGATTGCACCCATAATATTGTATTAAAATGAGAGCCCATTGAGTATTACCTTTGTCCATGCCGATTTGTAATGTGCATCACGTTTCTTTAATTGAACTCGATTATATTTGATATGCATTGACGAAGGATTTGGTATATTTTAGTGCAAAATCTTCAGCTTGTCCAACACCTATAATATCGCCATACAACTTTCCAAGAAAAGCACAACATCAATTTTGAAGACAATTAGATTTCCTATAAGAATTTCACGAGAAAGCTCAGAGAGATTTACTGTAAAAAGTGCGCGAAAATGTTTCTGAATAGCAAGAAGATTTTTTTTTTCTACAACTATTTATTTTAAGAAAACTTTACCGTGCGCACAAGTAACACTTTGAAATCGGTCATTGGCTAGAATATCGGCGTCTTTATATCTTTTTTATAAAATTCTACGTTTCTTTCGTTACATTTATTGGTATCTTTTATTTGTAATATGTATATTGTAGACCTGATCGATATATCTCTTTCTTTTTAATACGTTCTACCCTCATTTCATGTTCAATGTGTATGATTTGCACATGGTATGTAAATCTCGGAACCGTTACACCATGTCTACGCCTGACAAGATTTCTAATAAAAATCTCAAATTTGTATCATCTGCAAGTGAGACAGATGACAGCATCACCGAAGATAAAGAAAGCGTTGCACTGAAAGGGAAGATGGTGTGCTTAAGTATCCTTAATGTGGTAAGGACAATATCGCTTAAATTTGCATATTACCCTCACGGTCTTTTCTGACGAGCACATCAATTTTCGCCCTAAAAGGTTTCAAATATTGAACCATGACGTAGCAAAAGTTTTCAAATATTGAGCCATGACATAACAAAAGTTTTCCTCAAATACCTCTATATATCCTATACGACTCGCATTACTAAAAATTGACATTACAACATCGATGCAATTACACATCTGAATAAATAGTTTTCTAATACAAATCTAAAATTGGTGTCGATTGCATGTGAGGAAGATGAAAATAGCACCAAAGATAAAGAAAACAATGCGTGGAAAAACGAAATTTGGTATCCTTCTTTTTCTTGGAATTATTGTTTTCTTTGTTTTTGTTGGGGGGGGGGGGTGATATTTTTTAGTCATCGGTAGAGCTGTTGTTGATTATGAGGATGACGATAGAATGGCCACTGACGGACTCGTCAATACCGGACACTTATGTGAACACAAGCAAAAATGATTACGTTAAGCAGGGGATAAACCAGCCGACAACCGGACTGTCCGGTAATAAACCGGACGAATGGACCCCCTAGATGAGGAGGAGGATGTGATTTATAAGTATCGTGAATATGGTAAGGAAAATGGCTCTCAAATCTTCACTTTAATTTATCTAGCATCCTCACAACTTTGTATGCCACGGATACATCGATTTAAGCCCTTAAAGATTTTAATTTGTTGGTTTTTTAAAAATTATTTTTCTATTCACGTGAACCATAACATAACAAATGTTTTCCACCAATGCTTCAATACGTCCGTATCAGGGTTGTATTGCTAAAAATTGACGTTACAACGTCGAGCACTGTTGGGTCAAACATGATGACAGGAGATTATCGGTGATAAATAATCTTCAATAATATTATAATTGATCACACGTTTTGATCCACGGCACCAAAGTTTGAATCTAGTGCATTTAGCAATGCATTTGGTATGGGTCTACAATAATTGACTTACCTCGACATAACAGAGTTATAAATCTGATTTGATCTTTGTATTCGCACGGATTATCCGTATTGCTATTTAATGTTCTGTCTGACAACGATCAGTAATATCTGCTTAGTGTATGAAACCTATGACCGTACAAACGGTAAATTAAAAGGACAATGTCAACAGAGCACGCGAAAAGCGTGCACTCCTAATACTGTCTTAAAATGGGAGCGCATTTAGTACAACCATTGTCCATGCCGATTTCTTATGTGCATCATATGTTACGTGATTGTCCAATTTGTCTCTTTTCTTACACATTCATTCATTCTTATTCTTTCACTCTGCTCAAAGTCTGTTTGTTCATTCACTTGTTTGTAGCTTCTTTTTAAAGTCATATTAATTTAAAGGATAACCGCTGAAATCGGAAATGTAATTAATTAGATCGTTAATATCAGTCTAAGATAAACTAATTCAGAAAAAGAATTAAATTTTCAATAGCAGCAGTAGTTATGGGTGGGTAACTGGGGCAGTGGTGCTCAACTGGGACAGTAACGGGAATTTAACATTGGGGGAACTCTGGGGCAGTTGGCGGCACTTGGGGGCACTCTGGGGCAGTGGGAGCAGAAGTATTGGGAGAGGGACACACACACACACACTCACTCACACACACACACACAGTGGAAAGGCAATGATGGAAAATTAATCTTTTCTTGAAAAATGGGTGGCCCTGAAAAGGGCCGTTGGTTTTTTTTTTTTGTTTAACATAGACATCTCCTGGAGGGTCTTCTTTTTCGGAGACTTCTACGGACTTCCGGACCGTACATCAAGACACGCTTTAAACATCCTTGTCTTTCGATATAAATACGTCTTTTCCATATGGCGGCCTCTGTGATCTTCGTGATGGCCCATGAAGCTTTTACATACATGGGATAGTCTGGGTCAAACAACATCCCCGATACAGTAGTCGATGACTTAACGCTAGTCCACATCTTTTGCTTCTTCTTCTGGAGTGGTCTTGGAGAAAACCGGTGAAGCTCTACGAGACAAGCGGTCGTATATATACCCTATGATCGGATTGAAATGAATTGAAATGAACTACCAATCCAAGCGCGCGTTACAAGTAGGTAGGTTTATCTTCCAATGGGAAGAGAGCGGGGTATGACGTCATCTGGAGTATAAAGGCATCACAGCGTTCGTAGGGTTTTACCTTGAGCAGCCGAATGGAGACCGCAAAGACTACTATGTATTGGAGTGAGCCTGCAACGACGACCAATGCCGTAGTGAACTGATTTTAATTTAGATTTTGTAGATTTTCTGTCTTCTTCTCAAGAATTTGTACCTGAAACTACCACGACTTCTGCTATGCCACCAGCCTCTTTGCCTGTCATCGAGGATTTTAAAAAGAGGCAACAAGAAGAAATGGAAAAATTTGTTCAGCGACAGAGAGAAGCTGAAGAAGTGTTTCTTCAGCAAGAAGAGGAAAGACGAAAGCAAGAGGAAGAAATAAGAAAGTTAGAAGAGGAGAAGGGTAAAGCACAGAAAGAAGAGAGCAATGAAGATAAAACGGTGAGTCTACTACAAGACATTTTAGCAGAGTTAAAGCATTTGAGAAACCTGTATCAGTATTCTTTAACTCAACCTAAGAGAAAAAGACCATCACGGGCCAAACATGCTAAACCCATCACTACTAGTGAGATGCTTCGACCACCACTACCATCACCATTACCATTCACTACTACTACTACCACCAAAGCAGCAGCATCAGCAGGAGGAGGAATAGGACTTGGTCGTGGAAAAGGATTGAGACAGTTGAAGCTGAGCATGTCCAGTCCATAAGTTTGTTTAAGAAAACAAACACCCCAACGGTCCTTTTCAGGGCCACCCAGATCTCTAGAAAAGATGATCATTCAATTTGCCAAGTAAAACTTTAAAATCCCATTCCTTGGTTTTTGTGTAAGAGTGAGTGAGTGCGTGCATGCGTCCATACTCTAAACAAAAAACACAAAGACACTTACTTTTTTCCATTCTGGTCTATTCCCTTTTTTTTTTTTTTTTTACAATGAACATTACACCACACTCCAAAAAAGTTCATTGTTCACTGTCTGTCTCTCTTGTTCTTCTTGAATTTGTTCACAGGGATCAATGGTTCTTCTTCCTCACTGTCTTCCAGTCGTCTAGCTTTCTTGCTTTTCTTGACGATAGGTTCTTCTGGGACTGAAGATCCTTCGGCTTCCTCCCTTTCTGGTAGGTTTTCTTGTTTCTGAGGACACTCCGAAGACCAATGTCCTTTTTCATGACAATGATAACAAGTATCTTTCCCTTTATCTCTGTTTTCTTTTCCTTGGCGTTGTGGACATTCTGGAGCCCAATGCCCTTTCTCTTGGCAAATATAACAAGTATCTTGACTTTTATCTCGAGAGGTAGAGGAGGAGTAGTCCTTACTCTTAGTGGTATACTTTCGAAGGACTGTCTGCAAATCTCTAACTAGAAAGGCAATCTGTCTTCTTGACTCTTCCATCTTTACAGTTTGAAAGTTCAATCACAAAAGACTGATTCTGATGGTAAGAAGGTCTCTCTATATATAGTCTCCTGTGTGAAACTCCATCAGATCTAAGTCAGACTTCAGGATGAAAAGATCACGCCCAATCTATGAGAAACCAGAAGAAACGAAGAAGCCACGGCGACGAAGATTGTCCGTACCCCCTGAAACACCGCTCGCTGAACTGCTAGTTCAAGTCCATGCTAGCGATTTCGAAGAAGAGATGAGTGAGCCTGAAACCAAAATCCAGCCCAAAGAATCCACCACCACCACCAGAACCCCTGACCAAAAAAGACCTACTACCGTGGCTCCCGAAAATTACTATCGCATTCGGGAGACCCAAAAGATAACCTCTAGAATATTTAGAACCACGGCATACACTCACACGGTCCACTTTAAAGACTTAACGTCCGAAGTTTCTCCCGAGAAAGCTGCCGGGTTCATTACCGATTTGTGGGGATCTGTGTTACAGAACTTGAAACGACAATGCGGAGCCAAAGAGAACGATCGATTGAGACTGGCCATCCATCACGACAGTTTGAAGTCCCCTGTCTGGATCGAGTTTAGCACCCCGGCAGAATTAACACCAGCCAAAGTCATCGCCAAAATAGAACACGTTCAACAATCCAACGAAAAGTTTACCATCACGGATGGAAAGGCCACACTTTACATGACTCACGTCTCCTCCTCGAGGGAGCGGGCGAAGCAGGAAAGCGTTACTGGTGGACGACCTTCGCAGTACCAAACGCAGTGTCGTCCAAATCGACAATGCACAAGACCAGATGTGCTTGGCTCGGGCCATCGTGGTGGGGCGAACGTATGCCGACAAGAACGAGAGCGCAGAATGGAAAAGAGCCTGGAATAGAATTCGAAAGTCGAACAGACCCCAACAACAAAACGAAGCAGAACTCCTGTTACGACAAGCAGGTATCCCCACAGAGACCGTGTGTGGAATTTCGCAAATGCAACAACTTCAAGACGTCTTGGCTCCTGGCTACACTTTGAAAGTACACCCTCAAGAAGTGAGCGGAGATCTGCTGTTTCGAGGTCCCGATTTTCCCGAAGGAAAATACATTCACGTGTATTACCACCAAGAACATTTAGATGCCATCACCAGTATCACCGGATTTCTGGGACACTCTTACTACTGCGAGAAATGCGACCAAGGATTTAACAATCGCGAGCGACACACTCATTGCGGTCAGAGATGTCGGGGCTGTTTAGCGACTAAACCATGCCTTCCTGAACAACACGTCCATTGTGAGAAGTGTCGACGAACTTTTGTCAGTCCCTCTTGTTACGAACCACATCGAAGGACACAAGGACACAAACAAAAATGTGCTTGCGACTTATTGAAATTGTGCTCCACGTGTGGAAACCTGATTCAAACCAACGACCCCAAGAAACACGTTTGTGCCGGAAAGAAAAGATGCCGCTTTTGCGAGCAGATGGTGGATTATGATCATCAATGTTTCATGCAAAAGTACGACAATACACTAAAGAAAGAATTAAAGAGGAATCAGAACAAGAACCAAGTGGATTTCATCCTTTTTTATTTTGAATGCATGCAAGAAACGGGCATTCACATTCGCAATTTCTGCGTGGCTCATCGGGCTTGTGAGAAGTGCATCCAAGAATCTATCCACTTTCACTGTCCTCATTGTAGTAGGATTCCAGGAGGACGCGAAAAAATCTTTCGCGGTGCCAACACTTTGCCCGAGTTTGCTGAATGGATTTTAGACCCCATCGACGAGACTTGGAGCGAAGAGGACATTCAACGTTACGGAGACTGTCATCGCTATGCGACCGTCATAGCTCACAATTTCTCGAGATACGATGGACAGCTTTTGTTAAATTATTATTTGCGACAAGGTACCGAACACCCTAAAGTCACCATGAACGGAATCAAACTCATCTACATGAAAGTGGGACAAGTGCAGTTCAAAGATTCCATGAGTTATTTAGCCATGCCTTTGAGTCGAATGATTAAAACATTTGGCATGACAGAAATGGCCAAAGGATATTTTCCAAACTTCTTCAATACGGAAGCCAATCAACATGCCGTGCTACCGCATTTGCCTGACGTGGACTGTTACAACCCCGACGGAATGCGACACGAACAGCGAGAAGCCTTTCATGCTTGGTACCGCACTCACCAGTCAGAACCGTTTGACTTCCAAGAAGAGATGCGCAAGTACTGTCGATCCGATGTGGACATTTTGCACATTTGCTGTGGAAAGTTTCGAGAGTTATTTCTAGATCACGGAGACATCGATCCTTTGAAAGAAGCGGCCACTCTACCTAAAGTCTGTGAGTTAGTGTACACCAGAAACTTCATGCCCAAGAACGAAGTAGCCATCATAGACTCCAACACGTCTCTCTTTACCAGTCGTCAATACTCTGCCAAAGCTTTGCGTTCGTTCGATTACTTGTGCCAAAAAAAAAGACAAATGGATACAACATGCCAGAAACGGAGGAGGAGAAAAGAAGATTGGATCTTATTCCGTGGATGGTTGGAATTTAGAAAACCCGCACACGGTGTACGAATTTCAGGGTTGCTTGTTTCACGGATGCCCTTCCTGTTTTACTAAACGAAACCTGAAAAGTCCTTATTCAGACTCTACCATGGAACAGTTGTACGAACGCACTTACCAACGACGACTCCACTTAGAAAGTCAAGGATACCAAGTGGTAGAAATGTGGGAGCACGAGTACGATCGACGTTTGAAAACCGATCCTGAATTTAGGAGCATCACCGAAAGTTACGACGTGACCACCATCGAACCTTTGGATCCACTCCACAGTTTATTTAGAGGACGAACCAATGCCACTCGCTTGCTGTACGACGTAGACGAATCAAAAGGAGAAGAAATCAAGTACATCGACGTGTGTTCGTTGTATCCTTGGGTGTGCAAATACAAACGATTTTCGACCGGACCCCCTGAAATCTTGACAGAACACATCGACGTGGAACACATTCGTCAATACGAAGGATTGATCAAATGTAAAGTCTTACCCCCGACCAACTTGTTCCATCCTATCTTACCTCATCATTGCCAAGGAAAACTGATGCTTCCTTTATGTCGTACGTGTGCCGAAACGTGCAACCAAGATCACCCCTGTCACCACACGGAGGAAGAACGCGCTTTGACAGGAACGTTGGTCAGTGCCGAATTGTTTCGGGCTCTGGATCGTGGATACCGTTTGTTGAAAGTGTACGAAATCTGGCACTTTCAAACCACAGCACAATAGCAAAAGGACGACGCCTCGAGTCCAGGCATTTTCTCGGGGTACGTCAACCAGTTTTTAAAACTCAAACAAGAAGCCAGCAGCTATCCCTCGTGGTGTCAGACTCCCGAAGACCAAGTGCGATTCAAAGAAGAGTACCGTGACATCGAAGGCATCACTTTGGAAGACATAGAAAAAAACGAAGGAAGAAGATCGTTTGCCAAAGTCATGCTCAATTGCTTATGGGGGAAAAATGGCACAACGTACGATCTTACCCAAGACGGAATACTTGACCGATCGCTATAAGTACTTTCAACTGGTGGACAACAAAAGTGTACTAGTCAAACACGTAGAAATCGTCCGTGATGGTTTGATCTATGTCAATTTCGAAGAAGAAAGCAAGTTTGAAAAGCCAGACGACTATAGCAACGTGGTCATTGCAGCTTACTTGACCGCTCATGCTCGCTTGAAGTTGTACGACGAAACTTTAGAAGTCTTGGGAGATCGTGTCCTGTACTTTGACACCGACAGTTGTATCTACATCCATCGGCCCGGTTGCCGACATCCAACTATCCAAGGAGATCGTTTAGGAGCCTGGACGGACGAGCACCCTCAAGACACCATCCTGAGTTTTGCCAGCGGCGGCCCCAAAAATTACGGCTACCAATACCGAGACCGAGAAGGCCAACTTCACACCGAATGTAAAGTCAAAGGATTGACCCTGAACTATCGAAACAGCCTAGTGGTTAACTTTGAGGTTTTGAAAAAAGCTTTGCTGTCTGGACAAGTGGAAGACTTTCGAGTGCAAACGTTAGAACCTCACAAGATCGTACGGTTACCCAATCACCAAATTGTCACTCGCCCTGAAGGAAAAGTTTACCAAATCGTGTACCAGAAACGAGTGAGACTTCCAGACCACACCACTTTGCCTTACGGACACGCCGATCTGCAGTATAAAAAAGTGACCATTTCCAAGCCAAACCATTCATTGTGACTTCCAACGTGGACCGAGCAAGAAGAAGAAAAAAGATGAGTGCGAATTTCACCTCTACTGTGAACTCCAAGGGCCATCACGACCTGGAGTGCGATGCAGTGCCCTGCGACGAGACGGATGCCGTACGCTTGGACATCAGCGATGCAGCACGACCTTACCGTCCCTCTAGCGATGCAGGACGCCCTTTCTTTTTTATTGGGAATACTAAACGTGTCTGTGAATGTCATCCCTACAGGGGTAAAGAATTGACGATACTTGTGGCTTTGACTGACTATTCCAAGTTTCAAAAGCGACTCCAGACGTTCAAAGACAAGTGGCCTAAATATCTACTACAAGAAACTACTCCTAAAGCTTTAGCCAGATCTGGATTTATCTACTTGGGAGAAGGAGATAAAGTTCAGTGTTTCAGTTGCGGTGTGCGACTTCACCAATGGGAGCCTAACGACTCGGCTTACATCGAACATGCTAGATGGTCTCCGCACTGTCAGCACTTGCCTTTAGTTGCCTCAGAAGAGTACACGTACGATGAGCCAGATGCCAAGAAGTAACAGGTCGGATGATACTTTACAAGAATACATTCGTGGTTTACCTTTGGAGCTGCGAGAACGCATTTACCAGTATTTTGTCACCAACAAGCCTAGTTTAGAAGACCGCATTCGTGGTTTGCCTTTGGAGCTGCGAGTACGTATTTAGAGAGTGTTTGTCAAGATACAAGTGAAACGCAAACTCAAAGTCATTTCTCGATTTTTAAGCTATGCCTACTTCCAAACTGTCAGAAGAGTGATTCTGGGGGAAAACCTTTCATAGTAGAATCCCGGGAGTAGTCTATCACAAAAGATCCAAACCTTGGGAACCGGGATATAAAAACCCACCATGACAGGACTGTGGTCTACACTTGTGAAACATATTCCGTGGAAGGAATTCAACTATCGTGTTCAGACCTTAGAGGATTATAAACACTTGATACAAGAACTGTTTCCATTGAATTTTGGACGCTATGCGGTGTGTGTGTTAGTGACTGCATTTCTTGGATTTCGTTTTCCAGGACATTTGTTGTGGACTATTTTGGAGGAACAGTGTTGTTGGCGAACTAACCAAAAAAACATGACCATTCATGCTTTATCGGTACACGAAAGACAAATTGTACTCAAACTGTTGAGACTGGTGATGAACACGAGTGGTGTACCTCCGTGTGAAGAAGACATTAGTCAAACTTTATCTACCCTTCACACGTTTCAAGAAGTGTGCATTGCTAGTTGGTTACACCAACGACTTTACGATTGGAAAGATGTACGTGACTGGAAAAGTATTGGTTTCGATGCTTGGCTACAAGAAGTGGCACAGTTTGCCAAAGACCTGGCACGTCACTAAGTTTCCAAAAGTGAAATGGGAACCCAAGTCAAAAATGACCTTAGAAACAGTCATGGAAGAACCTGACACAGAGAAAGACCACACCGTTGTCGTCCAAATACAACCCCCTGAGGAACACACCCCCTTACCATCAGAGACATTTCATTCATCTACAACCACCACGACAGAGACAAGAATACCACCTGTGCCTGTACACTCCATTCCTAGGACAGTGTTTTGTTCTTGTTGTACATTGACTTGTTTGTACAGAACTTTAATTCTTTTAGTGGTAGCCTTAATATTGTACCTGACCATTTTTGCGGTCTGCGTTTTTGTCCTTCATGACTTGTAAAATATGTTTTGTTGTGTTGTTTTACAAAAGAAATAAACGTGTATGAAACGTATAAAATGTCTTGTGTCTTTTGTGTTCTTCTAAAAATTCTTCCGACCTCAGTCATGGCTACATCTTCTTCCTCTGCCTCTGCTTCATCTGTGGTCAACGTGATCGACGAAAAGTTAGATCGTCCCAGTTGGGAAGCTTTGTATCTGCGCCATCCATTTAACATGTTGATTGCTGGACCGAGTGGTTCAGGCAAAACCGAATTTGTCAAACGTTTGATCGAACACAAATCTCATCTGTTCGATCGTCCGCCTCAACGCATCGTGTGGTGTTACAAAGAGTGGCAACCGTCTTACACACCTTACTTTGTGAAAGTCAAGGAGAAACCATTTCGTTTGTGGAAGGCATCCCTCGCGAAGACGATGGGATCGTGTCTGACGTGAGTCAAACACATCTGGTCATCTTCGACGACATGTTAGGAGAAGACGAAGAAGAAATTAAACTTTGGTTTACACGAAAAGGACACCATCGGAATGCCAGCATCATTTACATTACTCAACATTTATTTCAACAAAGTAAAGCCCATCGTACCATCCGTCTCAACGCTCATTACGTGGTGTTGTTTAAAAGCCCCAGAGACAAATCTCAAGTGCAAGTGTTAGCCAAACAGTTAGGCACTCCTTGGCTGAATTATGCGTACGACGATGCCACTCAAACACCTCATACGTATTTACTCATCGACTTAAAACCTACCACTCCCGATTATTTGAGATTTCGTACCCAATTGTTTCACCATTGGTGTCAAGAAAGAGGTCCCGTCATTAACACGTCCCCTTCAGCCACTCTCTGAAAAAACTATAAAACAACCCCCACGTCATTTTCTGTCTCAGAGTCTACGAGATGACTTCCTTTCAATCTCATCCTCCTGCTAAATTGACTCGTGCTTTGTATGCCATCAGTCGCGAAAAAAATGCACAAGTCCGTACCCATTTGTTAGAAGCTAGTCTCAAAGAAGTGTTGCGATGGTTTACTTTGACGGCACGTAAATTACTGCAAGGCATCATTCACATCCCTCATCAAACTCAACGTTTTTTTCAAAAACATAAAGGGGCGTTGTCACAACTGGCCGATCCTAGAATCGATCCACGGACTAAAAAAACAAATCATTTTAACCCCTGGAGGTAGCGGTTCTTTAGGAGGGGTCATGATTCGTTCACTTTTGAAATGGGATCCTAATGCCCAAGCCAAAAACCAAAAACAAAAACAAAAAAGAAGAAAAACCCCAAGAAGAAAAGCCCTAAGAAGAAAGCCCCCAAGAAAAAGAAAAGCCCTGCCCAGAAAACAACCACCACCACTGTGACACGCAAGAGAGGTACCGCTGCCAGGACGCAAACGTACACCCGCAAACCACAACAGGTAGCAGTGACGAGGTCTCCTTCTCTTCCTGCGTCCACTTCTTCTTCACCTCCCTTCGTGATGATGCCTGTCAAACCGGACTTAAGATCCGTGTTTCCTAATTTGATGAAAAAATGGAAACCCATTTCGAAAGTTACCACTCCGGGACCCTCGACATCGGCTGATCTGGCCACGGCAGCTGCCACTAAAAAAGTACCCGCCCCTAAAACCAAAGTCCAAGAGAGAACCGGCGTGTTACAAAGTTTGTTGGATTTATCCAAAGAAGAATTGAGACGATTTAGTCCGTTGAAAACACCTCAACGTCGAGTGAGGCCTGTCATGAAGTTGGTATGTCGTGCAAACAATGAGTGGAGACGTGTTCCAGTATAAAATAGAAGTGTGACCTGCCAGAGACTTCAGACTTACTCCTGACCTCCAAGATGACCCCAAAACGTGCACACCCCCACCAAAAGAAGAAAAAAGGACTTCCACCTCGTCTGGCGAAACATTGGGACGTCTTGTCTGTCCTGACCAAATCCAATCCTCCCATGCGAAAACAACTCATTCAAACAGCCCCCAAAGAAATCATCGATACCGTGTGTGAATGTTGTTTGAACGTCTTGAAAGGAACGGTACCTTTGTCCAAGATACAGAAACAGAAATTTGGCAAACATCGGAACGTTCTTCGCCAAATGGTGAAAAAGAAAATACCTCTTCAAAAAAAGAAAAAAATGTTGGTGCAACGAGGAGGATTTCTACCCATGCTGATAGGACCGTTGTTAAAAATAGCGGCTCCTTTGTTAGGAACGATTGCTGGACCACTTTTAGGAGGAGTCATGCGATAAAACAAAAAGATAAAAAGGACACCCTTCTCTGGAAGGACGTCACATTTGTACCTTTGGATGTCATGGAAGGACGAAAACTGACTTTAGTGCCTTACAAACGATGGATGGAATTCCATCATTGGAACGAACAACGGATACCTCATTTACCTCCTAATCCCAATCTCCAAGAGATGTCACAGTTACAACAAGAATTACAAGCGCTGACGGATCGAGGCGATTTGTCAGAAACAGAAAAATCCCAACGGTACGGTCAACTCTTGCCACGTCTACAACTCTTTCACCAGAAAGCTGTAGACGAAACAGCTCCACCCACTCTGAGAGATTTCAAAGCCTTGATGAAAAGCGAACCTAAAGTCACCACCACCACTAAAACAGACACCGCCACGGGGATGACAGAAGAAGACGAGACCCGAGAAGTGTTTCAAACTCCGTCTGCTGGCATACCTAGTCAAATTTCAGCTTCCTTGTTGACACCCTCTCCTACCCCTCATCGAGAAGCCATGAAAGCTTGGGTTCATAAGAGGATGTCCACTCCTTCTTCAGCAGAATAAAAAAAGAAAGACAGCAAGACTAAAGTTAAAAAAAAGACACCAAGAAGAAACCTGCCATCACCCCTTCTTCACTGTCCACTCGAACGCGTCAAGCCGCTTCGTCCAAACCTTACGACACTCAAAGTAGTAGCATCGAACAGTGGGTGACTTATTGAGGAGTCATGGAGAAACTTTTAGCCACCATTTACTACAATCCTGGCCATGCTGCTGGTTACGGAGGAGTTCAAAAATTGTATCGAGATGCTAAAAGTAAATTGAAAAGTGTACGTTTGCCAGAAGTACGACGATGGTTACAAGAACAATCGACGTACACGTTACACAAACCCATTCGACGAAAATTTTCTAGAAGTCCAACCAAAGTGGAGGGCATCGATCATCAATGGCAAGCCGATTTAGCCGACGTCTCTCATTTGGCCACCTACAATCGTGGTCACAAATATTTGTTTTGTGTCATCGACGTGTTTTCCAAATTTGCTTGGGTCGTACCTTTGACTTCTAAAAGCAGTACCGAATTGGTGCGTGCCTTAAAATTGGTCTTGAAACAAAGTGGTCGTCACCCTTTACGATGGCAAACCGACAAAGGCACCGAATTTCTAAACCAAGCTTTTCAAAAAGAATTGAAACAAAGGCACATTCATTTTTTACCACCGAAAATCCTGAAACCAAAGCCAGTATCGTGGAATGTTTTCAAAGAACTTTGAAAGAACGCATGTGGAAATATTTTACACATCAGCACACTCTCAAGTACATCGACGTGTTACCCCGTTTGGTCAAAGCGTACAATCAATCGTACCATCGTAGCATCGGACGTGCCCCCGAAGAGGTCAGCCCTGAAAACGAAGTGACTGTGTTTGATCGATAGTTTGGTACCCCCTAATGGAGACCTCAGAAGAAGAAACCCCTGGAGTTGAAGAAGGGAGATTGGGTTCGCATCGGAAAAACCAAACGCACTTTTGACAAAGGTCATTTACCCAACTGGACCACCGAATTTTCTCGTGTCACTACACCCGTCCGTGGACGCGATCCTCCCGTCTAGAAATTGGAAGACATGCACTGTGAAGTGCTCAAAGGAACATTTTACTTGCCCGAGTTACAACGAGTGACTAAAAAAGAAGACACCTTGTACGACATCGAAAGCATTCTCGAACAAAGAACACGCAAAGTGGGCAAACGTCGAGTGAAAGAAGTCAAAGTACGTTGGAAAGGATATCCTCCTAGTTTTGATTCTTGGATTGCCGCTTCCCAAGTCGTCGACTATAAAAAGAAAAAAAAGTAACCCAACATGTCATTCAACACGACCACGACTTCGACTCCTTCGCAGAGTTCCTCTCTTCAAGACTTACAAAAACAATCGCTCTGGGTGTGGTGCGGAGAACGTGTGCCTAAAAATCAAATCGTCTTTTTCTGCCAAATCTTTGTAGTGTATTTTGTCATCGGAGAAGCCATTGCCAATTTGAGTTTGCAACAAGGGGACAAACAATTGTGGACCATTTTACTCAGCAGTTGCATCGGTTATCTTCTACCCAGTCCCTCCTTGAAATTTACGACGACGACGGACAACCAAAGCCATGGGAATACAACCAACGCCAGTCCACCTTCTTCCAGTCACCATAGTAGTCCTCTTTTGGAACCGTTTGAACATCCTTTGAACTCGAGTGGTGACTCCTCGGAGAGCAAAACTTTGGACCTACTATGAATGACCAATTTTATTTAACTTTACCCAGTGACAGTTCTATGGATGTGTTTCCCAACAACGTCTTATGTTGTTTCACCACCATATTACCTCAGGCCATCCAATTGGATCACGAAGCTCATTGGGAAGTGGGTTTGGTAGAAATCATTCATCCTACGCAACTCCAAAACATCGACAAAGGTCAAAACACTTTCATCGTGGATATCCTGGACGCACAACTGCAACAAAATTTGGACACCCTTGATCCTGGCATTCGCGAATCCAAAAAGACATTACCTCACGGGGGTAGCTATACCATGAGAATTCCTGAGGGAAATTATTTTAGTGCTCAACATTTGGTGGACATCATTGAGGCCATCTTCGAGGCTCAATTTGACAAAGCCTTAGAAAGAGCCAAGAAAAGTGTCAAGATCAGTTACCATCCTGTGGCACGCCGTCTCTTGATACTATTTTCGGACGACAAAACCTTGGCCATGACTTTTTCTCCTGGGTTGTATGCTATTTTGGGTGGAAATAAAAAGTTTACCAATAGAACATTTCAAAGCAACTCAGGATTCGGAATAGCTTTTCGACACCCCATCGAATTGAACGTTGGACTGAATTTAATGTTTGTGTACTCGGATGTGGTGGAGAACAACCTGGTGGGAAACACAGCCGCTCCGTTACTGAGAGTCATTCCTTTTAAAGTGGATTCTGCTGTTGGTGCGTACGTAGAAGGTGGAAACACGTATCACGTTCACCGTGAATTTGTACACCCTCATTATCTTCCAGTCAGTAAATCATATTTTGACAGTGTCAACATTAGTATAAAAGGAGATTTGGGACAAAATGTTCCATTCATTGACAAAGGAAAAGTCACGGTGAAACTACATTTTCGAAAAAGGTTCTCCAGCGCATTGTAACTGACCCAAAAAATGTATCCTGTGTACCGAGGAGTGGCTCGACAACGAGGACACGGTTTAGGAGATATGTTAAGATCGGCTTTTCGGACGGTAGCCCCTATTTTGAAACCCATGGTGACTCGAGGATTGCATGCCTTAAAAGATGCCGCTTTGACGCAAGGAAAAGAATTTCTGCAAAACGTCCTCATCGACAAACAAAATCCAAAAGAAGCCTTTATGAGAGCAGGAAAAAATGTGTTGATGCACACTGGCAAAGATCTTTTGGCTCTCCGAGAGACTCCTATAAATTCACTTCACGCTTCTGGTGCTGGCATTACCTCTTCCTCCACTCCACAGCAAGGACAAGGCAGAAAGAGACGACGTCAACCTCCCTTCAGAGCTCATAAAACACACGGTGTTCCAAAAAGGAAAAAGAAAAGAAGAACGGTCAGAGAATTAGACGTGTTTGATTACTAAAGCCATTGAAAATGATGCACCGAGATTCTTGCGAATGTACCAAGTCAGAACTGGATCTGTTTACCATGCCTCCCACCATGATGACGATGCAAGAATCCCAATGGATGGAATTTCATCCTGTATCGTCTTTGACGGATTCAGCTCCTATCGAATTTGAAATCAAAGGACAAACCGAAGATTACATCGATCTGAATAACAGTTACTTGTACCTGAAACTCAATGTCCAAACAGCGGCCGGCGGTAATCCTGCGGTCGATGCCCCAATGGCACCCGTCAATAATTACATGCATTCCTTGTTCAGCGAAGTGGATATGTACTTGAATAACAAACTGGTCAGCAGCAGCATGGATACTTACCCTTACCGTTCTTACTTGGAAAATCTCTTGACGTACGGAAAAGAACCCAAGAACACTCATCTGGATGCTTCCGTTGTCTGGAAACCTGACACCTCGGGAAAGTTCAGCGACACAGCGTTGGCTGAAGCGGCGGCTGGTGATGATCCAGCAGACCCACATAATGAGGGATTTAACGACCGTCGAAAGAAAATCTTACAAAGGCGCACTTTAGAACTGATGGATCGTTTGCATTTGGACATGTGGTTGCAAGACAAGTATTTGTTGAACGGAGTGGATGTACGCCTGAGACTGAATCGCAGTAGTGCCGCCTTCCATTTGATGGCTAATGGTCCCGACTACAAAACCCATATCGAAGAAGCCAGACTTTACCTGCGCCGTGTAGAAGTCTTACCAAAAGTAGCCAACGACATCAGTCAAACGTTGAGCAGAACCACTGCCAAGTATCCAGTGCGACGAGTGGAAGTGAAAACGTTTACCATTGCCACAGGACTCCGATCCAAAGTCGAAGATCACGTCTTCCAAGGACAGCTCCCCAAACGTTTGCTGATTGCCATCGGTAGTAATGCAGCCCTCAACGGAACCCCAAATCAGAATCCGTTCAACTTTCATCACTACAACGTCTCCTAGATAAAAGTCAGTCGACATGGCAAGACATTGTGTACCAGACCTTTCGAACCTAACTTTGGCAACGCAAAAATTACTTGCGATCTTACTTGACCCTGTTTGAAGCCACATGACAGTTAGGCACCATCAGCAGCCACGGTATTTCGTACGACGATTATGCAGGAGGGTATGCATTGTGGGGGCTTTGATTTCACTCCTGACCAAGGCAGCGACGAAGGACATTTCCACCCTATAAAATCAGGCCAACTTCGTGTGGAACTTCAGTTTAAAGAACCTCTACCCAAAACAGTGAACGTGGTCTTGTATGCAGAATTTGATAATACTCTAGAGATCAACAGTTTGAGAGAAGTGATTCTAGACTATTAGAAGAAAAAAGATGCAACACGAAGAACCTATGGAGATAGATAATGATGAGGGATTTTCTGAAGCACAACAGTCACAAATCACTGATGATGATTGGTTGATTCATCCAGAACTTCCAAAAGAAGAAGAGAAAAATAGTGTTTCCCAGTTTGCTGGATTTAGATGGCCAGAACACGAACAACATTTAGTCTCCTGTTTTGCTGTGGAATTGGCTGGTAAAATTATAACCCTGACCAAAGAACATTGTCATGGACGTCAAAATCGATCATCCCAGTCAGAAACAACACGACAAATGTTTGATGATGACGGCCGAAGAAAAATTGGACGAATATTTGGAGGACGCCTGGTCTCAGATCTCGGAAGAAAAGGTGTTGAGAAAATGGTATAAAGACTTGCAGGATCGTTCCTCACCTCCACTCGTTCCTCTGGAGAAGCAACGCATCGAAGCACTCTTGAAACAGAGTACGGCAATTCCCCGTAGTTCAGTGATTTACTTGAGAGACCCATTCAAGCAAAAAGTCAAGTGGGAATTGATGACTTATCATTACCTGTGAAGAAAACAAAAATGGATACCCGGGAACTTCATTACCTTTTGACTCGTAGTTCCTACACTTCTTCTTGGAATCCTGTGGTGTGTGCTAAAGATGAACTACCTCATCGCAAACCTAAAGACGTTCATGCCTATGTCATCAATACCGACGACAGTCATCGACCAGGAACCCATTGGGTAGCCGTGTACTTTCCCAACGATCATGGTGTGGAATATTTTGATTCTTATGGATTACCTCCTTTGGAAGACGACATCATCGACTTTATGAGAAGAAATGCTCCCTCTACTCGATTCAATAAGGTCCGATTACAAGGATCGGATTCAATGGTGTGCGGACAATATTGTGTACATTTTCTTCATCAACGCAGTCTCGGATATTCCTTAGAACATTTAGTGACTTGTTTTGATAGGGAATATGCTTGAAACGATGCTAAAGTAGAACGATGGTTTTGTGAAAGTTATGGATATCTCTTGTCTTTAGCTCAAAAACGTAGTGTGCATCAGAATGATGTAGATGTAGAAAAGTGGAAGTTTAGTTTGCCTTCCCAACGTAAATACGTTCCTGTTTAATCTTGTTGGTTGTTAGTTTGCAATTTTTATGTTTAGAGAAGCTTCTTGTTCATAAAAAATGTTGATTTTTGAAAAAAAGGTCTTGTGTGGTTTATTGAATTTGAAAAAAATGAAAAATGAATAGACTCTATCTCTTTCTATCGATCTGAAGTCACCCACTCTATCCATTTCTCACTATCGTTCTGAACCATGTTTTCCATCGCGTCCGCGCTTACAGCATATAAAGCGGTGCGTTGGCCAGTGTAGTCACTCTCGCTGACTCGTCAAGATCTCAAGAAGAATGGCAGCCAAGATTAGTAAACTGAACGAAGCTATGGTGCACATGCAGAGGGTGAAGCATCATTTGCTGGAGAACAACCCTGAGAGAAAGACGATGATCTTCCTACAAATGGCTCATGATCTGGTGGAAGAAGTCCTGAGGGAAGAAATCATCAGGGACAGAACGGAATGGGAGGAGAGACAAAGACTGCAGCAGCAACAGCAGCAGCAAAGACAACAACAACAGCAGCAGCTACAACTCTTGCAGTCCATGAAACTACCAGACGGAGAAGTCAGTTGCAAAATGGATTGCGATGAGTTTGCCTTCTCTTTCACCAGAAAGAGAGCTTGTCCTACAGCCACGAGACCCGTGGCCAAACGTGGCCGCCCTGCTGCGGCTGCTACCACTACTAGAAGTTAAAACAAACTAACTTCTTAATCCCAACGGCCCTTTTCAGGGCCACCCATTTTTCAAGAAAAGATTAATTTTCCATGATTGCCATATATATGTGTTTGTATGTTTGTGTGTTTGAGTTTGTCTTTGCCCCTTCAAAAAATTCCCATTCCCCCAAAAATGTTTGTATAGAGATTGTGATGTGTGTTGGATATAAAAACTTTATCAAAAAAGGGTGGTGTGTTTGTTTGTATGTTTGATAAAAAAAAAAAAGTACTTTCTTTTAGGTCCGCGCACTGGGTCTGTTTTGTTTTGGGGTAAGGGGTGATGGAGTGCAGAATCCGCGAAGCCTAGAATGACATCATAGGGATGACGTCAGACGCAGGTAGTGTGGGTGCTGTTTTTTTTTTTTTTTGTTTAGGAAGGGATGTTTTCCTTCACGTCCGCGCTTCTAGTATATTAAAACAACGCCTTCCATAGTTGAGCTACCCACGTTTTATTCAACAGAATGAATAAGATAGAAATCGTACGCTAGATCAGAGTTCATCTAGAGTTGGCCTGGCACCACCTCCAAGAAGTGGAGAAGAGGGAGGACAAGGAGCGGGAGAAGAAGAACCCCATCAGACCCCACCTGATGATGATGGAGGAAAATTGGGAGCCTGAAGTTACCCATCCTCCGTTTATCCTTAATAACAGCTCCAAGCGCTGCATGAGTGCAGCCACATGGAGAGGGAGCTGTCCTGCTTGTCGGGCCAAGCCAGGGAGGTGCCCGCACCTCTAGATGAACTCAAAAAAGGCCCTTTTCAGGGCCACCCATTGAACAAGAAAAGATTAATTTTTCCATGATTGCCATATATATGTGTTTGTATGTTTGTGTGTTTGTCTTTCCCACTCCAAAAAAAAAAAACAAAATTCCCATTCCCTTGTATGTGTTTGTGTTGTATGTTTGTATAGAGTGTGTTTGATAAAAAATAAAAAATAAAAAAATGGATGTGTGGTGTGTGTCTGTTTTATCTTTGGAAAGGGAAGTTTTTCTTCACGTCCGTGCTTCTAGCATATAAAGCAGCAGTCGCACCATTCACCCTTCACTCAACAAAAAGATGAATACCGTAGAATTATTGCAGGAAGCCTGGGATGTGATGATAGGTGTAGAGTCATTGATGGAAAGAATGGAGTGTTGGTGGAGATACCCTACCACCAAGCCATACGTACCAGGCAACTAGCAGCTCTGACCTCAGCGAGGAGGCTGGTGAACGATGTCTTGGTGGAGGAATCCCAAAAAACTTCCTTGGTTCCTTGTCGTGTGGGATTCATCAAGACGAGCCTTGACTTACTGGAAGGGGTGGAAATTTTCTTCACCAAGTGAAGGAAGATTGTTGGATCTATTCACCCGCCAGTAGCGTCAGGCGAGAAGAGGTGAACCTCCACATCGCCAAGGTATTGTTAAAACAAGTTTTGGAAAAGGAAGTGACCCACATTAAGATTTTGTGGGATCTAGAAAGATCAAAGAAGGAGCAGGCCCAGAAAGAAAAGGAATTTCAACGCCTGAATTTGAACTGGATGAAAATCCAGGATAAGTTCAGACGAATGGAACATCCTGACTGGCTGCCTAATTCTTGACCTCCACTCCAGAAGAAGAAAAAGACCACCACCTTCCTGGGTTTCCTTACCCAATGTTGGAGGAAAAGATAATCCTCCAATGGACCTTTTCAGGGCCACCCATTTTTCAAGAAAAGATTAATTTTCCATCATTGCCTTTCCACTGTGTGTGTGTGTGTGTGTGTGTCCCTCTCCCAATACTTCTGCCCCCCCACTGCCCCAGAGTGCCCCCAACTGCCCCCAAGTGCCGCCAACTGCCCCAGAGTGCCCCCAATGTTAAATTCCCGTTACTGCCCCAGTTGAGCACCACTGCCCCAGTTACCCACCCATAACTACTAGCAGCAATACGTGATCCATCGCCATTACGCAGGTTATTACTTTTTCGTGTTGAAAAATCTCGTCCGTTCGACGTGAATACATCCTCCCACAGAAATTAAGGGAAGAGGTGCACACCCTTTTACAGAAAGGGTCAGTCGAGAGAGTCCTGAATGATCAGTCTCCCGCATTCTACTCCCGAATCTTCCTGGTCACCAAGTTTGTGATTATTTCCACTTCATATGTCAAACATGTTTTTATAACTTCTTGTTCAAGTGCACCATTTATTTTATATCTATTATATTCGTTAATAATACTACCACTGAATTTATTCCACTTAAACTATAATCCATCTATATTTTATATTTAATAAAAACAATATAGGTTTGATTTGGTTGTTTTTAATGTATGTTTGTTCATCTGAAACAAAATAAATGTATATTTTTGTGCATCTACATTTGCATTTTTATTTATCTAAAGGTGGATACTTGGTATCCAAACATAATGAAAACAAACATATCAGATACAATCATGATATTATGTCCCAACCTAGGAATTACCACTTGGAGTGTTTGTTCGAGTTTAATACTATTGGGACTATGTGTAATACAATGATGTGTTGGATTAAAATGTTAATACCACGTGGTGTTTTCTCTTACATTTGTAAACTTATGCATTTAGCATTCGTTGTCATTCTTGAAGTTTTGGGCCAGCGGTATTAAATAGCTATAACAAATAGCAAAGCGTTATAGAAAATCGCACGAAATATAAGCACTAACTGCTATTGCAATGGCAATAAACTCATATCCATATTCCATTTACTTATCGGAAGGCTGGTAAAAGTCACCAGGTTTGGGTTGTCTAGGCTCTGATAAATTAGCATCAGTATCTTCATCAGCATCAGTATCTTCATCAGCATCAGTATCTTCTTCAGCATCAGTATCTTCTTCAGCATCAGTATCTTCTTCAGCATCAGTATCTTTTTCAGCATCAGTAAAAAGAACGGAGAGTAAAAGCTTCATGTGTAGGTATAGTCTGATAATTTAATATTTTGATTTTTCCGTTTAAATTTGTGATAGATAAATCGTAATTCGTTTTTCATAGCTCTTATAGTGCTTTTAATAATATTTATTTTGCTCTTCTTTACCTCTATCTTTTTGTTTATCTCAGTTAAATCATTCTTCTTTTGCAACAGTGACAAAGTATTTGTGTTTGCAGCTGTTCCACTTTGGATAGTAAAGTGCAATTATATTACAAAGAGTTCTTTATTTGTTCCATGTCAATCTCTAATGCATCTATCCCTGAGTTTATTCTTTGTTTAAACGATTGAAAATAATGCTGCTGCATGCTTGTGGTATTTTGTCTGCTCTTTCTCTTACAGTTTGAAATATTTGTATTGCTTTATACAAGTTATTAAATCTCTGTGCGAACTAGTCCTGTGCATCTAAAATCTTATTCCTGCTGTTGTTAATCTGTTTTTGCAAATCCTACATTTTTTTTTAGCTCTTTCATTACAAATATGTTCAATACCAGATATTTTATTGTCTACTTGTTCTGTCCATGTCTTGATATCTTTAAAATTATTGTCCTGCAAAGTCTTACTTATTTTAGCACCAATACATGTATTTACAACTTGCTAAGTAGCACTAAGATTTAATTTCAATGGATCACCTCAACCAGCACCTCGACCTCAATCTAGTTCAATTCATTTTCTGTCAGAAGTGTAGGTACTGTCTCTCCCATTTGCATATATGAAATTTCCGGCTAAGATTTATTATTTGCACATTACTTGCTTACCAATATATATGTATGTCTACTTGTTCTCATTTATCTTACAATTTTATCTCGTAACAGCTAATGAGATATACGATCATCATTTGTGATATAGAAACTGGAATGATCAATTGTATTGCTTCATCAGCTTCAAAATTACTTCGTGATCCTATTGTAATTTTAAAATCTTCTTCGTGATAAAACTGTAAGCAATCGTACGCTTTCTACTTAGTGTTACCTGATGCATTGTGTTGGTTATGTTTGTTGTTTTTTCGTCATTTTTTGTGTATTTTTTAAGTTTTAGATTTTTTCTATTAATAGATTTGGAATAAGGCATGCATTAATCATGTACCTTTTTGCGAAAGAAGGAAAAAGTACAGTTATTAACAATTTAGCTGAGTCTTTCATAAATAAAGATGAACCAATATTGATTAAAAGTGTTTGTTTAAATAGGCTATTGTAATAAAATACTAGTCCAGCATCTATAATAACAGCAATAATGAGACCTCCAATATCGCCAAGTACCATATTATTGTGTGTTGCCATGGCTGTTGCCATTCCATATATCTGTTACATTTACAACATCTCAGAAAACGGACATTTTATTTTGTATTAGTAATTTCAGCTGGTTGTTGTTTTATTTCAGTTTAATTTATTATTTTTTTATACAAAAAATTCACCAAATACAATTATAGCACAACCTGCTAAATACATACACTTAGCTGAACTACCTTTTTTCATCTTCAGTTCGTGTTGATTTTTGTTGTTGATTTTTTGTTTGTTCTATCTTAAATCTTTCTTCTTGTGCACTATTAAAGTCTTGTGAACGTTGTACCAAATTCAACTTTAAGGGGATCTTTCTTTATATGTGAAGATACCTTTTCAACCTTTGATGCAAACTTATTTATATCTATAGTTTTACTTTGATCACCTTCTGTTTAAGTATCAGGTAAATACAAATTAAAACAAAAATGAATTCGTAGCTAGTTATAAATTAACCAACATAATATATTAACTACTTTTTAATGTTTTAATTTGTTTTAAATCTTTTGAAAAATTTCAGTGGTAAAAGTGATTGAAAGAGATAGTAAAATATAAGTTATGGAATCCAAAATTTGTTCAAAATGTAAAGTAAATGTAAAGTTTAAAAAACACTTTAGTAAATGTTTAAAAACAAAGCAAAAAAAAAAAAAAAAAAACAACAACAAAAAAAAAAAAAACAGCAACAGCGAAGGTTATTGCAAGTCATTTATGAACGAGTATACGACAACTCGGCACTCGGAGAGAACAAAATAAAAAAAATATCACAAATAGTGGAGGGAAAATAGGAATTATGAAAGGTGGTGAGATGAGAATATGCAACATTATAATGAACCCTTTATACATAGAGCTTGCAACAACGAAAACCACATGCTATCTAATTTGGCAAGAGTCAAAATTCTGCAGACGTTTACAGACAATATAAAATCAATACAACCTTACAATGTTAGGCGTACCATCTATTGATTTTTACCGTAGGTGGTTACATTTTACGAAACATAAAAGATGTGTCAATGATGATAATTTAGAAATGGATCATTTTATTCATTGCACTTCTTACCTGATCCAGAAGAGCAAAGAAGAAGAAAAAATATCCACATGTTATTGATAACAAATCTGAAGGTGCTAAAATGACATCTTAAAGATACATTCGAGAACGCAGAAAAAAGTTGAAGCTTTTAAAAGTGCCAACTTTATTCTTGATGCGATTTTGCATACATTTGTTACTATGGTTTGCAGATTCTTTTGCTTTACTCAGTTACTTAATACGTAACAGACTGGCACTCAGGTTAAATCATCGACTGTTGCAATTGTTGTCAATGGTGGAGATGCCTCGACAATAGAGTATCCAGTACACATTTATTTATCACTATTTTCTGTGGTTTGTTTTCTTGTTTTCATTTTCCTCTTCTGGTTTGTTGAAATTAATGTATTTAAATGTTATTAAACTAGCACATAAATCTAACAGCTGTAATCCCAACCTGAATGATAGCAACCCAGTAAAGTATATATATATATATATCTTGATTTGCTTGTCGTCAATTTCTTCCAACTTTTTGTCAGTTAAGTTTTTACCAGCAATTGATTTTTATGTTCCATTTGCTATGCTAATTTTCAACTCTTGTTTGTATTCTTCAATATCAGAGTAAGCAATGTTACTGTTGTTTTTCTATTCAATGAAACCTAGGTCTTTTTCAAGTTGCTTATCTACCATGAAAATAGTGTGAGAACGGCAAAAGATAGTGAGCCTTGTTTTAAAATATCTAAGATTACAGGAGAGATAATCATGAATACACTCAATCATTAGAAAAAATCAGACCATATTTAAATGAATCAAACCTACCAGCAAAATGTTTTTTAATCTAAAGTATCTCCAGCTTTAGTGGACGAATACAAAGAATTTGTTTAACACGAGTTAAACATAGATGATACACGATATCAATTAATTAAACCTCATTTAAAAACTGAGTGAAAAACATTGTATTGCCATGAAGTAGGGGAGAATTAATACGAATTTCTATAAAGGATAGTTATAATAAATGGCTAGCACCTAACTCCAGCGCTACAAAAAAGGCAGATTTAGCCTCCTTATAATATCAGTCTGTACGAAAGAAGAAATTAAATATATATTTATTTTTTAAAAAATATATATGTCTGACCCTGCGTATGGAGATGATGTGTTTCGTACATTACAAGAAGAAACATAATCCAAATATCCATTGGAACCCACTGTTGTACAAAGGCAACAAATACAAGTTCCGAAGAATATCGGCATGACCACAATAGATACAAATGAGCCGTCTGATCAACAAGTATGAGAAGCAGAAAGTCTAATAGATTATTACTATGAAAAAATTCAAAGTGGAGAACTTCCACCTGCAGTGAAAATTTTATTTACTACACGAGGGGAAAAAGAAATAAAAGTTTATGTAAATTCTGTGGAAGTTGTAAATTACAAAATATATCGTGTATGTAAGCACAAATAGTTAGATATTTTACAGATCTATAGTGCAATTTGAGAATCCGTATTAAAAACAAATCAATACAAAGTTAAAGAAAAGTTACCATTAGGTCAAAGGCTAGCCAGATTGTTGGAAGAAATAGGTGCAAAATCGCCACCACTATTACATCTTAAAGACTGATTGTAACAATTCTTGCTCTGTCTATATAAAACGTGGTAAAAAGTTTAGCAGGATGTGATGGAGGAACAAGTGCTTGTGCATGAAAAGTGCTGGTGGAAAATGTAGCACAGAGTCATTCGTTGATAAAATTAAACAAGGCATGACATATATTGCTAACTGTTTGTTAGAGCTATTAAAAAAAGGCGATAGCGGCATTGCCTGTAATTGTTGGCAATGTAACAAGCTGACTTTCGAAAACAGATGGACAGGTTGTTTCTTTCTTAGCTGATTATGTCATTTTTACTTGTTCTAGCATTAGTTGGCTTTTTTGTGTGGTTTTTTTCTTCAGTTTTGACCAGAGGTGTAGACATTGTCAAAAAAGACGGCTTAGGATTTCATAACTTATTTCAAAAAGTAAATTAAGCCGGCTCCTTCAACGATTGGTATCAATATAAATGAGTATTCGTGCAATTTGTCGTTCAGATCATTTGTAGTTGTAATTACAGCGCAGTTACCATTTCTTTATCCTTCTTATCTACCTAGTTCTTACCAACGTTCTCTTCATTTATTTCATTATCTATCTTATTTTCTTAGATCTTACTACTGGCACGTATCGATAATAAATATACAATATACACAATAATCTGCGGGAAAAATCTGTAGAACTTTACCTTTGCTTTCGTGATTTAACAAATCTATATTCCAGATCTCTATTATTTAATTTAAAATTCAAACTTTCTGTTGCACTGATTCAGATGGAGATGTTATAGTCTCATAAAACATGAGACACAAATCTCATAAAACATGAGACACAACTGTTCGGAGTGTATCGTAGTGTAAGCAATCTCCCGTGTCAGTGGTTTGTTTGGTTTACGCTATATAACCTTCAAAACAGACTGATTTTCTGATTGAACACTCCAACTATTAATTAATTATAATATCCGTAGAGAACCCGTCAAACACCATCAACATGGAAGTAGGTGGGTAAGACTGCTAGACACAGCGGCAAATGTCAAAATAAGTTTGCAGAAAAGACAAGCGTTGAAGTGACTATGCAAACCAATTGATCATCAGATTTGTTAATTTAGTGTCAAGAATCCAGAAACAAAGATGCGGTATCCACTGGACTTCCAGGAAGGTCTCAAAGATTCCCCCAAATTTAGGTAAGTCAGTCGGATGATTGGGAGGAGGAATCTTGGTTTTTGTGGATGTCCTCGAATTCGGGGACTGTTTGTCAAGATGACTTTCGTTCTCGTGAGATAGTGCAAGACAAAGGATATAACATTTGTACGCATATAGATACTGAGGCTGCATTCAACAATTTTCCACGCTTCTCACGGCTCGTGCTTTTTCAGAATATATTGCTGCCGGAAGGCTGTTTTGATCCCAGGGTCATATAAACATTAGTAAATCATCATGGCACATAAATACACGAGCACGTTGACTGGATCGTACCTTGTATCTATTATCACAGATTGAAAAAAGTAAAATAAAATAAAATAAAACTAGCTGGAAACAACCGGTGGTTCAGAGGCATTTCATTGTGACGTTACGGGTATATTGTGACGTCGTCAGCCCTGTGCTCCATCTTTAAGCTGTTTGTTTTTTGAAAAATAGATAAATCGCGTTTAATTTTACACATTCATTTGTATAAAGTTTGATTCATCAGAAAAGCGATATTGTAAAGCTAACAGTTTCTTGTCTGCCTTCAATTTCTGAAGGTGAAATTCATTGTCAAATATCTGCCAGGTTATTTCCAAAATTTCCACTCCAAGTATCCCTCTTGTAGAATATGTAGCTTGTTTATATTTCCACAATGTAAATGAAATTTTAGATGTCCTAGAAGTTGCTCAGCTGTCACCGACACAATCAGAATGGTGTGATTGTTTAGTTACATGTACTTACGTACATGTACCACCACAGAAGTATTTAAGCACTGTAAACATGGCCTAATGGTAGCCTGATTACATGCAACTGTTCATAAAGGAAGGGACAGCATTTTTCATAGTACTTTTGCTATCTTTAGTATTGCATATCAGGGTTCGAAATACATGGGTACACACATGCACAATACACCTGTTTTGGACCTCTGCACCGAAAAATTCAAAGATACGTAGTAGATAATGGTACAGTTGTGCACCCAAATTTTGAAAGCTGGTACAATTGTGCATTTATGCAAATAAATGAATTTCAAGTCTTGTTTAAGTCATGAATTAAAGGGCACCAGTTTATAATGGATGGAATAAGTCAGTTCCTTTGCATCTGATAAAACCTAGTTTTACTTGGACATTTATTAATTTGATGCAATTATGATTTCTTGTTATTAGTTAACATTGATTTGACTAATAATTATTGTAAAGGACACATACACACACACACACACACACACACATATATATATATATATATATATATATATATATATATATATATATATATACACGCACACACACATAATTTGACCTGGACAAAAATTTACCAAAGTACTCCTCAAAATTAATCATGGATTAGAAAATCATGAATTTAATGTTAACATGTTATTTTTTTTATAGATTTTTACTCATAAATCAAAAATGGGACTTATCTGGAAGGATTGTATCCATTGTCAGAGTTTAAGAACATCTGTAACTGGATACCCTTCCCCAATATTGTAAATCACCTCTTTAAATAAGCAAGTGAAACAAAAACAGCAGTTTCTGAACTGCTGAGTGCCAGTGATAACAAAATTGTAAAATTAAAGATAGTTCCTGTGCTTCATCTATGTGTTTAACTCACCTGGCCATGAGGTCAAGTGACATTATGGTATGGCCCTGCAGCTGTTGGGTGTTGTCCATCATGGGTCTGTCAACATTTCAACCTAATTTGGCAGAGAGCATTCTGGTCTGAAGGCCTTTTAAATATTATATACAGTGTGCTGATTTGCCTTTAGATATTGTCATGGTTACTAAAGATGGAAAAATCTGTAAACTGCTTCTTCTCAACAAATTCTCAACAGCATCTGACCAAATTTGACAGAAAGTATCCTGTCAGAAAAGGCCTTTCAAGTAATGCCTATCTGCTATCCAATATGGCATGTGCACCATTATTAAAAATAGAAAAGCTTTAAATTAATTTATCAAAAATCATTTGTTTGTATAAAATGAGTGCATGAGCATTTTAACAGTTGGGCAGTTTTTGTATGACAAAAGATTGTTTTTTTGCGACAAATTGACATGCTGCTGATGTTATAATATTTTATGATATTTTGTTTCTTCTGAAAATAAAATAAAAAATCCACAATCACTTTCCTGCAGTAAAAATTGAGCAACTTCAATGGCTTGCCATTGCAAATTCTCATGTTTATATACAGTACTGGTATGTACATATATGTATGTACAAGCCGTTCTATGAGAAAACCTTGCACCCTAATGGCACTGTAAACTGAACTCTGGATTATTTTATGTTCTGAAGGGGCTATATTCCTCAAGTCAGTCTGCATTATCCATTTCCATATCACGTACCTGTCGTGTAGCATTTTTTTTATTATGACCACTGTTTTGTAGTTCAAGATGGTCGCATTAGTGACATCATGACTGTCATTGCAATCACACATGCGCTTACTCGAGAGTAAATAGAAATGAGACGTACAGTAGATGTGAATTTACAGCCCAAAAAAATGTCAGCATAGTAAAAAGGTTTTCATTTATTAATATATTTTACTGTTGCTGTCTTTTTCTTTAGTTAACATTCTGATGCCACAAAAAAGGGAGAGTTAAGAGGTCTCATTTCAGACAGTGTGGAAAAGGTATTAATAGAGTGGAACTTGTCATGTAGCTCTATTCAACTTGTTTGAGATAATAAGCACAAGGAACCATTTCATAACAAATAAAATAATTGGAAGCAAACAATATGTTTCCATGTACATTGACAGGTCTGGTGATTTTCTGTTATTCGCAGGAAATGGGGTGGTTTGGAGAGAAATATTTGCATATGATATTTAAGAACTGCTTAACAACAAATGAACAGGTGCTATGGTCTACAAGTATGTTCATGCTCTTGGCACCAGTGTTTCTAGTTTGAGTGATGCTGGCTTCCATACACCAAAAAAATCTTCATGCTAAGTCTTTCTGGACCTTCATTGACAAGTATCAGCTTATTTTCAACAATTGGATCCCTGTCATAGCTGAGTCGAAGCAGAAGTAGTGTTTTAATGCCTTGTTTTGCCCTTACCAATGCTGTGAAATAAGAATGAACTGAAAATTGAATGGTATACCCATGAATCCATGTCTTACAAGTATAAAAGTGATACCCATGATATCAACATTTTAAATGTTTCGCCCATAACAAGGTTCCTCTTCAACATCATCTTCATCATCATCACCATCATCATTATTATCATCACCACTTTTATTCATAAAGCACAGGGTCTGTAGATGTACTGGTATATGATGATCCTGTTCATCTGCGTGTGCATATGTGAATCGGCTGCTTTGTTGTAAAGGTCTTTCTAAACCATTCAACCATTGAATTTTTTTACATTTACCAGAATACCAGTAGGTCTTAAAATGTGCTCAATAATTGTATAATTGTTTTGTCTCTTGCCACAGGCCCAGTGGAGGCATGGATGGTGGCATTTGGTGTTAAGTGATATTTAAATTCAGAAAAGTGTGGAGACTGATGCTTAATGGTCAAATACTTATTATTAATAATAACCAGTTGTATACATTTCCATACAAAAAGGAATCAACCTACATGTAGTGTAGGATGAAAATTATCTGTCAGTTATGAGTATCTGCTACTATATCAAAGTGTGTTTTATGGAGAGAGCTCAATGCTAGCTGCACATGAACAATTCCCTACAAAATGAAAATGAAATGGTGGTTTGGGGGGCAATTAATAATGCATCTTTTACAGATGAAATGCAACTATACATTCTTCATCTGATAAATGTTAAAATCTCTAATTGTGAGGAAATGTATACAGTAAATTGGTATATCACTAAAAGAAAGAAATAGAGTAGGGACAGGGTATAAATTGGTACATCACTAAAAGAGAGAAATAAAGTATGGACAGGGTGTAAATTGGTATATCACTAAAAGAGAGAAATAGAGTAGGGACAGGGTGTAAATTGGTATATCACTAAAAGAGAGAGAAATAGAGTAGGGACAGGGTGTAAATTGGTGCATCACTAAAAGAGAGAAATAGAGTAGGGACATGGTGTAAATTGGTACATCACTAAAAGAGAGAGAAATAGAGTAGGGACAGGGTGTAAATTGGTACATCACTAAAAGAGAGAGAAATAGAGTGGGGACAGGGTGTAAATGGCTTTAATTTCTGAAAACTGGAAATTACTTCCATAGAACCTCAAATGTGACAAATGTTAAAGTTTAATCAAAGTTTCCAACTCCGAATTAGATGCAAAGACAGCCTACAATGTCTTTATTTTCTTCAGTCTTCTTAAGTTCTGTCTATCCTCTTCTCTTTATTCATATTTGTTTTACAGGGTGACAAACAAAGACTCTATTACAGTATATACTTGCGTATAAGCCAGGTCCAAATGCAAACAACATAGACCATGATCTGCCATCGCATAAGACGCCAGCAGATCATGGTCTATGTTGTTTGTTCTACTGATTAGTCCTCACAAACTGCATAGACTCAGATGTGCCGTCGCATTATGCAATGGCAGATCTGGGTCTATGCAGTTTGCAGTTGGTATGCGAGTACCGGTATATATGGTATATATACATTCACTTCTTGACCCCAATAATAATAATCATCATCATCATCACTATTACAATATCATCATCAAACAAGATGAAGAAAGAAAGAAAAAAGAGCACGATGATGACAATAATGATGGTGCAATTTCTTGTTTTAATCATCATCATCATCAGTTTATTGTTATTTAGTATTATTATTATTATTAGCTCACCTGGTATGGCCATGTGTCTGTTGTGTATTATCTGCCATGAATTGTGTATTCCTCCATCAACAATTGCTTGTTATCACTATGGAGTCCATATTTCGGATTCAATTTCAACCAAATTTGGAATATGGACTCATAACATCAAAATCTCGCACAAGTTCAGTTATGAGAGAGTCTGTGCATATTAATGAGGCAGTCTTGCATCTGGTTGGTTAACCTTGTTACCACTTTGGAGGCCATATTTCAGATCCAATTTTTACCAAACTTGGAAAATATGCTTATATCATTAAGACCTCGAACGAGTTCGATAATAATAATAATAATGATGACTTTATTTAAAGAGGGTGACACAGTTAGTAGCATGGAACTAATCCTCCTTGTGGCCCTCTATTACATGTACATAGTTGCACACAAAATAATAATATATTAAAAAAAGCAACAATAAGCACCAAAAAAGCATTGATAATAAACTACATGTAGGGTATATATGGACATAATAAACAGAATATTTTGTAAGAACGTGCTCCAACTAGGTACATTGTGTATATACAATACAAAAAATAGCGAGACAACGAAGTGGAAGGTTTGAAAATTTATACTTTAAGTTGTAATGTATTTGTTAAGTCAGACAGGCTCCACTTTTCATCCATTGAATTAGATTATAATTAAATGCATTTATATTTGTACTTTCTCTAATTTCCTTTGGGATTCTGTTCCAAATTAGTGACCCCAAATACTGAAAATTTTTCTTTAAAAGAGTTCTTTATTTGGTTTTGGAATGGAAAGGTGGTTAGCTGAAATTGATCTTAAATTGGAAGTGTTGCCTTGTTTTCAAGCATGAAATAGTTCTTTGAGATATAATATGGCCATATTGTTTAAAACTTTGTGCTTAAGTTTAGCCTTTCTCAAAAATATTTGTTTACTTACTGATAACATTTTAATATCATTCATTGCATTTGGGATGTTTTAAGCATTATCTAGGTTGAGTCTGCAAGCTCTTCTTTGCAAGCAGAATAATTTGCAAATATTCTTGTCAGTAGTGTTTCCCCAGATAACATTACAGTAGTCTAGGTGTGGTTGTATATAGCTTTTGTAATATATTAACCTATGTTTAGTTGATATATATGGTCTTATCTCGCTAAATAACCACAGATATGAATTGACTTTATGACATATGACTTGAATATGTTCATTCCATTGCAAATTGTGGTCAACCATCACCACAAGGAGTTTGTCATGGGTACCATTTGTAGACAAATTTAATTCAACTTAAGATTCAAATTGTTATTTTTGAATTTTGCTCTCTTTTGCTGGGTAGTAATCATTAATACTTTAGTCTCGTCTGTGTTTACGTTCATGCCATTTTCCTTACACCAGGAATCTATTCTAATTAAGGCTATCTGAATGGAGACCTCTAGGTCTGATTTTAGCTGCTTGAAATCTGATAGAGTGTTGTCATCTGCATATAAGTCGGTAGATGAAATAAAGTTGCCTATTTTATAATAAGCAAGAGCGGCCACGCGTGCTAATGAGGATCATGTATTTGATTGGCCGAGCATGCTACTACTCTGGAGGCCACTTTTCTAATCTGATTTTGATCAAACTTAGAATATATGCTTACATGTATATCATTAAGATCTCTGACAAATTTGATAATGAGCGAGATCCACATATATGCTAATTAGGTGATCTTGCATTTGTTCGGCTGTGCTGGTTATGCCTTTGTAAGCCATATTTCTGATCTGATTTTTATCAGACTTGAAATATTGGCATATATCATAAAGATCTTGCATGGTTACAATAATAAGCAAAATTCCACACATATTAATTAAGTGATTTTGCATCCGATTGGTTGACTTTGTTACGAATCTGGAGGCCATGTTTCTGATCCAACTTGGAATATTTGCTCATATCATCATGGTCACAAATGAGTTCAGTAATGAGAAAAATCCATGCATATTAATGAGTTGATCTTGTATCTGATCGGCTGAACTTCTTGCCACTTTGGAGGCCATATTTCTCATCCAATTTTGATCAAGCTTGGAATATATGCTTACATCATCAAGATCTTGTGCATGTTTGATAATGAGCAATATGCACGCATGTTAATGAGTTGATTTTGCATCCGATTGACTGAGCTAGTTGCTCATCTGGAAACCATATTTTTAATCCCATTTTGATCAGACTTCAGATATGGGCTAGTATCATCAGGATCTTGGATGGGCTCAGTAATGAGCGAGATCCATCTACAGTACAGCTCACGTGATTTTTCGGAACCCCACGCATCGCGGTGGGGGTGGAGAGTGAGTGGAGAGGATTAAGAAAAACCCCTCCACCATCACTCCACGCGTCCTGACGGAGTTGTCGCGGAGAATAGCCCTGCACACCACGCTCCCTCGCGGAGTCGCATCCGATCACCACCGCGGAGTGGACGTGGTTTCGATAATATGGGCGTGGTGTACTGTTTATCACCCATGCAAGCAGAGGTTGAGACGAGAGGGGGGGGGGGGCACCGATTTATCTACATCGTTATCCCTCTGGGGAGCAATTTGCTAACTTTTTGATACTGAAAAAAACGTAGTAATTCAGTTAATTATAAATATTTCCTTGTTCTAACGAAGATAATGTATGATACATAGTGCCAAATCATATTTTAGATGATGATAATGTAATGGCAATGCCTCGCAAACTGTATTAATACTACATTTTGCGCAATGAATCTAATTTTTTTTTTCTTCAATACTATGTTATCGGAATCTAAACATGCATTCATATCCTTATTTCTTTTTCAGTAAACGCAATACAAAACTGTAATGATCATATGAAAGTCAGTGATATTGTACTACCTGCAATGAAAAGAACGATAAACATCAAACAAATTAATAACAAAGCTGCAGTCATACCTGACTGAAGTGAAACAAAATCGCACAAGTTCCGATGGTTATTCCATGCATGAGTAATCATTCACATATTGTACATTTTTTCCTGACATCCAATCGCTTAAATAAAGCATTATTAAGATTTCACATCGTTATTTTATTTTAAACTGTACTAATTTGCATTAATTACCAAAGTAGCGGTTTTTTTAAAAATCACAAATGGCCGCAAAAGGTCATCCTAGATACATGTAGTTGACACGTGCAAGTAACCTTGCACAAGAGAAGCCATCAGGACTGCTGATATTGACGTGTTAATTTCATGTGCTAACTGTTAACCTAAAGTACATTGATCTGACAAACTTGCGCATCAGATGAAATTTAATGTTTAACTTTTTCTTTTCTTTTCGTTTTCCTATTGCATAATACAGAAAAATAAGATGAATAATTGTAGATCATTAACTCTATTTAGTAAACCCCCCCCCCCACCTCTCTCTCTCTCTCTCTCTCTCATAAAATATGGAATCCAAATCACTACTGCACAAGTTATCTTAAACTGAAATGTGGAAAAGTTTGCAAGTGGTAAGAAAAGTAATACTGTACTAGACATTATAGCGTAATAGAGGGGGAAAAAAGAAACAAATTTTCCCGTCGGTGTTTGCAAACTCACGACCTCGTGCTCCAATATCAAATATGTGTGTGTAACACACACTCTTATCCATTTGGCCAAAGTAACTGTAGCTGTAAAGCAATATACCATATACAGAAACATGCCAAACACTATTCAAAGAAATTAGTTTATTTCTTGTCTCAATAAGCAACCGCTCCAAAGTCACAAAGATAAAGCTGCATACATTAATATCTGCGTACAAATAATTATAAGAAATAGATCAATATTACGATTGGGTTACTGACATATCATTTCCATAAGATTTACTATTTTTCTATGATGATAAAAAAATCTTTTTTATACTTTCCTCTTACAAAAATGAGCAAATATTAGGAAACATGCTGAGCATCAGATGAAATTAATCTTTAACTTTTTCTTTTCTGTTCATTTTCCTATTGCATAATACACAAAAATAAGATGAATAAGTTTAGATCATTAACTCTTCTTAGTAAAGTCCCCCCCCCCTCTCTCTCTCTCTCTCTCATAAAATATGGAATCCAAATCACTACTGCACAAGTTATCGTAAACTGAAATGTGGAAAAGTTTGCAAGTGGTAAGAAACAGAAACACGCTCAATAACCTAAGGCTCTAACAGTCACAAACAGGAAACTGCATTCTTTAATATCTGCGTAAACATAATTAAAAAAGTATATTTTATTTTTATATTTTCGCCGTAGGAAAATGAGCAAATAATAGGATACACATGGAAATTAAAATCTCTGAACATCTCAGATTTTAGAATTTTCCATATTATTTTTCATTTCGGTAATAAGCCGAGTTCAGATTAATTACTAACAATTATCAAACATCCGTTCTTAATGGCGGGACCATAAATGCGGCTATAAAGTACAACGCGCCAAGTCAGATGGCTTCGTGTAATAAAAAAACACGGTTCCCAAGCTGAAACTTACATCATCCTTTGATGCAAACCCTTGTTAATATTTTACAACAGTGTTCACAATGGTCACTGCCTTGATTTCTGTAGAACATCCGCTGAAGTCAAGTCTTTATTAGGGAGAGACAATTGAATTTTCCAACCGTGGGGGGGGGGGGGATGCATGAAAACAATTGTCTTTCTCTGATTTTTGTAACAGACGTTAATCCGTTCCATATTTCACTTAAAATAAATAAATACTGTGATGAAAGAACAAAAAATATCCCGGTCGAAAAAAAACAACATATAAACCCCGTATATTAAATGGTCAGTCCCTTACAGCACACATGCAGTCATAATATTCAGCCTCGTGACTCTACTATTACTGCTTAAAGACTAAGCACGCGGTTTGCATTTCAGTGTAAATTCAGTGTTTTAGGTTTGTTGTTGTGGGGGGGGGGGGGGGGGTAAGCAGAAGCGGATGCCAATTTGGATTTTAATTGTCCATATCTCAGAGAATTACTTTCCTTTGGAACAAAATGATAAATTTATTCTGTTTGAGAGGCTCAGCAATGTGTACTTCTCGTCAAGTCAGTGCATAAGTTTGTTCATATTTCTTTGAAATAAATTAAAATCATAAACTTATTGCAAAAGAAGTCGATCAACCTTTTATAAACAGTAATGTGTATTGAATATAAAGACTTTTGAAATTATTTTTTTATTGTCCAAATATATGATCGAAATAAAAACGACTGATTCTTCAGATGGTATCCAGTTGTAAATCACTCTTGATGTCTCAGTCTTTCCATAGGTGGTCTTCATTCATTGGCTGTTCAGATGTCAATCAGTAATGTCGACTAGCCCCTCCACGGTGGAGTTTATATCGGCATGCCTGCCGAAACGCGGTGGTGATTTGTAGGTATTTATGCCAATTTATGCCTCCACCGCGGAGTGCTATCGCGGAGCTAGAGTGGAGGGGATTAAGTACCCCACCGTGATGCGTGGGGTTCCGAAAAATCACGTGAGCTGTACTGTATATTGATGGATTAATCTTTGATCTGATTGGCTGAAGTTTTTACCCCACTGGAAGCTATATTTGTGATCCACTTTTAATGAAACTTGGAACATATGCTTACATCATCAAGATGTTCTTTTTTCAGTACTGAGCAAGAGCCTAGCATATTTGTGAGATCATCTTTAAAATGATTGACTGAGCTTGTTACCACTCTCGAAGTCATAAATCTGATATGATATTAATCAAAAGTGGAATATGAGCTTGTATCATCAAGATCTTGGGCAGTTTTGAAACTAAGCAGGATCTACACATACTAAATTTTAATGAGGTGATCTTGTATTTGATTGGCTGACCTTGTTGCCACTCTTGAAGGGGACCAGGTGGCCGAGTGGTCTAAGGCTCTCGCCTTTACAGATCTCTAATTTCCTTTGGGATTCTGTTCCAAATTAGTGACCCTGAATATTGAAAACTTTTCTTAAACATCTTCACATCTCACCTTTGTCTGCATGGGTTTGAGTCTTGACACAATCAATGTGGATATATGAGAAAGCTTGCCAGTGGTTTCCTGTGGGTCAGTGGTTCTTCCCGGGTTCTTCCTCCAAGTATACTGGCTGCCATGTATGGCTTTTCATGTGCTGAAAAATGGCATTAAACCCCACAAAACAAACCAAACCAAACCACTCTTGAAGCCATATTTTGTTTCTCTTGGAGTTATTATCCCCAAGACCTGGATGACTTCTATTATGAGCAAGAAACTGTGTATATTAATCATGCCTTTATCTTGAGAAAGAATTTGTATTAGAATATACATGTACATGTAGTAAAAATGGTTATATCAACATTATATATTTTTTGGGAGATGAGTTCTTACAGTAATAACAGTGTGTAATCTTACCGTATATACTCATGTATAAGTCAATACCAACTGCAAACTGCATAGACCCAGATCTTCCGTCGCATAATGCGCCGGCAGATCTGGGTCTATGCAGTTTGTAAGGACTAATCAGTAGAACAAACAACATAGACCCTGATCTGCTGGCACATTATGTTATGGCAGATCACAGTCTATGTTGTTTGCAATTGGACCCTGATTATACGCGAGTATATATGGTACTTCACACACAGCCACAATATAGTGCCTGTATATACTGTATATGAATTATGTTACAGACCCCTGTGCTTTAAACAAATTTTTCAAATTTTATATAAATCTTGTCAACATGCTCACACCAAGTCCAGTGCAGCTTTGGTATTTAACAAGCTGAAATCAATCATATACAGGATCTAAGGGTCGCTATTGGAGTTGCAGAAGAAGTACCATATATACTTGCGTATAATCTTGGTCCAAATGCAAACAACATAGACCCTGATCTGCCATCACATAATGTGCGGGCAGATTAGGGTCTATGTTAGGGTCATTGGTGAAAGTCCACTCACATGGTGACCATATGGATGAGAAAAATACCAAGGTTGGTGAAAGTCCACCCAAATGGTGACCTTGTGGACAAGTAAAATACCAGTCTTGGTGAAAAAAGGCCCTTAAAAACAATACTCCTAGCTGTTTGAAAATAGCAGCAATTAAGGTGTATATCGTCTTTGCCATTTGCTACTTTTTTTGTGCATGTTTCATCATATAAATTATCATGGAAAACGGCAAAAGAACGATGAGGAAGTGTTTGTAATGTTCATCAGATTATTTTCTTGGTTATGTGACATAATGTCATTGGTTAAAATATCTGGCTCATCAGTACACAATAGAGATAATCATTTTCTGGACAAGATATCCGGGAAAAGTTATCATTTTTTCATTTGCGCGCAAATTATCCAGACAGCAGGAAAAATCCCAAAAATTACCATATTCACCATTAAAAATCTGCAGTCTTGTACTCAGGTTTTCAATTCCATGACAATATCAAAAATATTTCTTCCAACAAAGAAACATTGCTTTACACAGGCAAGGAACACACATGAGACACAGTACATTACATATCCATGATGTCACATGATGTTAGTCTGAACACATGTGTATGATACCAAGCATTCTTTGTTCACTGCTAGATTTTTCCTGCAGTCTTTTGTATTATTGATAAGACCTTGAATGAGTTCGATTTCAAGTGTTTCATTTACATGAGTTATAGCCCCTAATTGTACGTCCTTTTTAGCTCCATTCAGTTACCAACTTCAAGGATTGTTTGACTTGAATCAAATTTGGCATGCAGCTGTATATTGATGAGATCTTGAATGAGTTTAATTTCAGATGTTCCACATTATTATTTAGAAGAGTGCTGGCTCATGATTGCCCATCCTCCTAACTTTAGTTACAGTAAGCGTAAAATTACTAAGGACTGTTGGATTTCAACCAAATTTGGCATGAAGCTTAATATTGACTGAGACCTTGAATGATTTGGATTTCCAGCTTTCCAAATTGTCACATAGAGGAGTTATGCTCCCTAAATGCCCCTTCTCCTAACTTTGGTTTTTCCAACACAGGTCCCTCTGTTAAAGCCTGTACCAAAATGAATTACTAATAGCTCTGTTTTGGTTTAAATTCAGTAGATCATGAAAGGCAATTTTTGTATATGACTTCTCTTTTTCCTTATTGTGAGTCATTCTTTTGTGAAATATGTTCACATTTACTCTGTGACATTTTTTCACAACAAATCATGATATCATGCAGTATCCTACTGGACTACCTGAATTCAACCTATGGTAGCCCTGACCTAACATGCTGATAGCTACTGGGCCACCTGAATTCAACGTATAGTAATGCAGACCTAACATGCTGATAGCTACTGGGCCACCTGAATTCAACGTATAGTAATGCAGGCCTAACATGCTGATAGCTACTGGGCCACCTGAATTCAGCATATAGTAATGCAGACCTAACATGCTGATAGCCACTCGGACACCTTAATTCTACATATAGTAGCCCATACTTAACATGCTGATAGCCACTGGGCTCCAAGTTTCAAGCTTTTCCATATCCTGATCAAGCTTATTTCATCTTCTACTGCCAGGTATTTAGTTCACCCTGGAATATATTGGCCCGTCCAGACAATTCATTTTATTTTATATTTTATATGTACAGTGCTACTTGTCTAAAACACTGTTTATGCAAGCCATAAAAGTGGCCTACATTGTAAGGCGCCATAAAAGTGACCTGTGTTGTAAGGTGCCATAAAAGTGACCTGTATTGTAAGGTGCCATAAAAGTGACATGTATTGTAAGGTACCATAAAAGTGACCTGTATTGTAAGGTACCATAAAAGTGACCTGTATTGTAAGACGCCATAAAAGTGACCTGTATTGTAAGGCGCCATAAAAGTGACCTGTATTGTAATGCTTTCTCCTGAGAATGCATTAAAATATAAAAATAGGGCATTTAATGATGTGAAATGACATTATATCTGGTTATCTTGTGCCAAGAGGAAAAAAAGTGAATTTAATTAAGTAGCAACGATTAAAACAAATTTGACCAATTTAATGGGATCCATGACCATACCTGCATAATAACAGGGACAGCAAAATATTATTGAGGGGCTTTATAGTAAGGGACAACTGTATTGTATAAGGAGGATTACAGCTTGTACTACCATTCATGTCAATCATTTTTTTATAATAAAAAAGAAAAGATGAAAGTTGACATTGAACTTTAACTACTAAGTGAGTAATCTGTTTGTACTAAGTGAGTGATGTTGAGTATGATGAGGAAGCTGGCATTATCCTGCTTCCTAAACTAGATAAGGGTCAAGTTTCATCATTTTTTAATGAATTTATCTTGTTACATGTATGTATGAATGAAACATTTTTGTCTTCATATGCAGTCTGGTATCTGATACAAATCTAGCAATAAAGTGGTTTTTTGTAGAGTTCATTATATAATTGATTATTAAACCAGTAATGTTTCACAATACTGAGTACTGATATACACATATACATGTAATACTTCTTATGGAAATTAATCTTTATAAGCTTACAGGTTTAATTTTTCTATCAATGATAAAAAATGTACATGGTGTATTTGTATGTATTTGCATGATCTTAAGATTTTTATTTTTGTTGTTGGTTTTTATCTGTACTTTTTACTCATTATTGACTATCATGCTGAGGTTTGGTTTTAGTTCTGTGGGGTTGAACACCATCTTTCATCACATGATAGGCTATACATGTTGGACAGTATATTTGATAGAGGAAGAACCCGGGTTGAACCACCAACCCATTGGAAGCTACTGGAAAGCTTTCTCACGTACCAAGACTCGAACCCATGCGGACAGAGGTGAGTGATATGTAAAGGCGAGTGTCTTAGACCACTCAGCCACCCGCGGCCATTATTATACTGAGAAAATGGGTGCTGCATGTAAGTGCCTTTCTCAAAGACACAGCAAAAAGCAGACAACCCAGCTGGCTTGGGTGGGTATCGAATCCATGACCCTTGGATTATGAGTCTAATGCTGTACCAAAAAAATATGGTCTCAAAAAATGCATTTTTTTCGCTGTATTTTGAAATGCAAGTAGGAAGTCTACATTATTTGGTATCATTGTAGAGCTACATCTGTCTACTTTGATCAAAAGTCTCAGACCTTGGGAAGAATAGCTACACCAACCATCCTTAGACTTTCGAGTCAGTATACTCTGCCCTTTCATATGGAGGGTAATCACCACCATAATTCTATGTATATGTTTTCTATTAATATACAATGTATATTCTACATTATTCTGTGTTTGCATTGTCTATGTTTACATTCTGGGTTGGATCGTTACAACTGCCAATATTTCTTTCTAAATTTGATTTGTGTGCTTTTGGAATATTGCATTGGGATATCTTCTGATTCCATAATAGTGCCAGTTTTTTAATATTACACATGTCAGCATTCTACATTGCATCATTTGGATTTCCATCTCTAAATGTGCACTCTGCATTTGGACAATTCATTTGATGACATGTTAATCACCATAACGTTAAAAAGTACATAATTGACATCACATCCAACAGGTTACAAGGTAGCACTGTGAAAGTTACAATGTGACATAATGAAAGTTACAATGTAACACAGTGAAAGTTACAATGTAGCATAATGAAAGTTACAATGTAACACAATGAAAGTTACAATGTAACAGTGAAAGTTACAATGTAGCATAGTGAAATTTAAAATGTAACACAGTGAAAGTTACAATGTAGCATAATGAAAGTTACAATGTAGTGTAATGAAAGTGACAATGTAGCACAGTGAAAGTTGCAAGTAAGATTTTAGCATAGTAGAAGTTGAACTAGGGATAGCTCTAGATCATGATCCAGAAGTTATTGTGATGGGGGATCTCAACATAGACTACTCAGGTTGTAAGAATGTAAGATGGCTAAGCATGATTGAATCTTATGGGTTATCTCAAGTTGTTACCTCACCTGCAAGAGTCACTGAAACATCAAGTACACTAATCAATCATGTTTATAGTAATAAATCAGAGGATATTATTGAAGTACAGGTTCCTTATATATCAGTAAGTGACCAATATCCAATTTGTATTACATGCAAAGTAAATAGGAAGGATATATATGACAAAAAGCATAACGTTATCTTCAATAAATGCTCAGATGTACAGCTGTATTGGCTAGCAAAAGGTATAACAGATTAAAGTAGCAGATTTCTTACTGTATCCCTCACAATAATGTCATCGGTTAACTGTTTATGTTCTGCTGTGTTTTGTGTATATTCGCACAGAAAATATCAGTAGTAACATAATTTTCCTTCTCAATTCAAGGTAAAACATATTTAAACAAACAAAGAATTGAAGAAAAAAGTATTTGCACATAGTTAAATTTGGACTTGGTTCATCTGCATGCGAGGTGGCCATACTTCCCACTAGACTATGCAAGTGTCTAAAAAATAGCTTACAATTTCTTGGTCATAATGTTATCAATGTGGCAGTGAGAAAATATATTTCGTATTTCACTCCTGTGAATTATCACAACTATTTCACTTGGAAAATCCAGTAACTCACAGCCTATCACACAATAAATATTTGTATTGATATGAGCAAATTGCTCACCATAACTCTAGTCCTGTTTCCCTTTCATGGATTCTGTCAGTATTTGGGATCTATCATTATAAAGTGAAGACAATTCATTCATCATTACACTTGCTAACCCATTTGAACTTGGGGTCAAGGTCACACTGTTATAGCAATTCTTTGAGTGTGGCTCAACACGTGGGCCCTTGGCCTTTTTGTTCCATATACAGGATTCACGGCTTTTAAATAAATCCTATCCTGAACGTCCATTTTCAAAATCATATTAATATGTATTAATAAAATTGTCTAAAATTTTGTGTACCCACTAATTTTTGTGTACCCATATATTTTTATAAACCATGAATCCATAAAAGTCATGTTATTTTCAAGTCTTTAATTTGTTGGACTGAGACCATTCTTATTATCTCTTAAGAGAGGGGATATTGTGATAACTTCCATCATTCTCAGCTTCCATCTGTCCATAACTACATTTCTTCCTAATTTGCTGGGTGCAGATTTACCAAACTTGATTCATAGGTTGCCCCTGTGGTGACCATCTGCGAATGGAGTATGATTATGGCACACGCACACACATACACATGTACACATACATGCATGCACACAGATAGATGCACATACACAAGCATCACTGGGAAGAAGTCAGTGGTCAGATACACAATTGCAATTACAGTTCACACACACATAATTATATAATTTTATTGCATGATCGGTCATTTGGATACTTACCATGATGGCAGAGTAACAGACCCATTTGAGACAAAAGTGGTATTGGCAGATCTGGGTCTATCCAGTTTGTAAGGACTAATCAGTAGAACAAACAACATAGACCTTGATCAGCATTATGTGACAGCAGATCAGGGTCTATGTTGTTTGCATTTGGACCCAGATTATACGCGAGTAAATACGGTAGGTGTTATTTTCCCAGTTTAATGTTAAAGTTGGACTAAAGGTGTGGGAAATATCTCAGATAATTTTATATGCAGTGATCTATTGAATGAAAATCACATAAAATCAACTTTCAACGTAACTTGACTGGAGTGCAAAAATGTGAAGATTGGCATGCACACAGTTGATGACTCAATTGGTATTGTAAGTTGGTTTTCGAAATCACACCCTTTATTTATTTATAGTTATCATGTGCAGAAAATACTTGAATGAAATTTGGATGTTCTGATTAATACATAAAGGTTTTGTTGACTTTGGTGTGACCCCTGTTCTATGCAGTGCTTTGTATGTCAACTTGCTGTATTACACATTATCATTTCAAGTGTGCCTGAATGACAGTGAATATAAACGGTGATGTTGTGAGCAATGTGACTATTCAGAATTTTGACATTATGATTACCTTGGTGGTTTAGCAGATTTGACATTGTTCCCTTGTAAACTAATTCATTGTTGCATATCATACATTTGGCCTTGATTGTTTGTTTTACAAAATGATGAAAAAAAACAGCACTGTGGTGATCCATAGTTGGTGTTTTTGACAGCTAATTTGGGTTTTAGGTGTCGCTACACTCTAGGTAAAGAAACCAATATTCAAATACTGATTTTCTATTTGAATATTCACAGAAAAAATGTTCCAATTTGATTATTAAGTTCTTAGTTTCAGCTCTAGTATTTGCATAAATTTGCAAAAACCTTCTCATCATGATAGTTACATGTAATATCTGGGGGGTCAAGGTCACATGGTAATGCAAAAACTTTATCATGATAGTTAATATCTGGAGGGGGTCAAGGTCACACAGTAATGCAAACACCTTTTTATCATGATAGTAAATATCTGGAGGGGGTCAAGGTCACAGTAATGCAAACACCTTTTTATCATGATAATAAATATCTGGAGGGGGTCAAGGTCACACAGTAATGCAAACACCTTTTTATCATGATAGCAAATATCTGAAGATTTTTGCAGTTTTAGGATATTTTATTTCTATTTATAACCACCCTGCACAGATTCTGTATCTTTTTCCATCCCCTATGATGTCATCATTGTGAATCATGAAAGGCATAATTTGTATGCCATTTGTAAATGTCTATTAATTTATAGCTGACCAAAATTACATACTTGTACATGTAACACTGTCAGCAGTTTCCCAGTAAATTAAAATTAAATGACTCTACAGCAGACTGTATCAGTCTGTGCTGGCAGTTGATGTCTGTTAATTGGCTGCTGACAAGAGATACTTATCCACTCCTGATCCACAGGAAACACTCTGTTGTATTCATCATAAATTATGTCCAGAATGTAAAAGTAACATGCCATAATAATGATCTATTTCACAATTTACATAATCATTTTGTAACATGGGAGACACACGCATGGTCTTATCAGGGTTTGAACACAGGAAATTACTGACACAAACTGGGTACCCTACCATATGAGCTTTCCAAGCCAACATTCCTTACTCTACTGTCCATTGGCATACCATTTCATGGAAAAATACTTTTAGCACGAATATTTACTACACAATTTAAAAGTCTTAGTCCACTTGCTCAGAATTGAGATTTTCATGAAATTGCACAAATATATGTACCATATATACTTGCATTTAATCCAGGTCCAAATGCAAACAACATAGACCCTGATCTGCTGTCACATAATGCGCAGGCAGATCAGGGTCTATGTTGTTGGTTCTACTGATTAGTCCTTACAAACTGCATAGACCCAGATCTGCTGGCGCAATATGCGATGGCAGATCTGGGTCTATGCAGTTTGCAGTTGGTATTGGCTTATATGCGAGTATATATGGTATATAGATCTTTTACCTTCATTTTCTGTATAAAATTTTGGACAAGCAACAGTAAATTTTACTTGCATGGCAAAATTTGTATCTTGTCCTGAGCTTCCAGACTATGAACTTTTACTTCTCTGCTATATTCTTTTGAACAAAATGACAGTATACATTTGAAAATATTTACTAAATAACAAAACAGAAGTTTGGAGTATACACTGAAAATTTCATTAAGTTATAGACAGATACACACACACACACACACCATCTCCATTACTCCGTACAGTGGGTTACCTCCCTTGGTTAGGATAATGCTGCTGCCTCAATGATGTAAATTTGGTGGTAAAATGCCACCTGGAGGAAAACGTACACTCTGACAACTGCATCACACTCAATTTAGATTGCATAATTAATTTGCTGTGATCTTTTCTCTGCGATTGCTTTAATAGTGCAGAATGGGAAAATTTTACCCAATATGTAGGGAAAAAAGTAAGGAATTCTTTACATGCAGCGATGGCGCACAAAGCTGATGTTACAAGGAAGCACACAGCAGGCATCACAATATACCGATGACATAACAATGAAGAGTCTCTGAGCCTCCCAACACAGTCTGGTTCTTTTTGCCTTGGTTTTGTTTGGATTTAAATCTGTCATAATATATATAAGGTTAGATCCAGTTAACATGCTCATATATTAATGCACAAAGTTGATATACTAAGGTTTAGATGACCCTGGAGTCAAAATAGCCTTACAGCAGGGATATATTCTGAAGGAGTATGAGCTGTGAGGAGTGTGCCCATCCCCACAACCTTGACTTCACCAGAGTACAGGTTCTTTCCACTATGTAGAATTGAACAGCAAGATTTGCAGACACAATCAGGCCAGCACATTCTCTCTCACTGTGGGGAAAGTGATTGGCACCATTAAAGATTTTCAGGCTAGACTGCTTTGGAGTGTTACATGTAAATGCATTTTACATTGTACCATACCTAGCCTAATGTCTGTGAGCAAACTGCTGATTGAAATCTGAACAGGAACCAGTCTATTTTTGAATCATGCTGCCATCTAAATTCAGAAAAAATCGGAGTTTTAAGCTGTAAAAAAGATGTTCTGAGCAATTTTTTAGCTAGAACAAATTGTTTTAACTTTTTTTCTCTTACTTCTATGATAAAGTGTTATTGCATTAGATATGGTTTTCAGATAGTTTCTTCAGTATTGATTTTGAACTGGTAAGATTTACATAACAAACCAAATTAATGTAAACAGTCTGCTTAATTCAAACCACTTATGTTCCACACCAATCAGGGCATTCCCTAAACACTGGTAGCTAGGTCATTTATGCATCTAAATCTGCCAGAGCAACTGGCTACTATTGGACAGGCCCTGTACCTCCATTGGGAGAGCACCCCCAAGCCCCTCTGTTTCTTTAAAATCTTTACTAGCTACATGTACTTCAAATTGTATGGCATGTTCTGCTGTTAACTACTGTAGTTGATGAATCCCAAACCCCACCTGTCTACCACCAACTGTCAATTTATTTTGTAGTTTATATGAAATTCCAATGGGCCATTAGCAAATATTGTCCCTGCAATATTTGATCTGTTGCTTGATTACAGCTATTGTTCTAAGCTTGTCTGACTTCAAGGACATATCTGCTGCCCTAATGCTTGGACATCTGGATATCTTGCACAATGTAACATGTATAGATGAATGTTTTATAATAACCATATATACTCACATATAAGGTAATATCAACAGCAAACTGCATAGACCCAGATCTGCCGTCGCATAATGCACTGGTAGATCTGGGTCTGTGCAGTTTGTAAGGACTAATCATTAGAACAAACAACATAGACTCTGATCTGCCGGCACATTATGCGACGGCAGATCAGGGTCTATGTTGTTTGCATTTGGACCTGGATTATATGTAAGTATATACAGTATATCTACGCTTTCAGTAAAGAACAGGGATATTGTAATACAGTCTGTATGTCTATACATATGTCTTTATATGTGTAATGTCCTTAAACTCCTCCTACACTGTTCAAGCTAGATACTAGTACATGAAACTTGTGTCAATGATAGTCCTAAGGGCGTAGATTGTGCCATTTTTTTTAAGCTCTACTGGTCATAACTCAGAAGAGCTTTTGGGTATGCCTGTTATCCGTCCATTGTTATTATTACTTTTCTTAAACTTCCTGGAGGATTTCCATGAAACCTTACACACACATTCATCACAAAGTCTACTTGGTCCCAAATGAAAATGGTTCCACTTGGACATCCAGTATGGCCACCACAGTTGCCATCTTGTTATCACTACTCCTGAATGGACGCTTCCATGTATATCAACATTGGATTTTCACTTAAAGACTTATTATGATGATGTCTAGTAGGTCCTAAATGAAAATGGTGTTGATGTGACATTCAGTATGGCCACCATGGCAGCCATCTTGAAAATCTTGTTTATTGCTACTCAATCTACAATGGATGGTCATATCAACATTTAGTTGTCACTAAATGACTTCCTGTAATGTCTAGATGAACCTAAATGAAAATGGTGCCAATCTGCCATCCAATATGGTGATCATGAAAATCGTTATCACTGCACCTCCTCAACTGAGTCATATTGACATGTGGTTTTTGCCAAAAGACTTCTTATGATATCAAGTTGGTCCAAATCTAAAATGGTGCCAGTCTTACATCCAGTATGGTGGCTATCTTGAAAATCTTCATCTTGTTATTCCTTTTGAAACTTCTTATGATGTCTAGTTGGTCCTAAATGATAACGGTACCAATATAACATCTAATATGGCTGTTGTTGCTAAAAGTAGAAAATCCTTTAGACAACTTCCTCAAAGAAACCTCAAAACAGAATTTGACCAAATTTGACGAAGTGTCGCAATTTGAAGGTCTTTTAGATTTATACAAATTATGCCAATTTGCTATCAAAGTACCACCACTATTACTAAAATTGAAAACTGTTTAAACAACTTTATCTAAACAAAACTCTGAACAAGTGAACAAAATGTGACCAACTTTGAAACTAAGCTTCTATCATAAAATTTAAATATTAAATATTGGAAAAATGAACCTAATGTGCCATCAGATAAGGATGAGGGGATGCGTACAACACCTACATCACAAAAGTAGTTCATTGTGATCAATATTTCATTCTTCACTGACTTGGATTAAATTTTTCTTTTTTTATTGTTCATGCTTGAATCATTAAACTAGATAGATGACTGCATACATCTAAGTACCACAGTTTCAAAAAAGAGGTCAGTGTGCCCTACATTTCACATATTATACTTACTTCGGTTAAGCTTTTGCATTTAGCTCATGACCAAATAGGTCTTTTGCAAGCTACAGCTGTATCTTATCCAGAATCATGAAACCTGGTGAGGGGATGCATCTTCAGTAGGAGGTCATTGTAGCCTTTACACTTCACAGATTTGGGTTAAATTTTGTGTTTGGTTTTCATTTCTCAGGCACTATTCATGCTAGAATCGTGAAATTGATGGTCATTTGCATCTGTGTTAGCATCAGACCTTTACAACAAAGGAACCTCATTGTAACCTACAGTATATTTCATCTTTTACTGGTTTTAGTTAAGTTTTTGCATTTTGTTCGGAAGCACACAAGTTTTTGGCATGCAGTATGCATACTATCTTATCTAGGATCATGAAATTTGGTGTGTCTGTGTGTGTGTGGATACATCTTAATAAGTAAGACACCCTTATTGCAAAAAGAAATCTGTGACCTATATTTTATGCTTCAGCAAAAGTTTGAAATTTTGTGTTTAGTGTTCATTTATTGGTTGCTGTTTATGTTAAATCATGAAATTTGATAATTGGATGCATCTTTGATAGAATTATACCCTTACTACAAAGAATAAAACTGTGACCAACATGTTATTCTTTACTAACATAGGTTACGTATTTGTACTTAGATCATGACTACATAGATTTTTCCAAGACACAGAAAGTCCTATCTGACCAGTACATTTAGAAGTTGGAATAAATATGTTTCTTCATTGGTAAAATTTCAATATTAATGACTATATGTTGTTATAGGTTACAGACAGTAGGTTAACTGGGTATTGTACATGAATGGATTAATTAGACAGTGGACTGCCTGCTGCATGCTTTTCATGTGAGGCCTCAGCTGTAGTTGCCAATCAATGTAATTATTGATGCATGAAGTATGCTTGCAAGTCTGTTACTCCAAGATTACTGGAAGCCTGTGACTTTCAATCAGTATGTTCTGGCTTCTAGGGGTGGACAATGATAATAGCTCATGAAGTGTGGTCAGGGTTCACTAAAGATATTGGTTTTCATCCTCTAATTGATATTTTAAAATATCTTTCATGTTGCTTAGTTTGGATTTACGACTTTCTCCAGAATATTAAGCAGACATTAAGTATTGCAGTAAACTGATTATATCTAGCATTTTCCTGAAATTAGTTTTGTTTTATCTCTGAGGAAAAATGGAGGATCGCAAATTTGAGGAATTCATAAACATATTTTTCAAGAATAAAAGGATTCCCATGTGTACAATTATAAAACAAGAGTTTTTTTTTTCATCCTTACTATTGTGTCTGCCTCTCACAAAAATTCTAGTATTGTCAGAAATACCATAAGTATGGTAACACAGAAACTCAGTTTGAGGAAAATATAGTCATCTGGTGAAACTGGGGATGAATTTCTAAAAAAAATGATTCAAAAAAGAGAAAAACAAAATTAGACTGGTTTTTATCATCTTACTGTAGCACCTCTGCTTTGATATCATAGAATGTATGTATGTACGTATATATATATATATATATATATATATATATATATATATATATATATATATATATATATATATATATATATATATATATATATATATATGTGTGTGTGTGTATGTATGTATGTATGTATGTATGTATGTATGTATGTATGTATGTATGTATGTATGTATTTGGTTTAATGCCTTGTCAGCACAGTGTACTGGCTATATAGTGCTGATTAAATGTTAAGTTCTGAAAATGTAGAGATTTAAAAAAAAGCAAAAGACAAATTTAGTTAATAAAGGGGCCAACATTTTGTTGTTAGGATCAATTTTGTCTGAATTTTTGTTTTCTGTATGATAATTAATGTTTACAGTGGCAAGTGGAGACTTCTAAAAGCTTTGTAGATACAATCTATGTAATCATTGATTGCACTCTGGTTAAATGAATGATTATAAAATTCAGTTTAAAACATTTAAATATATTTTAGAATACAAGGTACATACATTCCAAAAGAGCAAGTTATACAAAATAACAAAATAATACATGTTAGGGATTATATTTAAACATTTGGTTTGATTTTGTGTGGTTTAACCCCATTTTTGAGCACATGATAGGCTATACATGGCGGCCAGTATATTTGGTGGAGGAAGAACCAACAACCCATGGGAAGCTACTGGCAAGCTTTCTCACATATCCACGTTGGTTGAGCTGCGACTCGAACTCACGCAGACAGCAGTGAGATGTGTGAGTGATCTGTAAAGGCGATCGCCTTAGACCACTTGGCCACCTGGGGCCCCAATTAATAATTTGCAATTTGAACTAAAGAAAAATTATAAAATTGGAATATAACTGCTCTAAGTTGAAAATAATTTGGTATTATTACCTATATTTATAAGACTAGTTTGTAAATTACCAATGGTTAGCATTCTGAACTCCTATGCAGGGTTACTGGGTTTGATTCTCAGATCAGGCCAGGTTGGCTGCCATGTTGTGTCCCTAGGCAAGACACTTTACTCATTACCCAACAAAAACTTCTTCTTTTCTGTAATACAAAAAGCCAGTAAGCAAAAGACCGTAAAGTGGATTTAGGACAACAAAACCAAAAATGTGTGTTTCTGACTTCTCTCCTTTGGAATTAAAGTACACCCTAAGACCAACTATATTAAGTCATTATTTCTTATTTATTTTCTAAAACAGCCAACTTATTATGTGAAATCAGACCACCAAATTTCAGACAGCTGTTGTCCAATTAGTGGCATGATTTGAAAGGTTTTACTTTATAATCTCAATACACACCAAAAGATGTTGTTTTGATGTTCACAATAGTATCAGTACACAGCATACATTTACTGTTCAAACCTCAGAACATTGTATAGTCATAAATTGCATGAATATATGCCAAAATATTACAGAAACATGTGTTGGTTACAAGAGATTGGGGCCATTGAAAGTCAAAAATCTACAAGACCGAAATAATCTTTTTTTGTTGTTGTTGGTCTCTGTAGGGAAAAATGTATATTTCCCAGAGAATTAGGGATGAAATCAGTGTGCTTAAGTGTTTCACAAGACCAACTTGATAATTTTTACTGTAACTGGCCTCAGTCTTCAGACCATTGGTACTTTTGAATGACTTTGTCCACATTGCAGTATGTTAAGGCAGCAAGTTATGCTTGAGTATGTGAAGCTGAAAACTTGTGTAAACATAATTATCACTTCATCTGTTCTTCATAACTTACCTGTATCTCCACCATCTCCTGTTTCTACATCAGTAAATATTTCTCTAGAGTGCCACCTATGTCAGTACTATCAGTCTGATAACATAAACAGATGACATCAGTGGGATAAGAAAGTCAGCTGAGTCTTCAGTATACTTACAAGTAGTTATAATTCTTTAGGATGCCAGTGTGTAATTATCAAGAATGTTTGATTGATTGATTAATTGATTGGTGTTCCACATCAAAATAAAAAAGACTATTTTAGTGCCAAGGCAATCAAATGAAAGTGTTTTGCCCAAAGACACACCACAGTAGCCAACCCTGACTCTGGCTGCCAATGGCAGGATTCAAAACTGCAACCGCGTGATATGAGCCTGATGTACCAACCACTGAGCTACATTTCCCCCTAAAATTGTTGGAATAAACATTTTTGTAGAAATATAAACTCCTCAGATTTTGAAAGTTCCTCAGGGGCCGACAAAAGACTCAATTAAAATGTAATGGGTTTACAATCCCAATATATAATTTTTATCTCCATACTTTTTTTTGTTAAGTGTTTGGGATATTATGAAAACCGCTGTCGTCTGTCCATCCATGAGACAGACTCGTTCTAAATTGTTGGATGGAAATTCGCAAAAGTTTTTATGTTATGTTGCCCATTTGGGTGGCCATTTTGCAAGAGGGGTATCATTCTTGGTTTCCACTCCTGGAGTCCCTTAGAATAAGGTCAAAGGTCATATGTGCATGAAGTTAAATCACATGACATTTTTGAATATTTTCTGACCAAACTTTATATGTGCAGTCAGAGGAAGGAACTGTGGTAGCTCCGAGTTCGTAGAGCATCAGATTTGTAATACAAGGGTTGCAGGTTTTATCCCTACCTAGGCCAGCCTGCCATTTGGCTGCCTTGGTGTGTACTAGGGATATGCACTTAGCTCCCATTTCCTCAGCATGATATAGCCATTAATGGGTTTAAAGTACCATTACCCCCAACCCCCCCCCCCCCAAAAAAAAACAGTCATAGGAGGAGGATGCATCATATACATGTTGATGGATTTTGTAATTACTGATTTCTGAAAATTTTATTCCCAATCAATACATTTTTGTCCCAAAATGATTGATTTCCCTGTTTTGAATCCCAGAATTTACTGTTGAAGTAATGCCATTTCTGGAAACAGCAGATACACAGAGACAGCTATTTAAAAGGCTTATCTACATGTATATAGACCATTCCATTTCCAACTAAATACAGCTGGATAGAAAACTTGGGAGCTACTTGTACTTTGGACAGGTTTGTACTTTGGACAGGTTTGTATCCGTGCTCATCATCTTGATGGCTCACTTAACCATTGGTCTCTTTTATAATGGCAGTATTATTCATGGTATTAATTTCCATTTGAATCTGCATGTTAAGGTTTGCATGATGCAACATGTACAAATTTAGCATTTATGTCAGTATAGATCTGCAGAAGTAATTTATTCCTTTATTACATGCTGTAAATGTCATAGTGTCAATTTGTATTTATATATTTACAGGCAAGCCCTGGAAAATGCAGAGGAAGATATAGAATCTCTTGAAACAAAGCTGGAAAAGGTGGATACATTTCTCTCATTGGATTCATACTCTTCAGCCATACATGCAGTACTTTCACCAGAATTTACACACAGAGGAGAAGGGGGGGGGGGGAATTGGGGTTTTTAAGGGGGCAGGTTTTATATAAGAACAGTGTACTCAATAAACATGAGTGTGATAAGTAACTTTTAATGAATAAAGCTAAAATGTTGGCACATTGGCATCAATCGTGTGTTATGACATTGGCATTACATCATATGCATTAGAACTGCATGTAATAGCAGAGACATTACCACTGAAAACTGCATATCCACATTTGTACAGCCTTGCCAAATGCAGTTGATTAAATGCTTTTAATAACTAGATTATCAGTGAAAGTGTCTCATTGCTTAATTGCAAAAAGTCACTTTGTAAGCGCTTGATTATGGAAGTTGATCTAGAAGTCAAGTGCTTACATGATTGGATTGGGCTTTGTTAATATTAATGAATGTTAACAGGTTTTGTTATGTTCCTGGCAAATCAGCTGTGTGCGATTTGCATATGCTTACTAATTTTTAAAGTGGGATTCATTAAATTTATGGGTGATTTATGCAATCACACATCCTGGAGAAAACATTGTAGATGTAGAGAAATTTGACTAAAACATCTCTTACTGCAGAAGACATTTTTTAGATGTTTCTACTATGATGAGGAATGTTGGGAATTTTAACAATTGTATCTGTAATTTTTGGAATACAAATGTACATTAAAAAAGGTATATACTTTGCACTTTAATGACATCTATATACCATTATATTATTAAAGTTTGTTTGAGGCTGATTACAATCAGTTTAACAATAGTAAGAGAATGAATGCATGTGCAATATACATTTCAAAATTTTTTTTCTCTTAGCATCTCTCTTCTCCTCTCTCTCTCCACTATCAGTTAGTCAATTAATCAATATGTCTATCTCTCTATCTATCTATCGATCGATCGATCGATCCATGGATCCATTGATCCATCAATCCATCAATCCATCTATCTATGTAGCACACTAATGTATTGTAAGTATTTATCCAGTTATTTGAATTTAGCTTTGGGATAGAAGAAAGAAGTGTCATTATGCTCCTTTTTGTCATTTATCTACCATATATACTCTCTTTCTCTCCTGGCAAAGATACTAATGTATATTTTTATGTTAAAGCGCACAAATTATCAAAGAAATAACACTCTATTAACCTCACTGGGGACAATTACCAAATATACTTCCTTAAAAGTTGAGTCCAACTGCAAACTGCACAGATACAGATCTGCCATCGCATAATATATTGGCAGATCTGGGTCTGTGCAGTTTGTTAGTGTAATCAATAGAACAAGCAACATAGACCCTGATTTGCCGGTGCATTATGATCAGGGTATATATTGTTTGCAGTTGGATTCAATTTTTAAGCAAGTATATATGGTATCTTTCCCAGGAGAGAAAATAGTTTCAAAGAATACTTGGTAGGTAGAAGGTTTATGTTTGACACCATATATACTTGCATATAATCCCATACCAGCTGCAAACTGCATAGACCCAGATCTGCTGTCGCATAATGCGCTGGCAGATCTGGGTCTATGCAGTTTGTGAGTACTAATCAGTAGAACAAACAACATAGAGCATGATCTGCTGGCGCATTATGTGACAGCAGATCAGGGTCTATGTTGTTTGCATTTGGACCCGGTTTATGCACAAGTATATACGGTAAGTATCTTTGTACCAAATACTTGTATTTAGCATAATATTCTAACAAAGAACTACTGGGTTTATGGCATGTGCAAGCTCATATGATCTACAGAGTTTCTTGCATAAATACTGTATATACTCGCATATAAGCCCTGTCCAAATGCAAACAACATAGACCCTGATCTGCCATTGCATAATGCACCGGCAGATCAGGGTCTATGTCGTTTGTTCCACTGATTAGTCCTAACAAACTGTATAGACCCAGATCTGTTGGCGCATTATGCGATGGCAGATCTGGGTCTGTGCAGTTTGCAGTTGGTATTGGATTATACGCGAGTATAAACGGTAGTGAAATGAATTTGCTGATAATGTGGGTTTTTTTTGTTCTTTTAAGCTGGTTAAACTGTGTGCAGCTATGGTAGATACAGGGAAAGCATTTAACAATGCCACCAGGTAAATATTCAGATGATTTAGAAATGTAATCAGTGTAATCATAAATGTTTTATAAGCACTGTTTACTTTGATGTCATAAATTTGTTATATAACATGCTTTTCTGTCACCTGCCTTAATATCAATCAGATATTTGGGGTAATTTAGTAAGAGAGACTGTTGATGATGATGATGATGATGACAATGATAATAATTATGATGAATTTGTTAAACTGGTAAAATGGTCCCTCACTAAGAAGCCCCTTAGCATATCCCTGTCCTTCTTATGACATAGGTATGGTCATGAATCCCATTACATTATAATGATGGAATTTTGTTCTATTATTGCTAATTGATTGATTACACATGATTTTACTTTTTGCCAGTTTTTTTATTAAGAAACCCATTATAATTTGGTTTTGCATCAAAATACCCTAATTGTATGTTTTTATGAACTGTTATACCACAGTCTTGTTGTAACATACCTCATCAATATAAGGTGGCATCACAATGCGGGTTATTTTCATTGTTGCCATGATCAGTGTTATGAAGACTGGACACTAATTGTTTGCAATGGATTGATTGATTAATTTATAACGGGTTTCCTATGCAGATTTATTCTATAATGTGAACAACTATTGTATACTATTTATATTATTTAAATTACACATTGTGGAAATTGATTAATTATATGAACAAGCAGGATTGTCTAAATATCTGAGTCAAAGGTAAGTATGTGAAGATTTGTGTACAATATCTTGAATTATTGAAAATAATTTATCAAGTTGTTATCTGTTGCAATATAATAAATTCATAATGGTTTAACATCAAAGAGAGAGTTTTTACTTTGCCTGTATGAAGTGTGGCCAAAATGATTACACAGTTCACAGATAATGAGGTTGATAAATATATACAACAAAATGCATTATGTCGGCATTCAGTCAAGAATTAGTAACATTTATCTTGTTATTGCAGAGGAATAAATATGTTTTACACTTTTCCTTGTTCTGTTGTAATTAGAGGCTTTGTGGGCGGTGTTCAGGATCTGACTGGATATTTCAAGGATGATGACCTGACACATGTAAGTACAAGTTAACTCCCTTTATATTCCAACAGCTTTTAATTTTGCTTCACCAAAGTTCACCTTCAGATATTTTTAATTTTTTAAAAATCAAAATAGATGTATTCAATAGTGTAGTTTTTATGGAATCATAAAGCAAATAAGAATAAATTTTAAGTTAGAAATATAATCAGGAATTTTATTCAGTAATTGCATAAAATGAACTAGAAGGATTTGTTTTTTTCAAAGCAAAAGTATGTCTCCCCTCTCGCACCATGATGACTAAATGTGTGTGCAGTGACAGGCATGCATATTCTCGCACTCAAAGCATGTTCTTCTGAACATGTTTTTCTTATATAGCGAACATCATACACACCCTTTCTCAAGACCACTGGAGCAATGCAGATCAAAAAGTTTCATGCACTTTTGTATGTCTCCAGCAAAGACATTGCATAGGATTGCATAAATACTAAATAAACAAGCTGATTTCTCAGAATTCCCCTTTTTCGACAATTGTTGTATCCCAGCCACAAGTTGTAATGCATTATGTTATGATGTTGTCCATCCGTACATGTGTTATCAATTTCATTTCAACACAGTAACTTCAGTTCTTCACCATCTACAGTTAATAGAGTTTGAGTGTGGTTTGCACTTTGGTTAAGGAAGAAGCCTATCGATTTTAGGTTGAAAGATCAATGTCACTATGACTGAAAGAAGAAAAATGGTTTCCACACAATAAAATTAGTTCTACATCACATACCAGGACCAAACTGTGTGTATGGCTTTCACTTGGAGTAAGGACCACACCTGTTGATTTTGGGGTCAAAAGATCAGAGGTCATTGTCACTAACTGAAAGAAAAAATGGTTTCTGCATAAAAGTGTCAGTTCTTGACCTTGCACCTTCACCAAAGTTGTGAATGACTAACACATTGGGAAAGAAAGAAGCCTATTGATTTTGGGGTCAGAAGGTGAAAGGCCAAGGTCACTGTGACTGAAAGAAGAAAAATTGTTTTTATATGGCCACTACAAGGTGAATATATTAAAGTTATAATGTCTGTCCACCTGTCTGTCACTTATTTTGTTTCTGCACAATGTCTCGAATTGTCCACCATATACAGGTTACTAAACTTTTTGGATGGCTTGCACTTGGGGTAAGGAAGAAACCTATTGATTTTGGGGTAAAAACCTCCCAAGTTCAAGGTCATTGTGACAGAGAAAAAAAAAATGGTTTCCACTCAAAACTTGAGTTCTGCATCATGTACAGTTACCAAACTTTGTGTATGGCTTGCACATGGTGTAAGGAAGAAATCTGTCAATTTCAGTGTCAAAAGCACATGTCAAGGTCACTGTGACATAAAAAAATTGGTTTATGCACAATAACATTAGTTCTACATGACATAACCTGGACCAAAGTTTGTGTATGACTTGCATGTGGGGTAAGGAAGAATGCCATCAATTTTGGAGTCAAAAGGTAAAAGGTCAAGGTCACTGACTGAAAGAAGAAAAGTTGTCTCTGCGCACAAATTTCATTGTCTACATAGAAGACTATTACACTTGGGGCAGGCATATAAATTGTTGTTAATGGTAGTCTTTTTGCATAATAACTTTAGTTCTGGACCATATACATTGACCAAAGTATGTGGAGGGCTTGCACTTAAGCTATGCAGGAGGCCTATTGATTTGGGGGTCAAAGGGTCATGGTAATTGTGGTGCCAAGAAAAATGGGTTTTGCAGAATAAATAATGTTCCAGAGTAAGTTCCATGACAAAACTTTGGATGGCTTGCACTTAGGATAATAAAGAAACCTATAGGTTCTGGGGTCTAAATTCAGAGTTTATGGTCATGGTAAGTCTAATGAAGAAAATAATGGTTTCTGCACATTAAGTTTACTTCAGGACTACATACCTTGACCAAAGGTCAAGGTCATTGAGACCCCATTTGTCTCTTGGAGTCGTCAATGCTGCTACTAGCATGCCTATTTATAGGACTAATAAGCACAGGGCGGATATATATCATGCCATTTACAGTAGTCTTGTTCAACAAATGTCTCCAAAAATTGGTCAGAGGGAAAAGTTCAATCTTATTGCACATCTATACAAACCCCATATCTAGCCTACAAAGTTTAAATTAAATCTTCCAAGCAGGAATGATGACAAACTGAATTCCCAAAAACTCCCTTCTTGGGAATTTTTTTCAAGAAATGTCTTTTCAGAAGGGCTAGAGGAAAAAAGAAAAACTTTATTGAGCATCAGCAACATCTAGCCTACAAAGTTCAATACAATCATTGTGGGAGGTGAAGCGATGATGAACTGAGTTCTTAAAACAACCTTTTCATTTCGAAAAAATACCAAGAAATTTATCCAAAAATGGTCAAGAGGAAAAGAGTAAAACCATATTGGACATCTATGCCAACCTCATATCTTGCTGACAAAGTTGCATTCAAATCCTCCAAGCAGTATCGTAGAAGCGACGACAGACCTTGTCATGGCTGAAGAGACAAAAGGACATACAGATGGATGAACAGACAAAGTTGTATGATTACCATATGTACTCGCTTATAACTTGAGTCCAACTGCAAATTACAAAGACCCAGATCTGCCATCGCATAATGCGCTGGCAGATGTGGGTTGGTGCAGTTTGTTAGGAGTAGTAGAACAAACAACATAGGCCCTAATCTGCCGGCGCATTATGCAATCTGGATCTATGTTGTTTGCAGTTGGACTGGACTTATAAGCAAGTACATGTATATATGGTAATTTATTTTAAGGAACAAACATGGACACAAACTATTATTATGATGGGAGTGCAAATAGCATATATCTTCACTCAATTATACAGGGACTAAAAATTCTTTAAACCCAACATCTGTGATCCAGAATAATAAAGCATCTGTAATCCAGAATAATCAAGCAGTTATCCGACAACTTTCTACTAGTACAAGTCCTGAGTCTTTAAATAAGTTAGTATAATTATTAATAGACAGTAAGTTTTCATGTGTTCTGATTGCTACTATTCAATCAATTTATCAATATTTAACATGAAAACAGATGGGTAGAATACTTTTAAATTTTTGTACGAACCAATTTGCTTGTTTGTAGACCTAAATAAAATTTGAACAAAAAAAGTCCTGCACTTGGAAATTTAAACATTTTTCAGCCTATGTTGTGGTGCAGAGAGAACTGTTAATGAAGTACATGTGAAACTTGTGCAATAACTTCTTTGGACACAAAAAGTTGTTGTCCATTAGTGCATATTGATCTTATACATGCACTCTAACATGCAATAAGAAGGATGCAGTGGAATAACTTCTTTAGAGTGCAAAGTTGTTGTCATTGAGTACTTATTAATCTTATACAAGTACTATAAAGTGCAGTGACAAGTGTGTAGTGGAATAACTTCTTATGACTGCAAAGTTGTCATTTAGTGCTTAATAATTTTATACAAGTACTATAAAGTGCAATAACAAGGATGCCATGGAATAACTTGATCTTCTGCCTGCAAAGTTGTTGTCATTTAGTGCTTAATAATCTTATACAAGTACTGTAAAGTGCAATAACAAGGATGCAGTGGAATAACTTCTTCTGACTGCAAAGTTGTTGTCATTTAGTACTTATTAATCTTCTACAAATACTATAAAGCACAATAACAAGGATGGATATAAGCACCCCTACAGCTGTCTAATGATTCCTTGTAAGTAGTTCCTACTGAGATATAATTAGTTCAGTGATTCATCAATTAGACTGTCTGGTTAAGTTAGTCAATCAGGTGTACTGTAATCCTGCTTTTAATTTCAAAGTATGTGCTAGTTTTGGTCATATCATTCATTAGGCTACATTGGGTTAGCTATGCCCTTCTGTGTATTAGGCTTCAGTGGGTTAACTATGCCCTTCTGTGTATTAGGCCAAACCATAGTACCTTAATTATACAGGCTCCATGTTTATTATAGTTGCTGTGGATTCTTGGATATAGGATGGACATAACAGATGTTTTACCTTTGAATGTGTTACCTGGTATATTACATATACATAAGGATTATTCTTCCAACAATCTCTCAAAATCCAGCCTCAATCCACACCCAACAATCTCTCAAAATCCAGCCTCAATCCCCACCCAACAATCTCTCAAAATCCAGCCTCAATCCCCACCCAACAATCTCTCAAAATCCAGCCTCAATCCCCACCCTTCCAGACCCCAAAACCTCCAAAGTATCAAAGCCTTAAGAGGTAACTCTTTGTGACAGATCAGGAAATCTTGCACACATTTCTATTACCTGCATGAAATTTCTTCCCCTTAGATTTAGTGTGACTGTTAAGCAGATAACTCACCACTAAAAGAGAGTAAGGAATGGCTGAAGCTGAATGGGGATGGGATCTTTAATATTTGATGTAGAATATATAGGGAAAAATACTATGTAATTTTTACATTGACCTAGTTATGAGCTGTGAAAATTTATTCAATTGGAATAAATAATTTAACCACAGGAAGGAAAATTGCTTAGAAAAAAGTAAAGAAACAAAATTAAAATGCACAGTTTTGTTAAATTGGAAAGGCAAGGGAAAGTTTGCTCATATCAGTCAAGCCATGATTTCATTATTGGGGTTATTTTTCAAAGCCTTCTGATAATAAAATGAAGACATGGGACCTATACATTTTACCTAGTACTATGCAATTTAGCCAGACCTATGCACTTTACACAGTACTGTGTATGCACTTTACCAGACCTATGCACTTTACCCAGTACTGTGAGTTTTATTCAGTGATCAAAATAAAATGAAACTTTGTAAACCTCTCTTTGTTTAATATTATTACATTTTTTATTGGTCACACTTTTACATCCACTGACTTTTGTTACTGATGTAGAAAGATCTACTATTAAAACTCTGTTGTTATGCCTGATCTTTTGTAATGCTTTTAAATTTGTTGTGTCCTTCGCTTCTTGTCATAATAGGATGACCGCAAAGTTGCTGTAAGTATGCATGCACCCAACCACAGCAGAAGCTGTATCTACCACATGCATCTTAGCTGCAAAGATTTCAATATATTAGCCATTTATGCATCAATTTCCATTTGTTTCCTATTGTTTTCTTTGTATTTTAATCATGATTTCCATGTATACATCAATTTCAGATGTTTGTTTACCTTTCTTTTCCTTTCATTTGTATGCTATTGTGGTTTTCCAGTTTTTCTACATATTAAACATTGCAAATTTTGGTCATGTGGATTAATTTACCAGAGGCCTGTTCTGTGTGCAAGTACCATATATACTCGCTTATAAGTTGAGTCCAGCTGCAAACTACAGAGACCCAGATCTGCCATCGCATACTGCACTGGCAGATCTGGGTCTATGCAGCTTGTTAGGAGTAATTAGTGGAACAAACAACATTGACAGGTAAACAAACATTGTATCATCTAGTTTTCTTTAAACCATTTTACATTTCTACTTAATGTCTGTTTATGATATGACTTGTCTATAGAGTAGACAGTGTTTGTTTACCTGTGGCATGTGATGGCTCCTATACAGCTCAGTCCTTTATCAAAAACTGGACTCTTCCATAACTCTAGGACCAAAGTGGTGGGTTACATGTACACAGACCACTTTTTTCAGCATGAATTGAGTGGTGTTGCTCTGTATGTCTATACAAACGGTGTTTAAATCATTCATGCATGAAATGAATTCTGTGATTTTAGCTACATTTTGAGACACTCTCGTGAAAATTCACACTGATCTACAGATGTGGATATCATTCGTGATGCTGAGCTGCTTGTTCCTCTTTTTAAGGCTTTGCCAAGAGCAAATTGTAGTAAGCAGGGTGCTTTGTTATGCACCTGTTGCTAATAACTCTAGTTGCAATTTCATAATTCTTCGTAAAAAAAATTGTCAAATATGTTCTAAAAAAATACACATGTACCTGCGTTCAGATTATATCAGTATGTTTTCAATCATTAGCACCATGAATTTGTTTGGTTCACTGTCATTGTGAAAACATCTAATAATTAAGAGTTCTCTAATGGTTCATACAAAACTTTTCTTAATGTCATTTTTGAAGTGCAATTCAGTTCAAGTTTGTTCTCTTAATTGCTCCATCATGGTAACTGTCCAACAGTAATGAATAATTTATACACATAATATTTTGTACACTGAAAAGAAATATGTAAAAGATGTAAAATTAGATAAATTGTGGAACTCAATCAAGATTTTCTGGTAAACACCTTCCTTATGAGTGAATATTAGTTACTACCAGTTTCACTTACAGTCCAAGACATCAATTCCTGTTTTAACAATCAATCAATAATGTACTATTCTGAGCCCACATGAAATATTGATGTTACTGTCCTTTGCAGTGAAATAGCATGAAGCATGAGATAAGCAACTCTCCTTGAGAAATTATTGCTTCAATATTTATGTCCCCTTAAAGAAGACTCCCCATATTCTTGCATTTGCACATCTATAGATGGACACTTCCTGCTCCAGATGTTATTCACCACAAAGTTACATCCCACAGTTGCAATCACCACTCAACAAGCACCCTGGCTTTAATGCCTTTCAGATTCATACAAATGATGCTGATCTGCCATCAAATATAGTGGTCCTTACTAAAATTAGAAAATCCTTTAAACATGTGTACCTTATATTCCCCAGTCTTCATTAGTCGAGTATTTTATATTCCCCAGTCTTCATTAGTCGAGGGTCATGAATCTGCTTAGTTCCACATCGATCCTTGGCATATGTACCATATATACTCACGTATAAGCTAATACCAACTGCAAACTGCACAGACCTAGATCTGCCGTCACATAATGTGCCAGCAGATCTGGGTCTATGCAGTTTGTAAGGACTAATCAGTAGAACAAACAACATAGACCCTGATCTGCCGGCGCATTATGCGCCGGTAGCTCAGGGTCTATGTTGTTCGCATTTGGGCCTGGATTATACGTGAGTACATATGGTAACGAGCCAAAACGGTATCTACCACTCAGTGATCTGATTGGATGGAATTGAAATAAAAGAGCCACTGCAGTCAGATTGCTCATTACATTTACTTAATATAATGGTATGAAATGATGATAGTGGTCTTCATGAACAGTGACTCATGACCCATGTGTTTCTCCAATTTAAATCATTCACTCACATTTTTCTTTCGATTCAGTGCATGTAGACATCACAGAACTTCCATCTTGAATTCCTAACACCTCATGCAACTAATTCTTTCATTGGTCAGTTGAATTTGATTGCTACAGGCAGTAACTCTTTCACACACAAGTGGGTTCTTGTTCTAAACATTGTTTCAGCTAGCTGCTTAGGCCAAGGATTGATGTATAACTGAGTTGATCATTGATCCTTGGCTAGCAAAGATGATACGTCCCTGTCCTGCATAGATCTGTGGAATAACCCATATTTGTTCATCTGAACTCTTGTTTATTTGAATGCTTGAGGGTTTGGGATATATGAGGATCTACTGTATTTATGTTTCTAATCTCTTTTTCTCCATTTTATTTATATTTACTATTTGGGGTTGAGGCTTGGACTTGTAATTACTTCTCTTTCTTTGATGCTGATGCTGAAAATGCTTTGTAACATGGTGGAATCTTGTAATGTGTTTGTAATACAATCTAAAAATATGTATTAATTTTTTATAATAAAATAAAATAATTGAAATATTGACCACCATTTTGACCAAGTTTGCTCTTCACCTATTGATGAGTTCAGAAGTCAGAGGTCATTTGTAATAAAACAGTTTACATTTAAAATCAATTTTGGCCATTACACCCTGAAATAAAACAGAATTTGTAGGCATCATTTGTATGTGTAAAAATTTGGTTGACCTGGGAAGTGAGACCCACTTCTAGTAAATTTTGTGCATTTATATCTTTTGACACATTTGAATGAACCCACTTTTGTGTGTAATGCATTTTTACTGTAAATGACCTCTGACTTATTGCAGAGAGATGTTACTAACATGTCTCCATAGAGGATGTGTAGATTGTTCGCTGTGGATTGTTTGTAGCACATCTGGCCATAAGGTTAAGTGAGCTTGTGGTATGGTCATGCATCCATCATCTCTTTGTCAACAATTGCTTGCTATCATTCTGGAAGTCATATTTATGATATATTTTTATCAAACTTAGAATATAGTCTTATATCTTCAAGATCTTGGAAGTTTTACAACGAGCAAGATCAGGATGTAATAATGAGGTGATCTTGCATCTGATTGCAGGATGTAATAATGAGGTGATCTTGCATCTGATTGATAAAATTTATAATATAGGCTTGAATTATCAGGATCTTGGATAAGTTGGATAATGAGAGAAGCCCATTCATATTAATGAGGTGATCTTGCATCAGAATGGCTGAGCAAGTTAGCACTCTGGATTCAATATTTGTGGTCCAATTGTGATAAAACTTGGAATATAAGCTTATATATCATCAACATCTTATTAAAATTCATTAATGTGCAAGATCCATGCATGTTCACAAGGTTTTTGTTTTGTTTTTATGGGTTTAACGCCATTTTTCAGCACATGATAGTCTGTACATGGCGGCCAGTATATTTGGTTTGAAGAAGAACCCGAGAAAACCCCGGGAAGAACCACCGACCCACGGGAAGCTACTGGCAAGCTTTCTCACATACCCACGTTGGCCAAGCCCGAGACGAACCCACGCGGACAGAGGTGAGATGTCAGTGATCTGTAAGGGCGAGCGCCTTAGACCACTCGGCCACCTGGTGTCCCTGTTCACAAGGTGATCATGCACCTGATTGGCTGAACTTGTAACCACTCGAAAAACTATTTCTGGTCCAATTTTGATCAAACTTGATATATAGGCTTATATCATTAATGAATTCATTGAGTTTTATAATAAGGAAGATCTGCATGTATTAATGAGGTTATCTTGCATCAGTTTGGCTGAGCTTGTTACCACTTGAGTGACTGTATTTCTGACCTGATTTTGCTCAAACTTGATTATTAGACAAATCTCATCAAGATGTTGGATGAGCCTTACCATGAGCAACACCTATGAATAGCAATGAGGTGATCTTGCATCTGATAGGCTAGACTTGTTTGAACTCTTTAAACTGTTTTTGATAGGATTTTCATCAAACTTGACAGAAAATAGGCTTATATCATCAAAATCTAAGATCTCTAAGATTATTGGCAGGATCCAAGTGTATTAATAAGGTGATCTTGCATCTAATAGGCTGAGCTTGTCAGCACTATGACAACTCTCTGTCTTGTCAGATTTTGACCAGTCTTGTTCAGTAGTCTTATATCATCAAGATCTTAGATGAGTTTATGAGCAAAATCTATGCATATTTATGAGGATATCTTGTATCTGATTGGCTGAGCTTGTTAGCACGCTGAAGACCGATTTGTTTTATCTGAATTTGCTCAAACTTTGTAAATAGCTTATATCATCATGGTCTTAAACTGGTTCAGTAATAAGTGAGATCTGCACATATTTTCTGAACATGTTAGATCTTGGATGAGTTCAATTATGAACAAAATGTATGCATGTTAGTTATGTGTAAATTCAACAGGTTGGGAAATAGTTTACAAGAGGTTATGTTCTTGCAATATAAGCCAGCGTGGTAAAATGGTCATCTGTTAAGTAAATTAACCAGATGAGCAATATCCAGCTCACTTGGTCTTATTGTCATGTTATGTTAGAAGCTTTTGGAGTATCTTATCTGTTGCATTCTTTCATTTGAAAGAAAACTGCTTTATCAAACACAATTCTGAAATCCTTAATTTCAAAAGAAGGTGATAAAAAAGGAGTATTGGTTGACGACCATTACAATATCTGTCACCACATCTGGTGCTGTAATTTCTCATTTATCAGTCCCCACATCTGGTGCTGTAATTTCTCATTTATCAGTCCTCAAATCTGGTGCTCAAATTTCTCATTTATCAGTCCTCAAATCTGGTGCTGTAATTTCTCATTTATCAGTCCTCAAATCTGGTGCTGTAATTTCTCATTTATCAGTCCCCACATCTGGTGCTGTAATTTTTCATTTATGAATCCCCACATCTGGTGCTGTAATTTCTCATTTGTTAGTCCCCACATCTGGTGCTGTAATTGCTAATTTATCAGCCCCTATATCTGGTGCAGTACAAATTGCTCATGTATCAGTCCCCACATCTTGTGCTGTATACTCATGTATCAGTCCCCACATCTTGTGCTGTATACTCATGTATCAGTCTCCACATCTTGTGATGAATACTCATGTATCAGTCTCCACATCTTGCGCTGTATACTCATGTATCAGTCTCCACAACTTGCGCTGTATACTCATGTATCAGTCTCCACATCTTGTGCTGTATACTCATGTATCAGTCTCCACATCTTGTGCTGTATACTCATGTATCAGTCTCCACATCTTGTGCTGTATACTCATGTATCAGTCTCCACATCTTGTGCTGTATACTCATGTATCAGTCTCCACATCTTGTGCTGTATACTCTTGTATCAGTCTCCACATCTTGTGCTGTATACTCATGTATCAGTCTCCACATCTTGTGCTGTATACTCATGTGTCAGTCTCCACATCTTGTGCTGTATACTCATGTGTCAGTCACCACATCTTGTGCTGTATACTCATGTGTCAGTCACCACATTTTGTGCTGTATACTCATGTATCAGTCTCCACATCTTGTGCTGTATACTCATGTATCAGTCACCACATCTTGTGCTGTATACTCATGTATCAGTCCCCACATCTTGTGCTGTATACTCATGTATCAGTCTCCACATCTGGTCTTGTAATTACTAATGTATCAGTCTCCACTTCTACTGCTGTAATTACTCATGTATCAGCCCCCAACAGTGTGCAGCATAATTCACAATCTTCCTTCATATGGTTTGATGGCAGATGTCGCACAGTAACTCTTTTTGCTTGAAATCTTGGCAAGATTGAGCAGCCTAGATTCTGATTTAGCATCAACAGAGCTAAGTCTTGTATGTTATTAGTTGTGTGTTTGAAACATGGGTACATACAATATATGACTGTGCAATTATAAGTTTCAATTAATTTGATTAAAATCGAGATCTGCTTATATAATAAAGTACATGTAGATCTGATGGGCACCACTACAAGGTCATGTTCTGTTGACATTGGGATTTGCCAATCAAATCAAAACTTTTAAATTTCTTAAAGTGATAAACATCATTCAGAACATATCATTACTAAGGATACCACTCTCTAACACAAAATGTAACACTTCCTCTGATAGGCTGCTAAAAAAAGGTCACCAGAACGCGAACTTTCATTGGAGTATGTCAGTTCTCTATCATATTCGAGATCTTGATTTCAATCCAGTTGAAGTTTTAATGAAAGTAGTCAAGTGTCTGCATGAACAGCAGTTGCTTTGATGCGATTCATGTTTTTATGTTGCATGGTTACTACACTAAAATATACTTTTAGTGCATTAAAACACCATGATTGGACATTACTGCTATAGATTCAGATGCTTTGTTCTCAAAATCATAATGCACGAGGGGGGGTAAGTGTTATGAACAATAAAACTTTTCCATGCCCCCCCCCCCCCCCCCCCCCGAACAGTTTGTTTGGTTTACATTTCTTATATCACAAATTTAACAAAAATTTTAAAAGTTTAAAAAAATTTTAAAGTGGCAAGAGAGTTCCCTTTGTCCAACTAAGTTAGCAGATTGCAAGATATAGGTATTATTTTTCTAGTATATATTTCTAGTACTATTTTTCTAGTATATATTTCTAGTACTATTTTTCTGGTATATATTTCTAGTATTATTTTTCTAGTGATGGTGGCAGCAATGTCAGTGTTCAACTTCTTGTGTGAAAACTTATGAAAGTCATATACTAGTATCATTGCTCTTTTTGCAAGACATAATGTTCTGCTTTACATTTTTATTTTCAAGGGAATATTTGGATCTATACAGAAGTCTGTTTTTCCAAGATGTTAAGAGAATATTTTAATCTGAAAACAGTTCTATAATTTTGAAAATTCCTTGTTTTTGATTTAAGAATGATGCACGGAGCTTTTCTCAAAATATAAATTAATTGTGTATAAAGTGAAATTCAAGCTGAAAAGTACATTTCATGTAACATGCATTTTTACTTTTTGTAAAGCAAATGATTAACCTCAAAATGTGACTGAGAATTTCCATAGTCATGTTCTGGCCTTGGTCTCAGATAAACTTATCAAATTCTATTCCAGTCATAGAGAGTTTTAAAAATATCTTTCTTATTGTTTGGTCAGTGATGAAGAAATTTGACAAAAATTCATTATGAAACCTTTCTATCTTGAGATTATCTGAAAAAGAAGGTTTTTCTATCCTTGGAGTAAATGTTTAAAATTGAGGATTTGGCATAATTTTATTTTTTTTATTAATATCTAAGCCTCAGACCAATATCCTAAACTTGCAAAGAATACCATATGCAGGATCATGCAAAATCTAGCTTGGCACTAGAATTTTCCAAGTAGTTGCCAATTTTGCCTCGAATTATAGTGATCCAGCTACACAATGGACAATGTTTTGTTTTGGATCTGGCTCCTATTTAATTTTGGTCATGAATGACTGTTGACCTTTGTTTTCTTTCATAATTTCCTCTCTTTGAAATAGTTATTTTCTAACTACCATATATATACTCGATAATAAGCTCATTCTAAATGCAAACAACATAGATCCTGATCTGCTGTCACATAATGAGCCAGCAGATCAGGGTCTGGTTTGTTTCTACTGATTAGTCCCTACAAACTGCATAGACTCAGATCTGCCGGCGCATTATGCGATTTTAGATATGGATCTATGTAGTTTGGTGTTGTACTCTGTTTATATGCGAGCATATACGGTAATGAAAGTTAGAATTATTGCTAAATTGTTCTTTCTTTACAGTCCTTGTTAATAGATTTTCTCTTACATCATGTACACAACTTCAAATATCTGTTGATACTAGAGGATATCTGCAACTTTGAGGCAGAAATTTGCAGACAACAGCAAAGGCCCTGAAAATTTCAGTTGCCAAAAATATACTGTTGCTAAATGAACAGCCATCTGAAAATTGTTATCACCTTTGGAAACTTGGAGATATCTAGCGCCAACGTAATTTCAATTTTAGGAGAAACTTGGAGATATCTAGCGCCAACATAATTTCAGTTTTAGGAGAAACTTGGAGATATCTAGCGCGAACATAATTTCAATTTTAGGAGAAACTTGGAGATATCTAGCGCCAACATAATTTCAATTTTAGGAGAAACTTGGAGATATCTAGCGCCAACATAATTTCAATTTTAGGAGAAACTTGGAGATATCTAGTGCCAACATAATTTCAATTTTAGGAGAAACTTGGAGATATCTAGCGCCAACATAATTTCAATTTTAGGAGAAACTTGGAGAATTTTAGTTAAAACTTACCTTATGTACTCGCTTGTAAGTCGAGTTGAACTGCAAACAAGATACTGTATACCCTGATCTGCTGTCGCATAATACACAAGCAGATCAGGATCTGTGTTGTTTGTTTTACTGATTACTCCTAACAAACTGAATAGATCCAGATCTGCCAACACATTATGTGATAGCAAATCTGGGTCTGTGCAATTTGCATTTGGACTTGACTTAATAGGAAGTATATACAGTAGATCTAACAAGCTTTTTCAAGGTCTTTATTTACTGTGTACCTATTATATTAGTCAACACATGCAGTACAATTTACATGCTTGTAAAAGTATTTTCAAGATATTGTAGTTGTGCATTGACTTTAATAAAGTAATAAGGAATCATACAGTTATTTTCAACTCTATGTTTAATTAATTTGCCCTTATCTTTTTCAGACTTGTTTGAAGAAATTCAGTAATGCTATGGTGGAGATGATGAAATACTTTTCAGTAAGTTCTTTGCTGAGAGAATAGACTGTTTTTTTCAGCTAGTAATTTCCAGTACAGGCAGTTCAAAGATTGAATGAATGAATGAATGAATGAATGAATGAATGAATGAATGAATGAATGAACGAACGAACGAACGAACGAACGAACGAACGAATGGATGAATTAATTAATGATTGAAAATCAGTAATGAATAAATGTTAACTACCAGTATGTCAGTAATAATTAAGTCTCAGAATTTACATCAAATATACAAAAAAAATAGAGTTACCATTTTTTTAAAAAACAATGAGCAACAACAGGTATCAACTGTAATTCCTAAAATATTTTGATACAGTGCAAATAATACAAATTTTAATTTCTGAGAATTGTAAGTTTGCCTTTATTTCAAGATTTTTCTGATATGATGCACAGAAGAAATGTTTGAATTTCTGAAGAATTGTGACCATACCATAATATGTAATTTAACAGCAGCAATATCGTACCCATCACTACTGTATAGCTTTTACTTTTTCGGGTCGAAAAACCTCATTTGTTCAATGTGAATACATCCTCCCACAGAGTGGAGAATTGTCAGTAAGACACGATCCACTCATGCACCTCGCATACCCATGCACAGACCAGTCATCTTTTTCAAGGACACCATGTTCATGGATGTGTCGTAGATCATGACCAGAGAAAAAATGCTTGTTGCGAGTGTTTTACCAAATTGCGGTCTTCCCTTCAACAGTATTATATCTCAGTATTACATTTATCCATTCAGTATTCTGTTTATATTCCGGTAACCCCTGCCCCCTCTTAGAAATTAGTTCTGGAAGGGACCTCTTAGATTACCACGTTGTATCCCACCCTTTAGGGTTAGGGTACACCACTCTTCTTACAATTGTTTACGGGTAAGTCTTGTGTGTTAAGAAATAATGCAGGGGCCCTACCCTATCTTAATAGGAATTAGTATTCCTATCTTTAACTCACTCAGCCCCAACACTGTTGTCAGTATCACTGCTGTTTTGCCCCATCAGCACTAAGCTGTGTACAGTTGCTTGTGTCCCAGACAGTTTTTAGCTACTTAGACAATTTTGTAAACATCATGCACATGCATTCATTCTTACCTTAATTTCTCTGCGTATATCCCATAAAAATCCATGAAATTTACACCGATTGTTCAAGATAAATTTATCTGCACAGTCATATATTTTTTGTGTTATTTGTCCAAGTCTTTCGCAAGTTATTTATGCACTATTTACAAAATTATGTGCATCATCATCGCTGTCATTATCTTCTTCTTCCGACGATTCAATCTCGGATTACTTCTATGTCCGAGTCTAAATCTTGTAAAATATGCAACTAACTAACATATCTTTCCTCTGCTTCCTCAATATTTTCAAGATCAAATCCAAGAAACTCTTAGTTTTCTTTCACATAATCATCAAATATTGCTCAGAAATCCACCATTGTTTACTATTTTTCATGAATGAAACACGTGTAGTAAAACCGCTGCTAGTTCGTAACCTTAGCTTATGAATTTTTAATATTTAAACAAAGAAAAGTAAAGTCATTTATGATTGGTTCAATATCGTCAGATTCTTAGAAATACCCCGTTTGTGACCAATCTGAGATGTTTTTACTACCGACCCATTCACCATGACTATAGGCGGGATTGGCCATTGAATGCAGTAAACAAACCACAAGTATAGGTGGGATCGGCCATTGAATGCAGAAAACAGATCACGAGTATAGCCGGGATCGGAGCCGAATAAGTTAGAATAATTTATTAAACATCTATTCAGTATTTTTTCCTTTCACCATTGTAAATTTTTAATTATTTGTGTGACTCGCGTCGCATTGTTATTGTTTGTGTCAGCATTGCTCCTAGAGAACAATAAAGGTTTACAATTTAAATGTCTTACTTTACTAGGAAAAGACAGGTAAATTCCTAATGAGCGAGTTCATTTTTTACCTTCTGCATACACTGCGGCGTATATAGCACACACTATATACAAACAGGTGAGTTTCATGTATGACATATAACATATTGTCATTATTTATTGTTCTTTTTTATTTAAAGAACAATGTTGGGGCAGTCTGTGGGAAAGTGTGGCCACAAGAAGGGCCCTTGGGACACTCACCCAGATTGCCTCACATGTTCAGAGTGCACAAATAAGAATCATTGTGCATTTTGCAAAATATGGTCTGATGAAATCTGGAATCTGCCAGATTCCAGATGCGCTTAGAGAGGGCGGAGAAAATGTAAATCCCCCTCATCTTCTGATTTTTCAGGTTTCTCTCTTGCAGAGCCCCAAGGGCCTCACTGCAAGATGACTAGTTCTTCAGTCCAGAAGAACAGTCCCAGGTCCCAGGATCTTATGGGACAGGTCTCTTTGGAGACAGGTGACCCCCCTCCAGTTGGAGGGAATTAACATTGAGGAGTAGATTGTCTTCTCTTAAAAGGGAGGAGAAGTTGAACACTCCTCAAATTCACAGTAGCATCTCACTCCCTTCTGCGAGGGAGGAGATGCATGGCTCATCTCACGCCTTGGGTAGCATGTCACACCCTCCCACGCGGGAGGAGCGGCACTACACCCAACACTTCACACCCTTCCAAGTGAGAGGAGCAGCACTGCACCTTGCTGAGTCATGAATCTGATGAATTTGGCTCAGACATATCAATGTCGCCTGACTGGTCAGATTGTGTCAGTCATCGGCCACTGGTCATCTTGCACCAGTCATTACTTAGAGGCCTCACAGTATGGGGATAGGGATTGGACCAAGTTCCTTCTTTCCCCACTCTACCATCACACCCTGTGCAGGATTGGGAGTGTGCTCACCGGGTTCAGACTATGGAAGAGATTGGATTGGTATCCTATCCTCCCTTCCCTATTATCCCAATGAATCTTTACAGGATGTAGGTCCCTCCACATCAGGGTAATTGGTCCTTTATGCCTCATTGGGTCACTGGACCCTGGACCCAGAGTAGAGGTGATGATGTGGCTCATTTTCTGCCATCACCTCGTCAGGTGGCACCCACCACAATTGCTGGACATGTAGCATCATCCAGGAAGGACAAGCAGTCTTGTCTTCTCATTGGGACTTCTAGCAAACATAGAGCCCCTACTGACCACGATGAGCTGTGGGCAATGGCACAGAGTGCTCCTATGTCACCTCCTCCACCAAAGGACATAGAGATGCCCAGCCATTATCCTGCTGGGAGTGTACTAGAGGATGATGCCCTCCATCCTCGTCGACTCCAATGAGTTCAAGGTAGAAGCAGCACCATTGATGCCTCCTATCAGGCCCAACAGTTCATCTCAGTTGGATGAGGAGGAGGTCTGGTACTTGATAAGATGGTAAACAAAGTTAACTGTCTTTTACCTGTGAACTTGTGCCCAAAACCATATGGCGCACAATCCAAGAAAATCCTTTCCAATATGGAAAAGATCTCTGGGGCTCAATCGCAACCAGACCTCCTGCTTCTTCCTCATTCCTCCATGACTGAGGAGATATCACAGAGGTTTTTGATAGGACAAGACATTGCTTGGCTACATACAAGGGGGTCCATTCCACTCTCTACCTTGAGGCCTATGGTCTCTGCTTTGAGTTACTGGGTACATTCCCCAAAGTGGCCTACTAAACCTCCCCAGTTGGATGCTGGGTTATCCCAAGTGGGTATCTTAACTGGAACCTGGGCATGCCTTCCCAAAAACAATTGAAGCTATTAAAGAAAGCCTGGCTTTAGTCACCATAGCTTCTCATGCTGACCTATTTTCAGCTACTTCTTTTAATATGCTGAAGGAGGCCATATTAAACCCAGCTGCATTACAATGCATGCTGGAAGCTGTGGCCAAGACATCCCTGCATGCGCATTCTATCTCAATGATGTTATTGGCGGAACTTATGCACATCCGCTGTGATGTTGCATTGGACTCCTCAAGGTCTTGCACAGTAAAGATCTTCTAAGGGCTTCTTTGGTTTCAGAAGATCTGAAAGATCATTACCACAGATCCTTCACAGCTTCTCCTGGTCCATTGCAATCGGCTTGGAAGTGTGCTAATTTTAATCGCCCCCAAGGACCATCCGCAAAATTCTTCAAACAGATGCAGCCTCAGTCCAATCCATAACCTCAAATGAGACCTCCTCCTCAACAGTCGGGTTCAAAGTGCGGTTGCTGATGAACTGCTAGGAGGAAGTTATCTAACCTGCCTTCCTTTCCTAAGGAAGTGGGGGGGGGGGGCGGGGGACAGCTCAAGAGACTCACACTCTCTCCTGCCCTGCATTCCTCTCCCAAATGTCTCTGTAGGTTTTCGTCTAAGCAATATTTCCTCCACACCACAAATATTTCCAGTTTTGTTTGGACCCGGAAGTTTTTTAATTCTGGTTTGTGGCCTTCTGAATCATTTCTGCACCCAAAGTCTTCACCTGAGTTATGGGAGTAGTAACGGCATACCTTCGATTACTGGGAACCCCAATTCTCTAGTACTTTGATGACTGGCTGATCCACAATGTTCAGGTTCAGTCTCTCCATCAGGATCTGTTATGTTGTTGGTCCACAGTAACTCAGTTGGGTCTTTTACCCAACCTCGAAAAGTCGGAATTGATTCCATCTCAGGACTTCGTTTACATGAGATTGAACTTCCTCATGAACCAGAACTTAGTCTGGGTTCCACTGGATGGATCAAATTCTGGCACTTCTAGGTGCTATGAGCAAAATCATCGTTGTCTGCTCAACTTTACCAATCCCTATTGGGAATCTTGAATGCTGCTGCAGATCTGGTTCCCATAGGACATCTCCATATGCGTCCTTTACAGCTCCTCCTTGCAAGGTGGAAACCATGCAGATTCTCAATCAGCTCTGATTCTTCTAGGACCAGATTTTCATCACCATTCGTGCTGGTGGATGAATTGGAACAGATTCCTGACTGAGGTCCCCATGCATACACCCGACCCCCACTCCTATCTGTTTGCTGATGTGTCAAATTCCAGTTGGGGCTCTCATCTAGAACCAGAGGGCATAATTCTTCAGGGTCGTTGTAATCGGGACAAATCGTCCCTCCACATCAACAACCTAGAAATGAAAGCTGTATTTCTAGCATTGCAAGGGTGCAGTGACAGAGTTAGGGGTCAATATGTCGTGGTCTTCTCCGACCTCCACTGGCCCACCTCAGAGAACATTACCCTCCGAGTTTGCCACATTCCGAGAAGAACAACAAAGCACAGTCATTTTTTCTCAGGGATTCATAGTTGTGGCACAACATGTGGCCCAGAGGGACACCAAGATTCTGTAAAGTTGCTATCCCCTTCAAATAGTGAGTACATTCTATTTTTCTCTGTTTTTGATCAGTTAACACATCAGCCGATCCACCTAACTGACAAATTCAGCTACACTGTAGCAATGGGTAAGATATTGCTGCTATTAAAATGTGTTTTTTTTTTGGGGGGGGGGGGTAAAACTAATTTTAATTATGCAATACTTACCTGTCGCTATTGCCAAATGCCTTCCTTCTGGCCTGCTCTGATGTCCTGGAGTAATCATCATCTATGAAAAAGATGACCAGTGCATGTGAGATGCACAAGTGGACCATGTCTTATTGACAATTCTCCACTCTGTGGGAGGATGTATTCACATCGATCGGATGAGGTTTTTCAACATGAAAAAGTAAAAGCTACGCAATAGCGACTGGTAAGTATTGCATAATTAAAATTAGTTTACCCCCTCCCCCAAAAAACTAGATTTTACTTGCTGAACCCTGTTTATATGCATAAAAACTCAAAGTGGAGTTTCTGAGTCTACTGAACATTTTACATTACTAATAAATTCTCAGTCCACTGATTCAGTGCATGAAGACTTTAGACAGAATTTGTAACAATTGTTATATTACAGAATCAGGAATTACCTCAGAAAATTCATGCCCCTAAAACTTTAGTAGCACTCTGTATAGGAAATCCTAAACTCTGCCTCAAAATACAGAAACTTGAGTTGTATCCAGAGAACTTGCAGAGGGCCTGTACCAGTTGTTACATGGAACCAGTTACCACACAATGGATACTTATTCCTCAATCTGTGCCCTATTTTTATATGCATGCCATTTGGTATGCATATTGTGCTATGACCCAGTATGTCTATCTGGGGGCCCCGGCTGGCTGAGTGGTCTAAGGCACTTGCCTTTACAGATCTTTGACATGTCAGCACTGTCCATGTAGGTTTGAGTCTCTGCTCGACCAACATGGGTATGTGAGAAAGCTTGCCAGTAGTTTCTGGTGGGTCAGTGGTTCTTCCTGCAGTTTTCCCAGGTTCTTTCTCCACCAAATAAATTCACAAAGCAAACAAACCATTAACTTTTCCTTTTCTGCACGATAACTTCAGTTTTATAGCACTTACATTTACAGATAGGTGGGTACACCAAATGTTACAGGTAAGTCCTTCATGATGAAAGAAACAAAACTATCAAGGGGCAAATGGTGAAGGTCTCTGACTGAAAGAAGAAAAATGATTTTTGCATCATAACTTTAGTCACAGACCATATATCTTTACCAAAGTTGTGAAGGGCTTGCACTTAAGGTATAGAAGAGGCCTTTCAATTTTGGGGTAAAAGGCCAAGGTCATAGTAACTCAGAAGAAAACAGATGTAAACCTGTCAACAAGCCCTGGATACTGTACTGTGAATTCATTTATTTTTGTGGGTATCAGTTTTCATGGTCTTGTGAAGAAGAAAAAAATGGCTATTTACCATATATACTCTCTTATGAATCAAGACCAACTGCAAACTGCAGAGACCCAGATCTGCCATTGCATAATGCACCATCAGATCTGGGTCTCTGCAGTTTGTTAGGAGTAATCAGTAGAACAAACAACATATACCTTGATCTGTCAACACATTATGCAATGGCAGATCAGGGTCTTTGTTGTTTGCAGTTGGACTCAACTTATAAACAAGTATATACAGTACTAGTAATAGGTACTTAAGTTCGTGGATTTAGGAAGGGTCCTATTGTTTCCACCAAAAGATCATTGTTGGGTCTTTCAATTTGTGGTTTGCAGCAACCACAAAATCCTCAAAAATTGGTACCCTACCAAAAAGAGTGAATTTGCAATACCACATTATGTAATGTAATCGTCATACCGAGATTTTGTGTACAATTTAAGGGTCAAATGTGGAGACAATCTTTAATAATTAATTTTTTCATTCTTTTTATGCAACAGTATGCGTTAATTAGAAAGTAGCTTCTTTAGAAAGATTTACACCCATAAATTTACCACTAAAATTAACTGTGAGTTAGATGGTTCATAATTTATGACTGCATTACCTCCATTGACTTGGGCTTGGTTTGCTGTTTTTGTGATGTCATTCTAGAAATAGCCAACCATCCTTACTTAAGAAGTGTATTGATTGAATGGGGATTCAAGTAAAAATAACATTTATTATGCAGCATACATTTACATCTTGCTATAAAAAAAAGTAGACAATTATTTCCATTTCTTTAATTTCAATTGAAGAAAAAGACCCGGACAATATTATTAATCTACTGGTTATGTTGTGTCCAACTGGAAAGTGTAGATTATTGTAAATTTGTTCGGTATTCATATCCATGTGATTTTGTGTTTGTATCCATTCATTTGGAGTATTTGCAAAATTGCTCTGATTCCAAGTTAATATCTACAGTTTTATAAGTGTGATTCTATTGCGCATGGCCATACACATGTGCAGACTTGAGATATTATTTTTTACCTCACATGTTGTGTATTGCAACCCAAGTGGAAATAAAGCTGTATTGTCTTGTCTACCACAAAGAGTTAATCAATTACTGCTCATTATAATTGTTTTTCCAAGCATATTACAAGCAATCAGATCATCATAAATCCTCATAGAAGTTTAACAAGAATTTAGACATTACATAGGAAATCATCTGGGAAAAATGAGAAAAAGAATTAGCAAGAAGAATAGAAAAAAATAAGTCATCTTCTTTTGTTACATGTAGGTACAGAAATTGAAATAGAAAACACATATCTTCATTTTAATCTTTGCTTTATGGATTAATGAATGAGAAACAAGAATGGCAAATATCAAGTAGATCATGATGAAAGGTTATCTTAGGAGATAAGGAGGACATTCAAAAGGGGAAATCCCCCATTTACTATCTCAAAGAATTCCAGTTTATTTTCAGAGTTATTGTCAATATTTTTTACCAAAAATACAGATTTGATCTACAGCTTTTCTTTTCTGTTAATGACTTCAATAATATAGAAATAAGAAAATTCCCGCCCCCCCCCCCCTCCCCAGCCGACTGCGCTACTGCATTGGAATGAATATTATTTTCATAATTCTTCAAAATAATTGTATTAGTTTCTTTTCGTTTTTCCTCTATCTGTTGATGACCGTATTGAATGTAGCTATAGCGTTAGTCATTTAAACATCATTGTTCATGTCAATACCTATTGCAAATTCGCAGCACTATAGTCTCTATGTTAGCAAGTTCTTTGTTCAAGTGATGTCACTTCTGCATACATATTAAGGGCAGGTGATACCTGTGCCAACTTTTGTGAGAGTCATACTTTTAAAAGCAATACTTTGTAAAGTATGCAATACAAATTTAAAAGAATGATGAATATGGAGTTTTCTGATATGGGGGATTTGAAAATAGGTTAAAATAGAAAAACGTCCATATTTGACCTTTAGATAATGTTAGGATCATATTGAAGTTGACAATAGTGCCAAGTTAGTCATTGAATGGTTCCTAGTATTCAAATGACTAATATTAAAATTTTTCAAGGTTTACCACAAACTTGTCAGAATGTCATTTCTAGTACAAACACCAGGGAATGTTCATGTCAGGTTAAGTACCATCTCTACTGGCTTATAAGTCGAGTCCAATTGCAAACAACATAGACCCTGATCTGGCATCGCACTGGCAGATCAGGGTCGGTGTTGTTTGCTCTACTGATTACTCCTAACAAACTGCATAGACCCAGAATTGCTAGTGCATTATGCGATGGCAGATCTGGGTCTGTGCAATTTGCAGATGTACTTGACTTATAATTGAGTGTATATGGACAACTCCTCAAAACCGAACCCGGAGTATACCAGAATCCCCTCGGGACTGAAATTTTATTTTATTCCCGACTTTTTCCTTCTTTAATATCATCATTTTTTTCCCAGTAAACCAAAACCCCTCAACTCTGAATACTGAAACATTTTTTGATCCAAAGAATTTAAATTTTACGCTTAAAAAACCCCATAAAACCGAAACTCAATTCAAATTTGGAAAATATATTTTTGCTGCTAAATTCCTGACACATGCTGGAACAGATTAATTATGGTTAGCAAGTACTGTAGTATGCTGATCTGTGAGAGAAAGATCCGGAAAATGTCCCAATGGCACGTGAGGTTAAAACAATACTTGACATATGCGCCGACACAGATTAGGGCTGACAACAGGCTAGTCTGAGGTCTTTGCACCATACAAAAGAGCCAGCTTTTAAGGCTAATTATTAATAACTAAATGCTTGTAGGTAAGCCATTTAAGAAAGACTCTCTTTATCTGCTTATTATCTAATTGTAATTGATGCTATTCATTTGTATACATGATCAGTAGAACATTGTTTGCTTGTTTTTTTTAAATTAAATATCAGGTCATTATTAACCAGGCATGTGGCCTCGCTTTTGATGCTTTGCCGAAGGAGACTGACAAAGCAGTATTCTAAAAGTCATATTCACTCATTGACATTCCCTGAAGTTTTAGATCTTATACAGAGATTAAATAACTATGTGATTGCCAAGGATGAGCATTATTTGGCTATGGCACAAGAAATGGAGTCATTACACAAGCCACATTAGTTAAAGAAAGATGTAAGAAAAAACAGACAATGCTCCATGCCTTCCTCAAGCCAGGCTTTTGAACTATGAACATTATGAATTATGTATTTAAACAGTGTGGAGTATTATTGGAGTATCATTCATAATTCTAATGGACATGTAGTAAAGCTGTAAAAGTATCTCATTCCTCAGATGTTTCTTGTGACAAGGACAGCGTTTATATGTGGAACAAATGTATTTATTCATGTGACAGGATGTGATTTTCGGAAGGAACATACGTTGTTCAGCTAATTCTTCATTAAAACATGTATTTTAAAAAAATTAACAGTTTTCTTAATTTTGTACACTCTGACACACACGGACACTGATGTTTTCATAATTACAATCTCTCTCTCACTCTCTCTCATCACATAAGAGCTTAGAAAAAGACTTTTTTTCACATCTGCAAAAAAACCTCAGTAAACCGAAAACTTCTCAAAACCAAAAACTTTTTGGGGTCCCAAGGGTTTTAGGTTTTGAGGGGTTTCTCTGTAATATGTTTTCAAAATTTACATATTATTCCATGTTCAAACATCTTTCATTGTACCATTAATATCAAGTCTTTTGTTTACATATTCTATGCTCAAACATCTTTCATTGTATCATTAATACCAAGCCTTTTTGAAAAGTACATGTTCCATGTTCAAACATCTTTCATTGTTTTATTAATACCAATTCTTTTGAAAATGTACATATTTAATGATCAAACATCTTTCATTGTATCATTAGTACCAAGTCTTTTGAAAATGTACATATTCCATGTTCAAACATCTTTAATTGTATCATTAATACCAAGTCTTTTGTTTGCATATTCCATGTTCAAACATCTTTAATTGTATCATTAATACCAAGTCTTTTGTTTGCATATTCCATGTTCAAACATCTTTAATTGTATCATTAATACCAAGTCTTTTGTTTGCATATTCCATGTTCAAACATCTTTAATTGTATCATTAATACCAAGTCTTTTGTTTTCAGATACTCATTGATCAAGCACAGAGAACTGTCTGTAAAAATTTGAATCATTTTATTAAGACGTAAGTATTAAATATTTTATGTTGAAATTCTCAAACGGTGAATGTTGTATGGAATTTTTTTTAATGTATCATAGCAGCTGTTATTGTTGATTATGCCTTTGACAACTGGTGATACTGTATAATATTAATAGAATTAATGAGTCGTTCATAGGTTCTTCCAGCAAATTACATTTTTTATTTTATGAATTGATTTGATAGGGGTTGCCTTGAAAGAGCCTGTGGAGCATGGAGTTACAACTGGGCGATTCTTTAGCTGGCTTCTGTAAAGTAGAAGAAAGCTATTGTACTACCCCTGGCATCGGCGCCCACAGATATTAAAGCATATATATGTACCATATATACTCATGTATAAGCTGCGTCCAAATGCAAACAACATAGACCCTGATCTGCTGTTGCATAATGCACTGGCAGATCAGGGTCTATGTTGTTTGTTCTACTGATTAGTCCTTACAAACAGCATAGACCTAGATCTGCTGGTGACTTATGCGACGGCAGATCTGGGACTATGCAGTTTACAGTTGGTATTGGATTATACGCGAGTATATACGGTATGTTCAGCTTCACTGTGTCTCAACCATTCTTGTTTAACTTTATTTTTCAATCACTGTTTATGTTAGAATCATTAACTCATTAACCCCATGCGCCATGTTTACACATCATGAGGTTGTACCCTACTTCCGAGCTCTGTAATGTGAACATCATTTAAGATACTCTAAAGTGGATGGTATTGCAGGAAAGTAGACAGATGTAGCTCTAAAATGATACCAAATAATATAGACTCTCTACTTGCATTAAATAATACAGTGGAGAAACATAATTTTTGAGACCCGTTTTTTTTTTAGGTCGAAAATTGGCAGTTTTGGAACCTGAGTTTTTGTCCAGATTTTAGACTTTTTGGCCTTAGATCTGGTCCAAACTGCACATGGACAGATGAACCTTTGCAAAAAGTAGGATAAGTTTTAGAGTTGGATAAAAAAAAGGGCCAGGACACAAAAATTGGGGGTCCAATACAAAAAAAATAAAAAAGGCCCAACTTTTACTCTTCTGCACATGCTTCCTATGTTTCCTACACCCATTTCAGGTGAAAATGAAAAGAATCTCCTGGTGTTATTGAGTTAAACTAGATGATTGTATAGATCTCTATTAGTACCACACTCATACAACAAAAGAAGGTCACAGTTACCTACATTTCACATTTTGCTGGCTTAGGTTAAGTTTTTGCATTTAGCTTATGACTACATAGGTTTTTATATGTTCGTCATAAGACAGAGTGTATTATGTTATGCTGTCCATCTGTTCAGTTGTCCTTCCATCTGCCTGTTACCAGTTTTGTTTCTGAACAGTAGCTTGAGTTCTCCACCATCCACAGTTACCAAACTTAGTGGATGGATTATGCTTGGGTTAAGGCTGGAACATTTACCAAAACTTTTTAGATGTACACGGTACACAATAAAACCGAAATGATGCTGTTTAATCTAAATGATTCGAAACTCAATATTTCTCCCGATCTGCACATTAGGCTTACAGCTGATGGCTATTTATATGTAAACTATTGTCAATGTGCATGCCATACCTTACTCGACTTGTGATTGTTTAGGTTAAACATCATTAGGATCATCATAATATTATTTTGTATTGCTGTGTGTCTGTGCCCAATGATAAAAATGGATAATGCAACTGGACACATCTATAATAAGAAAATGTAGTGCTTACAAGGTTACAATGGTGTTGGTTTTTCTTATACATAAAAATCAATCTGATGTGCAGTGTTGTGTAATGTACAGTAAAACCACTTCTCATCACTTTAGCTTTTTTCTGGTAGTGCCATATTTGATGTGAAAATCATCCACATTTTAAGAGAATGATTTAACAGAATAATCTTACTAAACAGTCATCTTAAGCAGAGATGTGGAAATATATCGTTTAATTACAGCAGGTAGTTCTTGCTTCACTGACAGCCACGCACATCTTCGTTTACACAGCTACAGATTTTTTGTAAACATTTACAAGCAGTAAACTAAACTAAGCTGTTTACACATGTAAATGTTGCAGTTTTAGTCTGGGGTAGGGAAGAAGCTTATCAATTTTGGGGTGAAAAGGTCAAAGGTCAAGGTCAGTGTGACTGAAAGAAGAAAAATGGTTTCTGCACAAAAATGTTAAGTTCTCAGACATGCACCTTCACCAAAATTTGTGGATGACTTACATGTAGATAAGAAAGAAGCCTATTGAGGTGAAAGGTAAAGGTCACTGGCTGGAGAAAAATTGCATAATAACTTTAGTTCTAGACCACATACATTGACAAAAGTTTGTGGAGGGCTTGCACTTAAGGTATGGAAGAGGCCTATTTATTTTGGGGTCAAAGGGTCAAAGGTAAAGGTCAGTGTGGCTCAAAGCAAAATGGATTTTGTAGAATAACTTTTGTTTTCGAATAAGTTTCTTGACCAGACTTTGTGGATGACTTGCACATTGGGTAATAAAGATACCTAAAAATTCTGGAGTCTAAAGGTCAAAGGCTACTGTCAACATGATAAGTCTTATAAGAAAAAAAAGGTTTCTGCACAGTAAGACCTCATACCTTGACCAAAGGTCCAGGTGATTGAGACCTGTTTGTTAGTAATGACCAGAGTCAACCTTGCTCTGTTTGTGCCAACACAGAGGACTATTACCATGCCCTATGAGTGCCTCCATAGAGAACTATTAAACACCAAGTGGGTGTATAACATACTGTTCATGGTACTCTTGTTTGTGTGCTGTGATACTACTATCCTATCTAGAATTACAAAATTGGTGAAGGGATGGATCTTGGTGTGCACTACACCCACATTACAGAAGTAGTCATTATGGCTCATATTTTATGCTTCATTGACTTCGGTTAAATTTTGTGGTTGAAGTTCATTTCTAAGTCACTGTTCATGCTAGAATAATGAAATTGATCAAGTTATGCATCTCTGTTAGTACTATACAATTACAACAAAAAAGGCTCACCCTGATCTATATTTCATCTTTTATTGGCTTTGGTTAAATTTTGCATTAAGCTCATGACCACATGAGGTTTTATATGCCCACCATAAGGCAGAGCATATAATGTTATTATGCTTTCCATCTGTATGTCAGGTATCCATTCATGAGTCTGTGCTGTTGCCAATATCATTTCCACACTATAACTCAAGTTGACCACCAATTGTAGGTCACTGCAAGGTCACTGCATCTGAAAGAACAAAATGGTTCCTGCGCATTTGTTCAAGTTCACCATAATCTGCAATTACCAAACTTTGTGGATGGCTTGCATATAGGGTAAAGAATAAGCCTATTGATTTCAGAGTCAAATAATGTGTTGTTCAAGGTACTCTAGTTGGCATGTTGTATGTACAGCATATTATCATTCTTAGAATCATGAAACTTGGTGAGAGGATGCATCTTGATAAATGCTAAACCCCAATTGAAGAAAGTGGCCTTTGTGACCTATATTTCATGTTTCAGTGACTTTGTTGATAGCTTGTTTTTAAAGTTCATTTCATGGGTGATGTTGATGTTAGAATCATGAAACTTGATCATTGAATGCATCTCTGTTAGTACTACACCCTTCCAACCAAAGAAAGTTACAGTGGCCTACATTTTATGCTTTACCTACAAAGGTTTAGTATTTGTGGTTAGCTCATGACCACATATATTTTTCCATGCTATTTACATCCTAGCCAACAACAGAAGGCCCTTTCTGACCAGTGCAGTTTAAAGTAGGAATAAATATGTATATTCAGTGGTAAACTTTCCATATTAATGACTGTGCATTGTATATTGGGATAGGTTACTTTCAACTGGTTAACTGTGAATGAGTAGATATTAGGAGAGTGGATAGCATGCATTTCATGTGAGGCCTCAGCTGTAGTGGCTGATCACAGTAATTACTGATGCATTAACTATTCTTTAATTAGTTGTCAAACAGCTGTCGATCCAAGGTTACTCAAAATCTCTGACTTCCGCCCAGTAAATTCTGGTTTCTAGGGGTGTAGAATGATAATAACTTCTGATTCAGTTTTTATGAACAATAATTTGAAGAAATAAAAGAAAAAAATTAATATCAGGTTTTTTATCAACTCATTATAGTACCTCTGCTTTGATATCATAGAAAAGATTTTTTTTTTTTATTGTTTTATGTCTTTTATGCCCAGTCACAGGGGTCAACATATCTTATGTCCAGATAACTTTAGTCTGAATTTATTTTCTGCATAATAATTAATATTTATAGTGTCTACTGTAGAGACAAGCTATGTAATCATTTCTCGTTTTTGTTCCTTGTAATAATCTTGGCCACTACTTCATTGCCTTATTGTAATTCTTCTATTCAAACATAGAGCATCATTATGTTACAAGCAAAATCTTTTATTTAGAAACATCAAAAGAAATGCCTTTGTCAGTATTTATTGCAAAGCAATTCCTAGAAAAGGGAAAACACAAATAAAAAAAGGGAAAATGTTTTGCATTCTAAATGCAAGGGAAGGGAGACAAATCTTGATTCAACAGAAAAGGAAACTGTAAAGTGTTCAAAGACATAAGACCTAAATTGATTCACTGTTTTCATGTACATGAGATCCAAGCACTATCACTGAGCTTTCAGTACAGCAAGTGTTGATGATTTAGAAAATCTTGCTTTGATTCCACTCTTGTCTGTCTGTCCAAGTAAGTTTTGCATTTAGGTCAATATGGAGGGGCATTTGTGTTCCAGGAACACATTTCAGATAGTTCCTATTCCAGTGGTCTCCTTATCAGGCTCTTTTCAAGAGAGGCCTTCCCCTGACAAAAATACCACCACATCCTACATCAAAGAAATAAACTTTATACCATCTTGTGACTTCATGAGAGGCCACCTACCTTACAAGGTCACCTTTTCATGCCAGAAGAAGTGGGCCTTGTAAAATGGGGGATCGCCATACTTTCAAAAGACATTCCCAGTCAAACCATTGCTATCTCATATCCAATTTCTTTTTAGTGATATGGCATTGTTTTCCATTGCTCATTTTTCTTAACAGAAATATGTGTGTTGTCACTCACATTATTACATGTAAAAAACCAAAGGGATAAAAAATGGAATCTCCAGTAGCAATTGTTTTTAGTTTTTGGTTTCCAGTGATATAGATATCTTTAATGGAATAATGTATCAACTGGCTTTGGAAAACTGCTTTAAATTTCAGTATAATAATATTACCAATAATTAAAGCCTTTTTCCAAATTTACTCACAAGGAAACCTTTATGTCCCTGCTTTACTTTTTGGAGGGGAGTATGTAGTGTTATACCCATAACTGTCCTGTACATTACAAATTTGGCTTCTGCCCAATAAGTTTGAAGTACTTAATAGACTTAAATCAAATTTGATACAGAACTTTGTATTATTTGTACTTCGGTTAATTTCTGTTTTCTTCCTTTTCCATCAAAATTTTACTTAGAAACTATGCCTATTATATTTAGAAGTTTGCTATGCATTGTGAATAAGGGCAAGGTCCTTAAATAGTACCCTATATGGTGAGAGCATCTGTGTCATTTGGGTACACTTGTTCACACATCTGATATTTATTTTACCCTATATAGTGAGAGCATCTGTGTCATTTGGGCACACTTGTTCACACATCTGATATTTATTTTACCTTTAGGGAGATTAAAAAGGTGAAAGATACAAGGAAACATTTTGAGAAGATAAGTGATGACATGGATTCCGCTCTAGTCCGAAATTCTCAGGCTCTGCGGAGTAAACCACAAGAATGTGAAGATGCATATAATCTGCTCACAGCGACGAGGACATGTTTTGCTCATACTTCTCTTGATTATGTATATCAGGTAATTATATGATTAACGTATATACTTGCATATAAGCCGATACCAACTGCAAAACTGCATAGATCCAGATCTGCCATCATAAATTGCGCCGGCAGATCTGGGTCATTGCAGTTTGTAAGGACTAATCAGTAGAACAAACAACATAGACCCTGATCTTACGGCGCATTATGTAACGGCAGATCATGGTCTATGTTGTTTGCATTTGGACCTGACTTATACGCATGTATATATGGTATATGAACTTACCTGCATTAAGACATTGGTATCATTTTTCATTGTCATCAGCAATCAAAGAATTTTGTGCTCAGGTTTTTATTTGTTAGTCCAAGTCTCTGATGTCAGTCCATTGATGACATTTTATCTCATTACATTGGATGACATAGGAGTTTTTGCCCCCAGAACATCGGGTTGCATTTGCCAGCCTTTATTTCCTAACCAAGGATGCAAGTTTGATTTGCAGAAGTCATTAGCTCAGAAATGTATCTTTGTGTTAGGTACTTATTATGCATGTAGTCTCTGTTAGACAATTTGTTTTACCACCACTGTTGACTCCAACATAAAACTATTTTTAAATGGGAAATGACAATAGTGTGGGAAAAATATCACCCGTCAGAGACTACATGAGCAAGGTGATGTGTACAAATAAGTTGACATAAAGATAATTAATCAAGCTATCAACTTTGCCAGTCATGCATTTCCATGGATCCATATTTATGAAATATATGCTGGCCCTTAGTCTGGGATGACAAAATTCTGACTTTTCAATAAGGCTCTGACATCAACTATCAATGGATATGGACTATTTATATGCCTTCTGAAGGTGGACCATGTAATATTATGGTCATGTCCATCTTTTTATCAATAATTTGGTATCCATGCAGTAACTTAAGTTCTGCTTTGCATACTTTTTTCAAATTATGCAAGTAGGCTGCCATCAGAAGACAAAGAATGCTATTTATTTGGGGGTCAAAGGTCAAGGTCACTGACCAACCAGAGTAACTTGGGTTCTGTGCAATATCAATACTCCAGCTTCACATGCCTTTACCAAACTTTGTAGGTTAGTTGTTATGTAAGAGACAACGAACTCTGTTGGTCTCGTGGTCAAAATGTCAGAGTTCAAGGTAACTATAAAGGACCATAATAAAATGTTTTCTTTGCAATGACATGGGTTCTGCTTTACATACCTTCACCAAACTTTGCATGTGGGTTGCTCAATTAGAGGCAAGGAAACAAAAATTCAAATGTTAAGGTCACTGTAACTGAACATGGTTTCCATGCAATAACATAGGGGTCTGCTTCATATATACTTTCTCCAAACTTTGCAATTTGGTTTCCCTACATAACACTAAGAACCATGTAGATGTTGGGTCAGAGGTCAAAGTCACTGTGAAAGGCCATAGCAAAATGATTTCCATGCAATGACATTAGTTCTGCTTGACATAACTTTCACCAGACTTTGCAGAAGTGTTTCCCTATAAGATGTACAGATGCATCTTTATTTCAGAGGTAAAGTTCACATTTATCTGAGACTGTCACAGTAAAATGGTTTCCATGCAATAACTGAAGTTCTACTTAAAACACCTTCACCTTGTGATGGTACTAAGAAGCCTATTGATTAATTTTACATCTGAAGGTCAAAGGTTAAGGTCGCTGCAATGTGACAACAAAGGGAAATAAGTTGTTGCATAATAACTTGAGTTCTACTATATATGGCAACACCATACTGCACAGATTGCCCTTGATAAGACAAGAAGCCTGGTGATTTAAGAATTAAGAGATAATGTTCAAGGCCATCATGACCCTTAACAAGACAGGCAGCTGGTGTATTGTCTATCATTTTGTGGTATTGTCGAAATTTAGGTAATATAATAGCAATCCTTCATTGCATGTCATATCTGATGGAACCTCTTTTGTGTCCCCTTTGAGCTTTTGTTTTTTACAACATTTGAAATAGCTTTAAAATTTTTGTACTATGTGTGTAGACACTGGTATCGTATATAAACACAATCCTGGAAATTACATTTTTGGGCATTTTGATATACAGTAAATAGATTTTTTCTACTGAAGTTTAAAGGTAAGTTAAATATTGTCTTTAATACAGTTCAACCTTTGCTAAAGACCACCTCTTCTAAGAGATGCCTGTCTTAAGAGACCACAAAAATCTAATCTGATCCAGTAGATGCTCAAAAAGACCTGTATTAAAGTATCGCCTGTCTTCAGAGACAATGTTTTTGTTCTCATAGATGGTCTTTTATGACAGGTTTCGATGTACTTCTTTAATCATGTTTACAACTTTGACATGAACCTACTAAGGCAAAGTTTTTTTTACTAAAATTATAGCTTATGCACACAACTTCTGAATTCTTCTGACAGTATGAAATGGTAGATCTCTTTCATAATCTGATTGAATGACCATAATCGAACATGTTAAGAAATAATGCTATATTGATATTAGTATACAAAAATATTATCACTTGATCTCCATACCTTTCAGCTGCAGACAATGTTTTAATTGAATGTATTGCAAATTATTTTTCCTTTTTTTCTTCAGATTAATATTTTGCAGTCAAAGAAGAGGTTTGAAGTGCTTGACACTGTGAGTATAAATGCATGATCACAATGTTAAAGTAGAGCAACTTTGATAGCTTGTCTTCTGGAAATCCCCTTACTTTTTATATGCCTACCATATGTACGATGTCTGTCCATCTATTACTAATTTCATTTCTGCAACATCTACAGTTACCAAATTTTGTGGATTGCTTACACTTGGGGAAAGGAAGAATCCTATTGATTTTGGGGTCAAAAGTCAAGGGCAAGGGCAAGGGCACTAACTCGAAGAATAAAAATGGTTTCCGCACAAAAATTTCAGTTTTTGACCATGTGCCTTCACCAAAGATTGTGGATAACTTACTTGTTTGGTAAGAAAGAAGCCTATTGATTTTGGAGTCAATAGGTCAAAGATCACGGTCACTGACTGAAAAAAAAAAAAGATGTTTGCTTGATAACTTTAGTACTAAACCATGTTCCTTGACCATAGTTTGTGGAGTGCTTGGACTTAAGGTATGGAAGAGACCCATTGATTTTGGGGTCAAAATGTAAAAGGTCATGATCATTGTGGCTCAAAGAAAAATGGGTTTTGCAGAATAACTTTTGTTCCAGAGTAAGTTCCTTGATCAAACTTAGTGTTTAGGGTAATAAAGAGATCTATAGATTCTGGGGTCTAAAAAATTAAAGTGTACAGCCATAGTAAGTCTAATAAGAAAATAATGTGTTCCTACACATTAAATTCAGTTGAAGACCACATATGATTTCACATTTTATTGGCTGAGGTTAAGTTTTTGCATTTAGTTCATGACCACATAGATCTTTGCATACTATGAACATGGTTTGAAATTTGGTGATGGGATGCATCTTGATGAGCACTACTCCTTCATTTCAACAGTAGATCATAATAACCCATATTTTACACTTTACTAACTTGGATTAAATTTTGTGTTTGATATTCATTTTTCAGGCACTTTTCATGCTAGAATCATGAAATTGTGACGATGCATCACTGTTTCACACTCATACAAAAAGCTCATGACATATATTTAAACTATTACCTAGATTCATAAAACTTGGAGAATGGATGCATCTTGATAAGTTCTACATCCATATTGCAAAAAGAGGTCTCTGTGACCTATATTTCATGCTTCAGTTAGTACTACACCCTTTCAACCAAAGGTCATGGTGACCTATATTTAATGATTTACATAACATGGGTTAAGTATTTGTGTTTATGTTCACATAGTTTCTTCCATGCTATATACATCCAAGCCTTCTCAGAAGGCCCTTTCTGACCATTATAGTTGGAAGTAGGAATAAATATATTTTTTCAATTTTAAACTCTCTGTATTATTGACTATACATTGTATATTGTGTTCGGTTACCCTTAGCAGGTTAACTGTTAATTGCACATGTGAATGATTAAAGGAATTAGATGAGTTGACCTCATGCAGCATGCTTTGCATGTGGGACCTCATCTGTAGTGGCTAATCAAGGTAACTATTGATGCGTAAACTATGTTTGTACTACTGGCTGTAACCTGTGACTTTCTGTCAGTAAATTCTGGCTTCTAAGGGTGGACAATGATAATGGCTCTGAAGTAGATTTGAAGAACAATGATATTTAAAAAACAAAAATACAAGACAACAATAATCTCTGGTTTTATCAACTCATTATAGTATCTCTACTTTGATATCATAGAGACAAATGTTTGTTCTTTTTTTGTTTTATGTCTTTCATGCCCTGTCACAGTAGGGAGGCAATTGGTAGGTGGCTGTTTGTGGTGGGTAGGTAGGTATGGATGGGTGAGTGGGTAGCTAGGTAGGTTTAGCTGTATGTCAGCACAATAATGGCTATAAAGTGCCACATAAAAGTTAAAATTTTTAATTTTAAAAGGATTAAAAGTTAAAATGTAAAAGAGGACACATTGGAAAAAAAAAAAAAAACTAGAAAAGTGGCTATAAAGTGCCACATAAAATTTAAAATTTTTAATTTTAAAAGGATTAAAAGTTAAAATGTAAAAGAGGACACATTGGAAAAAAAAAAAAAAACTAGAAAAGGGGCCAACATTTCATTTTCATGGTCACTTTCATCAGAATTTTTTTTGCATGAGAATTAATATTTATAATGGCTACTCGAGACTACTAAAAGTAGATGTGAGCTATGTAATCATTGAAACACTCTGGTTAAAAAAAAAAATTAAATTGTTTCTGAACCAAAATAAACAGTTGCATATGTCTGTAGCCTCAGTAAATCATATAAATTGGTAGATAGAATTTTATTGTTAATGTTAATTCTTTTTTTTTCAGATGCTGTCTTTTGTTCGAGCACAAAGTACATACTTCCATCAAGGTCATGAATTGTGCCAAGAATTTGAGCCGTACATGAAGGATATAGCTTCCCAGGTAGGTATTTTGTTTTTATTATGTTCTGCCATGAATGTGGCAGGAGGATATAGTGTTATTCTTGTCCCTCCATCTGTCTCTCCATACATCCATCCATCACACCATGGTTAAGTTTTGCATTTAGATCAGTTTCTCAGACGTTGTAAATCCCAAGTTTGTCTGTAGATATATTTGGGTTGGTGGATGTGTCTTGTTGAGTACAACTCTATCTTACCAAAAGTTGGCCACTATGACCTAGATTTCAGATTTGAGTTAGGTTTTTGCATTTAAGTCAATTTCTCATATATTAGAGGCATGCAGCTTTGTGTGTGGATGCATCTTGCCAAGTACAAAGACACCTTAATAAAATTAGGTTGTTGTGATCTATAATTCACACCCCAGTGACTGGTCACTTTCTGATGCACATTTGAATACAGGGTTGAACAAAAGGGGGATGGTGAGCCATTCTGGTTCATTCCCACATTTCTAGTTCAGCATATAAAGTTGTTGCACTTGAATAATTGTCTTTACTCACTATTATTTTTAGAAGTTTAAAGTGGTCAGTTAGGGAAAATAAATCGCTAGCGAGTTATTGGTCACATGATTACTGTCATATATATTTGTTACCTATTTATTCGCATTATCTGCATCAATAGTGAAATTTGATCTTATGACACATGTAGACTTTTGGACTTTGATGTTTCATTCATTGTCATGTCAGTGTTCATGGATACTTTTTGCCATTTATGGATTTACAATGCTTTCATTCATCTAGGAATAAATATAAAAAGTGGAAACAATCTTTGCAACTGTTCCATTTTCCAGACAATTATATGGAGAAATGGAAAAAGAGTGTTTTGTTATGATGTATATAATTAATAAAGTTATAGATGTTAACATAGTAATTATTTTTTTTTAGCCTGTCTTGGTAGAAGTTCAACATAGCAATCACTTTGGCATCCGCGTGTATGGTGTATGTCTGTCTATATGTTTGTACACATGTCCACACCCTGGATTAAGGTCAATGTTGCAGTATTTTTAAATTAAGCTCAATGTGAAAGCTTTTTACTTGGTCTCTTGTAATAACTTACATGTGTGTAAGATCAAGGACCTCACAAATGAGCACAGTAAACAAGTTTGTTTCTTGATTTTAGACACAAGTGAATATTGATACATTCTGTAGAATTAGCTACACCTATATCAGAATGTCATTGCATTATTAGTCCAGACATTATGTTCTGTGGTCCACATCATAATGCTGCTGTAACTCAATTGTAATTTGTTGCATGACCAATCTTAATGCCAGAAATGCTCATTCATTACTGCTAGTACTTAAAATGTAGTTATTTAATTTAATTGATCTCCACAGGAAGACCAGCATATTTTAACAGAGATTTACAGAACAGAAGGGACACTGAAATGGCAGAAATACAGACATGACAAATGTCAGCAAATTATCTGATTTAAGCTCTTTTTGTGAAGAATAACTTCAAAAAATATGCTCATGCAAAGTATTTTAAAGTGGATGTGAGATAATGTTTCAGGTTTTAGCTTTTTCGATAATCACCTGATTTCATCTCAGAGAAACAGTTTTGGTCATGGACCATTCTACACAAGAGTTTCCAAATTAGTTAAATACAAACCAGAATGAAGATTTTGCCATGTAATGGTTGCCAGGAATCATCCTTTTAAGATTGTTGTCAACCTAGTGGAAAAGTGAGACATTGCAGTTGTTTTTCCAGTGGTTATGGTTGCAGCGAGACATAGCAGTCACTTTCCCAATGGTTATAGTTGCAGTGAGACATAGCAGTCACTTTCCCAGTGGTTATGGTTGCAGTGAGACATAGCAGTCACTTTCCCAGTGGTTATGGTTGCAGTGAGACACAGCAGTCACTTTCCCAGTGGTTATGGTTGCAGTGAGACATAGTAGTCACTTTCCCAGTGGTTATGGTTGCAGTGAGACATAGCAGTCACTTTCCAAGTGGTTATGGTTGCAGTGAGACATAGCAGTCACTTTCCCAGTGGTTATAGTTGCAGTGAGACATAGCAGTCACTTTCCAAGTGGTTATGGTTGCAGTGAGACACAGCAGTCACTTTCCCAGTGGTTATAGTTGCAGTGAGACATAGCAGTCACTTTCCCAGTGGTTATGGTTGCAGTGAGACATAGCAGTCACTTTCCAAGTGGTTATGGTTGCAGTGAGACATAGCAGTCACTTTCCCAGTGGTTATGGTTGCAGTGAGACATAGCAGTCACTTTCCCAGTGGTTATAGTTGCAGTGAGACATAGCAGTCACTTTCCAAGTGGTTATGGTTGCAGTGAGACATAGTAGTCACTTTCCCAGTGGTTATAGTTGCAGTGAGACATAGCAGTCACTTTCCCAGTGGTTATGGTTGCAGTGAGACATAGCAGTCACTTTCCCAGTGGTTATGGTTGCAGTGAGACATAGCAGTCACTTTCCCAGTGCTTATGGTGGCAGTGACAGTGTTATCGTAATTTTCAGCAGTTTGTTAAGGTTTTAGCTAAAGTTTCTTATTTGTGTATTTTCTAAACCTCTTGGTGGATTCTTATCATACTTGGCATGAATCATTACGAAGCAAAGGCAAATCATTTTGCAACACTCATTTGTCATTTGACCTTCATGTAAAACACACAGTCCTAGAAAATTTGTGTTAAGTGTTTGGTTACAGTTTTTCATTTGCTTATATTTCATAAACCCTTTGATAGATTCTGTTCTTACTTGGGGATAAATCATTCTGAAACAAGACTATTCGTTCTGCCACATACTTGCTCAACCTTGTGACCTTGGGATCAAGGTCCCACTGTCTACAGCAATTCTTCAATCATGGGCTCCATAAAATGTGCACTACTTTTCTTCAAATCTGCTTCCCTGTTTAATAGGTTTTAATCATAAATGTCTGATTTTTACTATCAATTTTTTGTGTAGGTGGAAGAACTGAGTGCCAAAGCTAAAGTAGAGTGGAAAGAAATGGAGGAGCGGCATAATTTGGTAGTCAGTAAAGTGAGTACATCATAAATGTATTTGGCATGCTTTCTGTACATATTATACAAAGGAACCTATTTACAGTATTTCTGCTATGAGAAGTATGATCTGAGCTTGTAATAGATGATTTCCAAAATGCCATTAATAGCATGCCCTGCTTGACTCTTGTGAATGCTTGGTTACAAATTGGTAGCCTGCATTGTACAAGGACAGCAATTCACTAAAGTGATTGTTTTATCAGCTAAATTTCAGACTTACGATTTGGTAGGGGGCCCAGGTTTGCCAAGTGGTCTAAGTTGCTCACCTTTTACAGATCATTCACAACTCACTTCTGTCAGCATGAGTTTGAGTCTCGGCTCAGCCAGCATTGGTATGTGAGAAAGCTTGCAAGTAGTTTCCTGTAGGTTAATGGTTCTTCTCAGGGTCTTCCCATGTTCTTCCTCCACCAGATAATCTGGCTGTTGTTTATAGCCGATCATGTGCTGAAAAATGGCATTAAACCCCACAAAACCAAACCAAACATTTAGGTAGGAAATAAGTCACTTTTAATTTTTTTATGCAAGCAACTGGCATATGAACTCCTGATTATTACAGTAATAAATGATTCTGTGTTTTAAAATTACTTTTAGTGCTGTATTGTCTAACTTGTTGGCAGTTTGAGTCATCATGCACATTGCCATCTCTGTTATTGATCAAAGACCATGTGAAAAGAAGTTGCTTACATTAAATTGAAATTTTGTTTACTTGATACATTTTAAGAATGCATTTTATATATATTTTTCTCAATTGGAGATGGGCAGGACACCTCCCAAGACCTCTTCACCCCCACTCAATTTTCGATCTCACAAAGAAATCCATATTACAGTGTATGAGGAACTGTCAAATAAATGAATTAGCTGTAATCTCAAAAAAAATATGAAATTAGAATTATTTGCTGTGAAAATATAAACATTTATAATAATATCCATTGATAAATAACCTACCAAATCAAACAATGTGATTAAATAGAACTAATAGGAAATTGGCATATGTGATTGCCCTATTTTAATGCTAGCATCACATTGTGTAGCAGCCATTATTGCCCTAGAAAAGGCAATGAGGTCACTGGGTTATTCCTCTAAAGAAGTAATTTGGAAATTACCTATTGGACAAGGCTATCTAAAAGAAAAATTTGACAAAATGATTTAACGGTAAAGTGTGGGCTTATCTTCAAGAAAGGACTTATTATTGGAGAAATAGAATATAATTAAATTTTGTGTAACGGTCAAATTTTATCTTAAAAAAAGAACATATTTGTCGTACCCGCTAAAGCATGGTGAGACGTAGGTATCACTTTTCTGGTTGAGATGACATTGTTGTGAACTCAAAGACTGTTAATATTAGAGTGTAAGTTTTTGCAAGTTTATTTTAAACATATTCTACAGCAAATAATATGCATTGGAATTGGACATAAGTTCTCTCAACTCACATTGAAATGCAAAAAAAACCTGAAAAACAAGACAATTTTACAAGTAAAGTATTATGTGGAAAAACATCAGTGTGATATTGCATTCCATGGAATTGTTTGCTAAAAATAGAAATAAACACATCTATTATTGTCACATGTTATGTTTATTAAAGGAAATCATATACCATATATGCTAGCTAATAAGTCAAGTCCAACTACAAACTGCATTATGTGTTGGCAGATCTGGGTCTGTGCAGTTTGTTAGGAGTAATCAGAATAACAATCAACATAGACCCTTATCTGAAGGCGCATTATGCGATGGCAGATAAGGTCTGTGTTGTTTTCAGTTGAACTTGACTTATACAGGAGTATATATGGTACTTACATACTTTCTCTGTATTTTCATTCAATTACTCAGTTTATTTACATGCTTTGTTGAAGCTTATTACCATTCACATACCCTCATGTGACAAATCAATTTGACCTTTTTATTGAGCCTGCATTAGTTGGAAGCAAAACACAGCAGTCACTTTTCCGCCACCTCCAGCATCATTGTTGTCATCAGCAGAGTAAAATTTTGATTCAGGTTTTTCACTTGCATATACAGTAAAACCTGTACTTAAAGACCACTGCTTTGAGATTCCACCTGTCTTGAGAGACCAGAGTTATTGATTGTATAATGTTATGACCTGTCATGTCAACATGACTTGAGAGACCATGATCTTTTGGCATAATGGTTAGTCTTTCAAGACAGATTCTACAGTATTTCTTAAACCCCTTGATGGGTTTACTTCATACTGGTGATGAATCATTATGAAGCCAAAACATTTAATTTGAAACATGCTTGCTTGCACCTTTTACATTGGGATCACTGTCACAGTCATAGAAAATTTGCAGTAAGGTCTTGGTTAAAGTTGTTTTATTTGCTTATATTTATGTGATCATGTGGGTGCACATAAGCAAGCAAACCAGTGTCTTGCTTAAATAATAGTTTGTCATTGCAAAGTAATTTATTCAATGGATGTAATTGTTTTTGTTTTTTTTAATATATATAGTTCTGATGCTTCACTGTTTCAGAATTCATGATTTCAGTATAAAGTTTGTGGTGGAACAGAAACAAATATATTTGGACTTGAAAAATCCTTTATTATATCAGAAAAGTTGTTTCACCCAACATCATTAAAAATGAGGTTGACTATATTTATATCTGTCAATGCAAGACTGCTAACCTACCAAACTTGTGAAGTTTTTAAAGTTAGAATTAATCTTCTCATTTTGTTATGAATGCCAAAGAATATATTTGATGACTGAATGATGACCAGAAGGAAGCTTCTTCTAAGCACAGCTAATGGAGTCAACTTGCCTCAAGAACCATCTCATTCTCCACCCCAGTGGCCATGATTTTCTTTTTCATGTGTATTTGTACAGGAGAAGTACTATCGTATTGTGTAACTGTTATGGGGTACAAAAGTTGCAAACAGTAACATCCAACACAAAAGTAGATTCCCTAGTAAATTTAATCTTCACACAAGCTATGGCACAAGACAACTGCCCTAATGCGGAACAGATCGATCTTTTTACACCAGGGCAATAGATTATCAAAAGTCTTATTTCATGGGAAAAACTACAGAATAGAGACAAAGTCAGGGTTCATTAACATTATAAGTGTTTGCTTTTAGAGTGATGACAGGTCACATACCCAAATTCTAAGGGCCAGCCTGATAATTAGGATCAGATGTGTGATATATGTGGAACTTGTTTCTAACATCACCTGTAGCATACTAATGGGGGCTTGGGGGTGGACGGGGCAGTTGCCCTGGGCACCAGAAGTCTTGGGGCGCCAAAACAGCTGATAAAAATTCAGGCCTTGTATTCTGGCCCTTTTGGCCATCATTGTCGTCCTGGGAGCCATTTACCCTTAGTATGCCACTGAACATTACCGTATGTGACAGCTTAAAGTCCTTTAAACCTACACTACCCGGTATATCAATACCTCTTGTTTTAATGATTATCTATATTTATGTAATAACTTACAGGCAAAAGTTAGGTATTAACTTGACAGCAACAGTAACATATTGTGCAATATCAACATAAGTAACTGAACAGAGGAAAATATTGCATGTGTAACATTTAGGCTGTACAAGATGGGGGATGGGTGCAAAACTATGGGCTTCAGTGATGCAGTTACCAACTTATATGAATACATATTAAACAAGAAATATTGAAAACATATTTGACTGACACTTTAACTAAACCATACTTGCATGATGGTGGGTTTTGTTTTCTGATTTTTGTTGTTGTTGTTACAGAGCAGTACCCAATAGTTGCAACGGTGTTTTGCTGTGGGATTACCTTGATGATTTGCAATTACTCAATTTGATAGTAAATTAATTGATTTATCAGTTCAGGTAATACACTGATTTAAAAAGGGTCAATTTTAGGTTCATGGGTGTGTATGCCGGTTGATTGTGCAAGCATTGGTGGGTTATTGTTTGCCCTGGATTGAACAACAGTTGTACACAATACATTGAAGACAAACACAAAGAAGAATTATTGGATTTATGTTTGATCTTTTAATACAGATTAGATTAACAATTGTTGGTTTTAAAAAAAATAGCAAGCTAACAAAAAAGTGCAGTGACTGACTATAGTATTGAAATGAAATGAACATTAACAAATAGAAACTTTGAACAGCTTTATTTATTTAAAGAATGTGCTTGGGTAATTTTTTCTTTAGGAATACAACACATCTCACCAGATTAACAAATCAAACTCACATTTACTTTGGCAGTAAAACTTTGTAGTAATTAAAAAATCAGGAGAAATAGGTGAAGAGGTTGTAAAAATTCAGGTACCACTCCAGGACCATGTTATTTCTAAGTTTGTATTATAACAAAGTGTGTTATAGTAAGGTTCCCTGTACAGTGAAACCTTCCCTTAACTGGCCGCTCTGTAACCTGGCTTCATTTGCAGACTGGCCACATATTGTGATCCCAATAAGGCTGTTCTGGTGCTAATTAAACCTTTGTATACAGACCCATTTATACAACAGCCAAAATGTTTGGTCACAACAGTGTCCGGTTAAGGGAAGTCTCATTGTATCTGAAAATCTGTGTACTTCTTATTTTAGAATTTTCTGATTAAGTTGTAATAGGAACTAAGTGTTTGGGTGTATCACAGAATGCTAAGGCGCTAAAGGTGCTGTAAAAATAGGAAAATATGGTCTTTGTGAAGTGAAGCTGGTTGTTTAAAAAGATAGGTGCAACCTGGACTAAAGAGACAGCTAGTATGTAAGTAAGACCACGCTATTGTTCAAGTTTACAAAGGCGAGGCAAGTTAAGATTTTATTTTTTCAGTACTTTGCATAAATTTCACACTATTTTTCTGTGTAAAATATCCCTGTTGTGTCCTACTTTTTCCAACTTTTTAAAAAAAAAGTACTTTATCCCTACTTTTTCATAAAAGGTTGCTGGAAAGACTAATGATCCCATGAATAATGAACCTTTTATGGAAGCTGCATGGCTTTTGCATGGCATGTGGGATCATTACAGAAAAAATTACCCAAATAGCCTCAGTCAATTCATACCCACGAGAAATGAGACAATGATACATGAGAAATGAGACCAACCCATGAGAAATGAGACCAACCCATGAGAAATGAGACAAACCTACATGTGCATTTAAAATACAGGTAGAAGCAAAGGTGTAACATTATGATACAGTAGCTAAAACTTACAGGGTTTCCTAGGTTTGCATTGATTGTATTTATAGAGAGAAGAATGATTCAAGTGTAAGATATGGGATGATTTTATTATTTTGAATGGCTTTTAAGTAATGTTTATTTACTGCACAAATTTACAAATGATGTATAATTCTGAACAGATGTGTCGAACTTTACAAATTGCAGGGTTCCCATAGATCTAGAATAATTCTTGAATTTCCAGGCTGTCTTGAAAAGGCTGTAAATTTTAATCTTTGCCGAAACACTTCATGAAAATTAACAGAAGTCCTTGAAAAGTTCCTGAATTTGTAAGATGTATACATTTATGAAACAGCCATATTTTGTGTATAATAATGTGATGATAAGGTTTAGCTGACAGGCAGAGTTATCTACCTTCAACCAGTCTTGTCCTTTGGGTGCAAGGGCCAGTTGTTATGCACACATTTAATGCTGCATCCATGTGCCTAATATTAAAGTTCATAAAATAAAATACACAAGTGGGGTCAAAAAGGTCCATATTATGGATACCTATAATACAGCAAAACATAAGAATACCATTCACTCAACCTGACAAGTCAATAGAAGTTCGTAGCAAACTAAGTTTATGCATCCCAACCGCAAATTTATACATACCTTTTTCACATTTGAAGGTCATTTCTGACACAAAGTGATGCTCACAGTACAAATGCAAGCCCTTTCCCTAGGTGATAATTTTGAAAAATATTGTGTACTAAATGGCTTGATGCAATTCAAAATAGTTGCCATCCAGGCCATTTTTGAGATATTCTACTTGCCTTGAACCCACGTGTCTACAACTATCGGTGGCTAGCTCTGCTTCCTAGCCGACTATTGGTATTTCAGTGTCTACATACTGTGAAGTAACTAGGGGAGATGTACATGCCTCACATCAATTTCAAGAACAACACAAGCCTGAAACACCTACTTCATAAATATATCCATATCTGTAATAAACAATAATAGCTGAAAAAGTCACATCATAGCCCCAAGTTAAAAAATTTGACAGGGGCCAATTTACAAAACTATCCCTAAATAACAGGTCAAATAAACATATTTAAGCTAAGAAATATATTGTTTGTGTAGCTTGTGAATCTTTCTTTTTAATGAATTGACACACCATCTAAAACCCTTTTCCATGAACTAAAATGTCTTAAAATAAATGACAGAATTAACTTTCAAAAGGCAGTACTTGTCTACAAATGTATAAATTGGAAAATGCCTGAATACATGAGAGAAATTTTTGATGAAATCCAAGGACCATATGCTTTACGGTCGACCATGCATGGCCATGTGAAACTCCCCAAACCAAAGACTGAACAATTTCGATATAGTCTTAAATATTCTGGACCAAAGATATGGAACTCCTTGCCCACATCTGTTAGATCAGCCACTTCTGTTGAAAGTTTTAAAGAAAAATATCTCAGATATTTGAAACATGATTTTTAATTGACCTTTACATGTCAGTATACCTTGTAACATCTCCTGTCTCTACTCCAACTGTCTTGTCTCTGTGCATGGTAATCTGTGTTTTTGGTTTTAGAATAGCTGAGGGCCTCAAGGGAGACTAGATACATCTGTAATCTAATTGAGCTACCCTCGTTAAATAAGAGAATTATTATTATTATTATATTCTTATTATTATTTAATACTCTAGTTTTCATATACACAGTAATGTAGTATTTCATTATGTGATAGGTTCATTTTCATGAATGAAATTCAGTTATCTGCCTTTGCTACACATACGAGATTTTCTTACAGAAAAGGCTGAGGATGCTTCAGTTCTTGATTATATGTGTTTTGAGGTAATATAATAATGATTTTGTACTCACTCCCTTAGCGTATTGTATCTCTGGAGTATTTTATTCTGACAAGTGTGTGCCAACAACACATTAAATACCCAGTCATATTCAACTTTAGAGGTCCTTCAAAAATCAAAATGCTGAGATTGTTTCATTTCAGAAACCCACTAAATATGAAACACTTAAAATGTTCTGAAATTTAAGTTATATCATGTTTATACGTTTATTTAAGGTTTTTATTGAATACTACAGCAATTTCCTGGTGTAGTCTGCAGAAATTTCTTATTCTGATGTTAAAATTTGCTTCATGCAACTTGATTGAGTGCTGAAAATGTTGGGGCAATCAGGAAGAAGTATGGTTTGTAGGCCTACCAATTAAGGGAATCATTGTGGCTTGGTGGTTAGCAGTTTAGCTTTTACGATGGCCTGTTGTCCATCATCTGCCCACTGGTCCATATATCTGTTTGCACAAGTTTTTTTTAGCTCTGCTGGTCATAGACCAGAAGAGCTTATGGGATGGTTTTTTGTCTATCATCCATCGTCTGTTTGTTATTGCTACTCTTTCTAAACAACTTCGAGGATTGTCATGAAACTTTACACACACATTCATCCCAAGGTCTAGTTTGTCCTGAATTTAGATGGTGCCTCTCGGACATCAAGTATTGCTGCCACAGCAGCCTACTTGAAAATCTTGTTGTCACTACTCCTCCTGAATGGATGGTCATATAAACATGATTCATTCACTAAAAGACATCTTAAGACATCTAGTTGGTCCTAAGTGAAAATAATGCCAGTCTGACAACCAATATGGTTACAATGGCAGCCATCTTGAAAATCTTGTTATCGCTACTCCTTCTCAATGGAAAGTCATATTGACATGGGGTTTTCACCAGAAGACTAAGTATGATGTATGGTTGGTCCTAAATGAAAATGGTTCTGATCTGATATCTAATATGGCCACCACAGCAGCCATCTTGAAAATATTTTGGCTACTTCTCCTGAATGGATGGTCATATCAACATAGAGTTTTCACAAAAAGATTTCTTATGATGTCTAGTTGGTCGTAAATAAAAATCGTGCCAATCTAATGTTTAGTACGGCCATCGTTGCAGCTATTTTGAAAATCTTGTTATTACTACTCCTGAACGGAAAGCCATGCTGACATGGGGGTTTCACAAGAAGACTTATGATCTCTAGTTAGTTCTAAATGAAAACGGTGTCAATCTGATGTCTGATATTTCGACCACAGTGGCCATCTTGAAAATCTTGTTATCACTACTCCTAAATGAGTGGTCATATCAACATGAGGTTTTCACTAAAAGATTTCTTATGATGTCTAGTTAGTCCTAAATGAAAATGGTGCCAATCTGATGTCCAATATGGCCATCACATCAGCCATCTTGAAAATCTTGGGTCTTATTAATGAAAATGGTGCTGTTCGCAGCTCCAATATGTCTTCCACTGCTGCCATCTCGAGAATCTTGTTATTGCTACTCCTCCTGAACGGAAAGTCATGCTGACATGGGGTTTTCACCAGAAGACTTATGATGACTACTTGGTTCTAAATGAAAATGGTGTCAATCTGAAGTCAAATATAGCCACCACAGTGGCCATCTTGAAAATCTTGTTATTCCTACTCCTCCTGAATGGATGGTCATATCAGCATGGGGTTTTTACTGAAAGACTTCTTATGATATCTAGTTGGTCATGAATGAAAATGTTGCTGCTCAGACATCCAGTCTTGTTATCACTACTTCTCCTGAATGATCATATCAGCATGGGGTTTTCACTGAAAGACTTTTTTAATGTCTGGTTGGTTGTAAATGAAAATAGTACCAATCTGACCTCCAATATTGCCACCACAATGGCCATCTTGAATGGCTACTTCTCCTAGATGGCTGATCATATCGACATTGTGCTTTCACTGGAAGACTTCTTATAATGTCTAGTTGGACCTAAATGGAAATGGTGCATATATGATATTCAGTATAACCACCAAGGAAGCCATCTTGAAAATCTTCTTGTTGTTACTCCTCTGAAACTGAGTCATCCAAACATGGGGTTTTCACCATAAGACTTCTTATAATTTCTTTTTGATTGTAAATTAAAATAATGTTGATCTGACATTGAATATGGCCACTATGGTGGCCATCTTGAAAATCTTGCAATTGCTATTCCTCTTAACCCTTTACTGTGCATCAGTCTGGAGGCTGAACTGCCTGATTTGCATAATATTTATCAATTAATTCAATAATCTGGCATCTTTTTTGTTTACTTCTTGTACAGTAATAAGTTTCTTTATAGTGAGAAATTTGTTGTGGACATTGGATGGGTATTCGGCATACTTTATTTCAGCATACGGGGGATGAAATGGTTGGTTGCCATGGCAACCAAATCCAGCCTAGAATGTGTACAAATCATGACAGAATTGCATATTTTTCAGTATTCATTTATATTAAGCTTACTATTTTCTTACCAAATCAGTCATGCTTTGAATTTTATAAATTTTTTATTGGGAAAAGTGAGATTTCTAATTATTTGGCTTGGATTGTCCAAGTTCCACCAAATATAGGCACAACAAGTGTTTTGTTTTGCACCAGATTTATCCGTTAATTCAGTAATTTGGCATCACTTTTGTGTTTACTTCTTGTGCAATAATAAGTTTCTTTATAGTGGGAAGTTTGTTGTGGACACTGGATGGATATTGGGTATACTTTATTTCAGCATACAGGGGATGAAATGGTTGGTTGCCATGGCAACCAAATCCAGCCTAGAATGTGTATAAATCATCACAAAATTACATATTTTTCAGTATTCATTTATATTAAGGTTACTATTTTCTTGCCAAATCAGTCATGCTTTCAATTTTGTGTGTGTGGAGAAAAGCAAGATTTTCTGTTTATTTGGCTTGGATTGTCCAAGTTCCACCAAATATTGGCACAACACTTAAAGTCAATAAAGTTTTGGATGTATATTCTGTGCTTATATGTTTTTATTAATGTACTCACATGGTCTTAAACATTTAAAATATAAAAAAGTATTTTGGTCTAACATTGAATTTGTTGAAATTTATACCAAATAGCTTTACTACCATGGTAACAATTAAAAAATGCAGCGATAATATTAAGATATTACAGCTGATTTTATACCATATCTCCAAAATATGAATGCTTGTGTTCAAGTTTAAAAGATGTTGAAAGAAAGCTGAAGAATGACAAACAATTCATAAAAACCATGAAGATAAAAGTAGTATAATCAATCTCGTGTATTTATTCACATATATATATATGCATGTACATGTACTTAGGTGCTGCATTATTTTGATCGAGACACAAGGAATATACCACGATGACCACTGAAGATGAAACAGGCTCTTATATCCTAAGATACAGTTATCTGTAGTTTGTTTGGAAGGACATGATTTTAATATTCTTAATATACTCTTAAATGGAAAGTAATTTTGACATGGGGGTTTTTATCAGAAGAGTTTTTATGATGTCTAGTTGTTCCTGAATGAAAATGATACAAATTGACCATCACCTTGGTGGCCATCTTGAAAATATTATCTCTGCTCCTCCCAAATGGATGGTTATAGCAACATAGGGTTTTCGCCAATAAACTTCTTATGATACTTAGTTGGTCCTAATGCAAATGGTGCCAGTTGCACATCCAATATGGCTGCCATGATGACTGTCTTGAAAATCTTGCTGTTGCTACTCCCCCAGAATGGATGGTCATATTGACATGAGGTTTTTACCACAAGGCTTCTAATGATGTCTGCTTGGTCCTAAATGAAAATGGTGCCAATCTGACAACCAATATGTTCACCACAGCAGCTAATTTGAAATCTTGTTATTGTTGAAGAATATCAGAGATGGTTTCACCACTTAGCAGTTAAAGGGAAGAAATGGTCTTATCTTGAATTTCTTGATATTCTTTTCACCCAGTAGAGCATCAGTCCTGTCGAGGGATTCTTGTTTATCACTACTTCTCATAAACTACTTGCAGGATTGCCATGAAACTTTACAAACACATTCATCCCAAGGTCTAATTGGTCCTAAATGAAAATGATGTTGATCTGACATCCAATATTGCCACCATGACAGCAATCTTGAAAATCTTATTATTGTTATTCCTCCTAGTAAATGGAAGATAATGACAATGATGACGATCTGACATCCAGTACCATGGTGGCCATCTTGAAAATCATGTTATTGGTGCTTCTCCTGAATGGATGGTCATATCAACATAGGATTTTTACCAAAAGACTTCTTATAATATCTTGTTGGTCCTAAATGAAAATGGTGCTGATCTGATATCCAATATGGCAACCATGGTGGCCATTTTGATAATTTTGTTATCACTGAAGAATATCAGAGATTGTTTCAACACTCAGTGGTCAAAAAGAAGAAATGGACTTATCTTGGTTTCCTGGAAAAAAATTTTTGTCCAGCAGAGCATCAGTCTCTTCAAGGGACTGTTGTTCTTTTTAGCACTTTTGTAAGCAGTAATTTCTTGATTTCATTTCTGCAGTCGATAATTTTACTAATGCACAGAATGTTGCCATATTTGTAATCTCTTTACCTATGAAAACAGTAATTGTCCATACTTGTGTGATGGTTTAGTCCATTCAAGTTATGATGGTTTAGTCCATTCAAGTTAAGCGACAATATGACAGTCAGTTGAAAGTGCTTCATATTTTTGATAGTTGTTACAATGTTTGGATATAATTTGGATATATCTTTTTCATACGGAAAAGTTCACATCTTAGCAATAACTTTCAGTATACATAATGAATACTGTTTATACTCACATATAAGCCGATACCAACTGCAAACTGCATAGACCCAGATCTGCCATCGCATAATGTGCTGGCAGATCTGGGTTTATGCAGTTTGTAAGGACTAATCAATAGAACAAACAACATAGACCCTGATCTGCCAGCACATTATACAACAGCAGATCAGGGTCTAGGTTGTTTGCATTTGGACTGGGCTTATACGCAAGTATATACAGTAGTTTATAGTTATCTTGCGGTAGTAAAAAGCGGTAGGGTCTCGGAGAAGGTTGCACTGATGTGACAGCCTTATAGAACTGGTTTCTCATGTATCTCCATAATATAGATTCATCTTCATTATTTACTCTGTTGTTTAACATCATTGTTCTGTGTGAATATTTTTACATTTCCAAAATGAACTTTATGGCAACAGTGAAACAGTAGACTAGTGTATAGGCCAGATGCGACTTTGTTATGCCACAACTACAGTATGGTTACCATGAGTTTATGATGTGACATGATCCATGGTGTCATATTTAATTTTAAAAACTCGGTTGAAATAGCCAGGATTGTGAGATTTAAAACACGGTGTCATATTTTGTTCCAGGTATCTCCTAAATCCAAATACTTTTTCATTATAAATATATATATATATATATATATATATATATATACATGTATATATATGTATATATATATGTATATATATATATATGTATGTATATATATATATATATATATATATATATATATATATATATATATATATATATATATATATATATATATATATATATATAATGAAAAATATAATATTTTATGTATAATATTTGGAATGAATTTTATGTGTTGTACATAAAAACTAGGTAGGTAACCATTAATCTCATTGCCAACAAAAAACCACTAAACACGTTTAAATGGTATTGCTGTATATTAAAATTTGTTGTTTTGATGTTATCACATATATGCATTATTTTATGTCATTTCATATATTGATTGCTATTAGTCATACATTATTTTAGATTTATATTTGGTACTTTTGGCCTTTTATGACAATATAAAACAGCCAATATGCTTTTCTTCTGAAACATTTTCAAATTTAATTATCCTCATTAACCAAACTGGTTGGATCCTCCAGTTTTCCAAATGCCTACCCTAGACATTTTCTGACCATATAACAGATCTTGAAAAAAAATGAACAAATTCAAGATTGTCTGAATGTTGTGACCAGACCACATTTCATTTCATTGATGCTATCAGTATTAGACATCATGTTCATTTTGATATTGATACTATTTCTCCTAATATTTGTTAGCACTTACTGGACATAGACTAGTAAGCATGATTGAATCATCTGTGCCTTTGCATACTGCTTGCTAATTATGTTTGGTTCAGATTTACAGCATGTTACATATACGTCAGACAAATGCAAATTATTTAAGTAATTATATAGAGGGTGTATATCTGACTATTGGAAAACATAATGTTGTTCAGTAATACTGACAAGGTTTTTTTTCAAAGGAATAAAATTAGGTCATGTAACCATGGTTCAATTTCAGTAAATGGAGGGGGAAAAACTAGATTTAAAAAATCTTATTCTGACCAAACAATCCAGGTTTTTAGCATAAAACCGGAAATGCTTGTATTTTTTGGCCTAATAAACAATGTGGCAATTAGGTGTTCCAAATTTTTCTTTCCACTCCACAGTTTCACTTCATGTATGAATTGGTTTTCTTAACCTAGCAGTTGTCAGTTTCTAGTTGAGTGATACCAGTCCCACTTGGGTCTCTTGTTATTTCATGTAAAATGTAAACATTTTTCTATTGCCTGCATAAGATGATAAAGAACTGTAGTGTACATTGCTCTGGTTTTGGGAACCATACAAGTGACCTGTGTTATAAGTGTGGCTACCTTGTCTAAAGGTATGTTCCAACAAGCCTGTGTCATAATAGAATACAAAAGACAAAAATATGGTATTTAATGTTGTGGAACTATTATATAATTTGTTATTACCAACTAAAAATTAAAATCAGTTGAAATAGATCGTGTGTCAATAATAGAACAAAATGCAACCAATTTATTGGAGTCCATGACTACATTCAAATTACAAGAGTGGCAGCATTATACTGAGAGTCCTTGTAGTGAGGGACCACTCTATGACTTCTGAGTCACTGCTGACACTGGGTTATAGTCATTGTCAGTAAATAAAGACTTTATGTTAAAGATTTCTGGCAAAGTTTTGCAAATTGAAAGTGTATACAGGGATTGTGCATCAGGGTGCAATTGCCAGACGAGACATAGTGTTCGATAGAAAGCGTATTCAGTGATTGTGCATCATGGTGCAGTTTCCAGATGGGACATAAAAATTAGATTCATATTCCCTTCACTGGTGTGTTAAAATGCACTGATTCTTCTTGGAGACTTGTAAGTACATGTAAATCAGGAGCTGCCATGGCTCATTGATTAGCATGCTTGACTCATGACCAGCAGGGTGTGGGTTTTAATCCTGCCATTGGATCAGCCCAGGTCGGCTACAGTGGTGTGTCCCTGGGCAAGGCATTTTATTCCAGCTGCCTCTGCATGATATAACCTGCATGTCGTTCTGCCATGTAACATGAAATCAAAAACCAAACCTAATTAAATAAATTATTATTTAGTCAACTTTTACATACATTTTTGAATAGAGGGATATATACGATTTAAGAATTATCTTACGAAAGAGAAGTAAAGATTAGGATTGCTTTCTGTTGCCAAAGTGGTCATGATTCAACATCGAAGGAGATCAGCCATACAGACTGTATGCATAAGAGGGCCACAGTATTTTCCCACAGCATTCTCTGTCTAATTGTGTTACATACTGTAATAAATGCTCTGTGTTGCATTAGTCAGCTTAAAGCTATGTTTTTTGAAGGTGTGAATTGTTCCATAATGTCATTTAACTTGTATCTTGATGTGCACAGTTCCCTAATTAGAGACCCTTAAGTAAATGGCTTAATTAATCACTGAAACTTAAGTGTCTAATTATAATTTGACAGATTATCTAAATAATTAAAAGCAAACATAGGGACAATAAGATGTTCATGTACTTATGATAATGAGGTGACTGTAACATTTTCCGATAAACATTCTTCTAAATCAACCAGATTTCTATTATCATATTTTTCCAATGAGAAACCCATGTCTGATGATAAGACCACACGTCACTTTAATAAATTAATTTTTTTGTTCAGTATTTATTCAAGAAAACATTTTCACATAATTCAAAACAATTTTTAGCACCACTGGTCATAGACCAGTAGAGCTTATAGGATGGTCTGTTGTCAATCTGTCTGTCATTCAAGAATCCATTAGCACAAGTTTGTTATCGATATTCCTTCTAAACTACTTGGAGGATTACTATGAAACTTTACACACACACATCCATCATGTGGTCTAGATTGAAATGAAAATGGTGCTGCTAAGACATCCAATATGACTACCACCGTGGCCATTTTGAAAATTTTGTTGTCACTACTCCTTAATGGATGATCATATCAGCATGCGATTTTCACTGAAAGACTTCTTATAATGTCTAGTTGGTCCTAAATGAAAACAGTGCTGATCTGCATCCAATATGGCCACCATGCCAGCCATCTTGAAAATCTTGTTATTGCTGCTCTTCTTAAATGGAAAGTCATATTGACATTGGGTTTTCACCAGACTTCTTGCTGATGTCTAGTTGGTTCTGAATGAAAATAATGCAGATCTGACACCCAATATGGCACCATGGTGGCCAGCTTGAAAATATTATCGCTACTCCTTCTGAATTGATAGCCATACATAGGGTTTTCACCAAAAATCTTCTTAGTTGGTCCAAAATGTAAATGGTGCCAGTCTTACATATAATATGGTTACTATGATGGCAGTCTTGAAAATCTTTTAATTGCTACTCCTAAATGGAAAGTCATATTGACTTTGGGTTTTCACCAGAAGACTTCTTATGGTATTTAGTTGGTCCTAAATGAAAATGATGCTGATCTGACATACAAAATGGCCACCATGGTGGCCATTTGAAACATTTTTTATCACTTTTCCTTCTGGCCATATTGATATGAGGTTTTCACCAAAAGACTTCTAATGATGTCTGGTTGGTCCCAAATGAAAATGGTGCAGATCTTGTATCCAATTTTTGCTGCCACTGCAGCAAATTTTGAAAATTTTGTTATTGCTTAGGAATATCAGAGATGGTTTCAACACTTAGCAGTTAAAAAGAAGAAATGGTCTTTTCTTGAATTCTTGGAAATTCTTTTTGGACATTAGAGCATTGGTCCCTTTGTTTATACTGTTTATACTGTATTAGAAAGCAATATCAGGCACTAAAGTTGAGTAGCTGTATTCCATGAACACAATTCTTGTTTAAGTTTTATTTACATTCTGGATGAAACCCTTAATTATATTACTTTTTCTATTATAACATAAATGTATGATTAGAAATAACCTAAAGAAATATCCTACAAATGAGATATAAACAGTGCTGGGGCAGATCCTGGACTGTTTCTCATGGTTTGATTGTCAGAGAGGTTGGTTTGTTTTACTTAAATAGCCAACTTTGTACAGTTTCCACAGAAAAGTTTTCAAATTTAAAGTACCACTCCCCCAAACCACCTTTGAATCTGCCATTGCACTGGCCTCTCTTTCTAAACCATAGTATTCATTATTCTGAAGTCCAAGATACCATGTAATTTTTACACTGAGGGAACATAACAGTTTTCTACAATATTCTCTGTCTAATGAATTGCGACACATTATAGAAATAAACACCCATGATATTTGTGGGCTTTCTTGAATCTGGGTGAAGCTAATAAAGTTTGTGATAAGAGTTACTGGACTTTGAGTCGTTTGTCTGCACTTTGTACAGCAAATGAATTATCTCGGGAAGATGAATGATGCCTGTTTAGCTCTTTTTAGTGTAAGGTATGTCTCAACAAATCATGATTCACTACTTGCAAAGCTGAAAGGTGTCATCCAAGGCTACTGCCACCTTGTAGGTCTCTACTCATGTAGAAGATATACAAAACAAACTTGGTTGCAACACTTTGGAAAAAAAGCAAAACACAGCTATTCCGTTATAAAAAGGACCATTTTGAGAATGAATGGAAACTAGAAAGATGTCTGCATTTTCTGCATTGGTTCAATGGTGATCAGATACCATAGGATCATGCAGTCCAGTATGCACATCGAGGAGGGGGAGGAGGTTGACTTTGCCCTTTATTCAGAGGAGTCAGTGAGCATGAATAAAAGTTTAGGTTTGTGAAAGTACTTGACATTAATGGCTACAGAAATGTCAATATATGCTATATTGAACGTAAAGAAGAGTGAAGGAGTCGTACAATCTAATGACACTATCTGTATAGATATTTTCATTTTTTCTTGACATTCTGCACTGATTATCTTTATCATAGTAGAAGATGCATACCTTCCCAAATTATACCGGATAGTGAATATGAATTTTCACAAAATTTCTGGGATATTCAAACTAAAAGTATTTTTATGTCTGAAGAAGTGATCTATTTTCATGTATTCTTAATGACTGCAGTTTGTTTTGTTTTTGCCAGAGTAAACTTTAATCATTCAAGGTTTAAAAGTAGACAAATTAATTCCAAAGATATTGACATTCAAACATAACTTAAGTTTTGAAAGAATCTCATGTAAACCAATATTTTCAAATATATAGTGCCAAGTCCTGCTAATATCAGAAGACTAGAAGTTTTGATTTAACCCTGCTCACATTTTCAAATCTGAGTACTTAAAGCTTGACATGCAAAATGCAATAACTCATACTGAACAAAAATCTGCCAGGTCGAAACAAGAAAGACTTATTTTCTATGGTATGCAAAATTTCCAATCATAAAACATTTTTACCATATATACTTGCTTATAATCCAAATCCAACTACCGTATATACTCACATACAATCCAGGTCCAAATGCAAACAACATAGACCCTGATCTGTCGTCACATAAATCGTCAGCAGATCAGGGTCTGTGTTGTTTGTTCTATTGATTAGTCCTTACAAACTGCATAGACCCAGATCTGCTGGTGCATTATGCGACGGCAGATCTGGGTCTATGCAGTTTGCAGTTAGTGTCTGCTTATACGCAAATATATATGGTACAAACTACATCAACCCAGAAATGCTGGCACATTATGCACTGACAGATCTGGGTCAGTGCAGTTTGTTAGGCCTAATCAGTAGAAGAAACAACATAGACCCTGATCTGCTGGCACATTATACAATTGCAGATCCAGGTATTGGATCGGACTTATAAGCAAATGTAGATGGTAAAATGTTTGACTTCAGTACATTAAACATTCCAGTAGCTGTGAGACCTCCTGCCTGATTGTGACACATACTAGAAATGTTGTGTTGTATTGACCATAGTACTTGATGAAGTGAATTTTCCTTTTTTTGTCAGTTTACTGGATGTGTACTACCATATTTAGGGATCCTTAAGTAAATGGCTTGATTGTTCTACAGCAGAATACATTTCTAATTAGAAGGAGCTTACAGAATTAACTTCCAAAATAATAACAAGCATCAGAAAAATGACATGTAATTTTTGTGATGAGGTGACTCTTACATTTTCCCACAATATTATGTCTAAATGTGAAATATAATAGAAGTGAACACATATTTATTGTATTAACCTGGTTTCTAGAGGCTTGTTTTGCTGAAAGCATAAATTTGGTCACAATCTCAGTTTACTAGATAGTATGTTTTTATTTTAAATATTAGTGGAGACCCTGAAGTAAATTACCTTTTCTGCTGTTGCATAAATGCCAGATTAAGATTTTAAATACTGTCATGACAGATCTAAGGTTTGTATACATTGCCATTATGTAAAACATATCAGGGTATGATATTCATCTGTCTATCCATCTATCAATTTATGATTTCTGCACAATAACTCATGTTCAAGACCAGGTACCTTGACTAAACTTTGTGGGTGATTTGCACTTGGGTTAAGGAAGAATCTATGTATTTGTGGGTGAAAAGGTCAAAGGTCAAGGTCACAGTATCGCAAGAAAAGTGGCTTCCACTTATAAGTCGAATCAAACTGCAAACAACATAGACCCTAATCTATTGTCGCATAATGTGCCAGCAGATGAGGGTCTGTGTTGTTTGTTCTCCTGATTACTCCTAACAAACTGCATTTGCTGGTGCATTATGCGACAACAGATATTGGTCTGAGCAGTTTGTAGTTGGACTAGACTTATAAGTGAGTGCATATGGTATATTGCATCAGCATTGAGTATACGCAGGTTATATATTGCAACAGTGCACCCATCATTTACGTGAAGGAGTCAAAGGTTGTTACTTTACCTACCGGGGAAAACAAAATGTAAAATAAATACTCTTTGTTTTCAGCTTCCATGCATCACCATCAAAAGAAATGTTAAACTTTAAACTTGTCTTACCTACTTAATGGACCTATTCTAAAACCAAAACAAAAATATAAATACTTTGAATATTTAAGCCATGATTCTGTTGTTAGGGGACTATTCATTTAGTTTTTGGCAGGGGGTGGGGATATGGATTTTTTTTAAAATGTCTGATCCCCGAATAGCTTGCTATGATTTGTAGCAAAATGGAAGTAATTATATCCATTATATTCTTTGAAAAAAATTATCTTGAGGTGAAAGAAAACAAAATATCCTGGTTCAAAAGAAAATCATAGCCCCTCCCCACCCCCGAAAATTAAATGGTTGGTCCCTAAGACACAGACCATTTAATCTTTGAAATGATGGGGCTTAGATTTGTAAAGAAAATATTTCGGTCCTTCTTTTCCTCCAAAAGATCTTCTTGCCTTGATTTTTTTTCTTTTTTTTCCTTTCTATCCTTTATAAATAGGTGATTAATACAGAGCAAGCAATATTCTGTCTTGGAAAATCATGGCCAGTGGCAAATAGGATTGAATTATAGAAAAATGCATAGATTCCTGTTGTATCATAATACCTTTTAATGAAAAATGAAATAGATTGTACAAAATTAATGTTATGGTGGTCAGAGTGCTTCTAAATGAATGAAATAATATTCATCAGAGTTTTGATTCCATATTGAGACTAATAAAGCCTATCATATGTTTTGATGGGGTATAAGGAAATGCCTCCATACAGGTCATAACTTGTCAGCAGGAATGAAGCTTTCACCCGAGTTTCTTTCCCATGAATTATGAACTTGAGGCTGCATTTTTGTATCGTACACAATACAAAATAATCAGTGGTTGATTATTTTTGTTCACAAGGGTTTTAAACCAAATGGCTGTGTGTGTGTGTGCGCGTGCACGCATGCGTGCATGCGTGTGTGTGTGTGTGTGTGTGTGTTATGTAAGGTTGTATCATGCCAAGGCAAGTAGAGACAAGTACCTTGCCCAAGGACACACCTTGGTAGCTGATTTGAAGCTTATCAGATGGTGGGCATAAAACTCACACCCTTCTGGCCACTAGTTCAGCACTTTAACCTCTGAGTTACTGTGGATACCCTAAACCAAATGGCATCCAGTTGGTACAGTTAAAGCTCTTATCCATTGACATTTTTGGATCTTTAAAAAAGAGCATAGAAGATTTGGTTTAAACTGAAGAATTAAGTGTAAACTCATAAATGTGGTTAAAACATAGATTGATCACATACATTTTGAAGTTAAAAAAATAAAAAAATGCAGATAATGTTACATTATATATGTGATGATGTAGAAAAAAATAAATCAGTGCAGCAATGTGCAAATCCAAATGCTATTTGTCAAAAGAGTTAGGAAATAAGTCAAGTGAGACAGAATAAGGATTTTCCACATGGATATTCCGCTTGGAAAATCTCTACCTTCTTTGATTGTGGATGTGAGAAAAAAATAAACTCACAGTTCATCTTGCATTGCCTGTACTTTTTTTCCAGCTTCATATTTCACACCTAATTTGGCCCAAAGCATCCATCCCAGTTAAAATGCTGGTCACAGCCATCATCTTTTACATGATTGGATGAAGGACATGCATCAGCGTAAGGGAAAGGTCACTGTACCATACTATTTCTTTTGGTATTTTAGTATGTAGAATTATTTGTTTATGTAGGTAACTTTCATATGTATTGTGCATGAAAAGAAGCAGTTATTCCATCAAAGTCAATATTCTCTGATTCTCCCCCCCCCCCCCCCCCTCCCCACACACACACATATTTTACTGATGGTGATGATTTGTCTATAGAGGAGTATAGCAGGAGATTGGTTTATCTTGTATATCGGCAACTCCTGTAATAGCATCTTTGGATAACCTGCTTGAAGATGTAGTACAGGACAGATTATGTTCAAACAGACTGAAAAATAATTTGCTGCAATGATCAAGACATAATTCACAAAAAATTAGGTCAACATCATTTTTGAAGCTTATGCAACATTTGTTGGCACCCATTCCTCAAATAACATGTGTTTATTCCAATAAGAAATTATCAGTCTACATTGTTTTCTAACTTGTCTGCATTTCTCATAATATAATTTGCTTTGCAATCAAACATGGTATGATTACATACTTGCCAACACATGCTTGCAAACACTATACATATTATGCTTCGTACATATTATACATTATATATATTATACTTCAGAAAGAACAAGTAAAATCATGAAATGGAAAGACCCAGTTATGACACATAATTCAAAATTTTCACAATCCGTCCACTTGTCAGAGATAACTATACTGCTGAGTTCAATGGACTGTTGACCAATTCTTGCTGACAAGGTGTGAATCATTATGTAATTATGGCAAGCAGTGGCACAGCAAGAAATTCTGCCCCCTCCCCTGCAAAACTTAATTCTAGGGCCACTCAGAAAGGTTGTTTGATGAGAATATCAGGTCCACTGGGCTTTGGCCCCCCCTCCCCCCCACAGTTGCAGAGTTTACTTGGGCAGTTGCTATGCAACTAATGGCAACACTACAACATTGCAAGCTTGTTGGAATATATATAGTTATAGTTATAGTTATATATACTTATATATAGTTGTAGTTATAGTTTTATATATATATAGTAATTTGTAGGTCTGAATAAAGGTTAGTTTTGTTGCTTTTGTCTTTTCCTATAGTTCTAATTAGGGCCTTGACTGTATATGCTCAGGCACAATGTCACACATGCAAACTATTTGGAATAAATGAATAATTCCTTTTTGCATATGAAAAATGGAGTTATTAAAAGAAGGAAATAAACAAAAACAATAGTCTGTGCAATACTGTATCATTTCATTTTGTACAGGCTTAGAACATGCCTGTCACAGTTTCACAAATCTCCATAGTGTCGCACACAACATGACATCGCGAGGGGTCAGGTTGCCATGCCTATTGCATATTATTTATTTATGGAGTTATTGTTAATAGAAACAACTTCGAATTTATGTAAAATGTTATGCTAATGAGTAGAAATATTTATCTCATTCAACTCTGGAGGTTAATTTTGTAAGTCATATAAGAAACTGAACAGTTGTTCTGCATGTGAGGGGTCAGCTGCCTCTGTGTTTCCTTGGAAAAGGCACTTAGCTTCCATTTCCTTTGCATTATACAGCCAATAATGTGCTCAAAGTGCCACTAAATACCAACCAACCAACTAACCAACCAACCAACCAACCAACCTATTCTTTCTGGAAGCTTATGCTGCCTAATGACCATTATCAGAAAAGATGGGTACAGCAGATCAGGGTCTATGTTGTTTATTCTACTGATTACTCCTAACAAACTGCATAGACCCAGATCTGCCAGTGCATTATGTGATGGCAGATCTGAGTCTGTGCAGTTTTGCAGTTGGACTTATAAGTGAGTACATACTGTACAGAATAATGGTGGTCGTATTGAAAAAAATGCCAGTTTAGTCTTACTAATTGTAAAACTGGCAAACATGTTTATTATGAAAAAATAAAGGAAGAATATGACAGACAGCTACCTTATACATTTATTGTCAAAGAAGTGATACAAAATCATTAAATGTTTGTTTAAAATTAGGTGTTTCTACACCTTATAATGATGTTGTCACCCATCATCTACCATTCGGCTTAGTTTACCCTTGGCCCCCTCGCCCAATGATTCCCCCCTCTGAAGGTAGGTGTGGGGGACCTCCCCTCTTAAGAAATTTCTGGCAGCATCTCTGAGATAATCATTTCATATATTAAGTTCATGTTGTTTATACCATGTTATGATACCATATCTTGAGGATACTTGAATCTTTCCCTGTGATGTAGGTCACCATGCACATAAGTAGTCAAATGACTGCTTTTTCAAATTTTTCATAATGCAGTTTTTAAATTTAAAAGCAGAGTTGTTCATTTCAGGTTATATGATAGCTAATAAAGTTATATTTCTGGTTTCATATTATCTACAAAATTTCTTTTCATCTTTCCCAACCATTCAGATGAAGATTCTCAATTCTATCTGCCCTCACTAGACTCATTTTCGGGATTTACCTTTAAACTTTGTTTTCTTTGTTTTACAAGCAGGGTTAAGATAAGCATTATTTGCAAATAATTGAAACAACGCTTTTCCAAAACCTTCTTGCAAAAACAGGATCTGACTTTTTCATTAGTAATTTAAATAACCAATACTAATTGACTTCCATCAGTGTGTTATGGAACATGTTGTACCAGTGGGCAATCAACAGCATGTAAAGTGTGATATGACTGCCATATTTTTTTTTTATCAGGACCATTCCCTGTGATATGACTGCCATATTTTTTTTTTATCAGGACCATTCCCTTGAGTTTTGACTAGCAGTCTGATTTTACTCTAGGGGAATAGGTTTATTTATGTGTATCTTGTATGTCAGAACATCTTGTAATAACATCATGAAGAAAGGTTGCTGGTAATTTTACACTGGATCACACGCAAGCAAATACACTGAGGAACATCCACTGCATTTTCAGTATAGCTATAAGAAACACTACCTGTTTCTTTGAATCATCTCTAAATTTGAGCTAAGTATTGTTTGCATGGATTCCAATATTATATAAATACCATCTTTACTCACATATAAGCTGATACCAACTGCAAACTGCATAGACCCAGATCTGCCATCGCATAATGCACCGGCAGATCTAGATCTATGCAGTTTTGTAAGGACTAATCAGTAGAACAAACAATATAGACCCTGATCTGCCGGCACATTATGTGACGGCAGATCAGGGTCTATGTTGTTTGCATTTGGATAAAGATTATATACGCGAGTATATACGGTACCAGTTTGAAAAAATGTGCCATTATGTCTTGATTCTAACTTAGACAATATTCTTTGGTTCAGTGGATCATTTTAGATAAGTATCAGTACTTGACTATAATAAAAGATGTGCAGGAGAAAACCTGATATGTCTGTACATAAAAGTGACATAAATCATAGTATATAATGCATTAATTTTCTATGTAATGAATTCACCATGTTTTAGGTGTACAAATAAAATAATTGCTGAGTTGCATTGTGAAATTGCATCTTAGATTTTAACAGCACTGAAAAATTGTATGATTACGTTTTTGCAATAAATTCAAATTTTGTGATTTTTAACTTTCATACTGACAAGTTACAGTTAAGCTTAACCAGAATAGATATTTCCCCCATTTGAAAATTCTAAAGACGATTACAGTTACATTTTAATTATGCTTAACCAAAATAAAATCTGTAGTCGATTATATTTTTTGGTTGCCTCAGCAAAGTTCAGGAGAGCTACATGTATTGTACTATTCCTTCTGTCAGAGTTTGTGCAGATAAAAGTACATACATATGTACAGTACTGCTGCATGTCAACCTTTCTTTCTTTAACAGGCAACAGTTTGGAGTGGATTTCAAAGCATCAAGCACCTTGGGAGGGGACTAAGGGGGATAACTTTAGATGTGCATGTACATTATTTATACATTCTTGGTTCAGTTTTTTTTGTATTAGCTGATGTTATTTGCACACTGGTGTACCAACTGCTATACCGGGAATCATCAAACTTGGTGCAGGGATTCATCTTGGTGAGAACCATATGCCCTCATCACAAAAATAGGTCAATGTGAGCCATATTCCTGCTTCACCGACTAGTTTTGTGTTTTAGTTTATTTCTCAAGCTCTGTTTATGCTAGAATCATCCAACTAGATTAGTGTATGCATCTCTGTTAGTACCACACCTTTCAACAAAAGGAGGTATCCATGACTACATTTCACATTTTGCTGACATAGGTTAAGTTTTTGCACTTCGCTCATGACCACATTTGTTTTTGGTCCCTGGTCCCTGTATATAAGGTCCACACAAGGGGTGATTCAGGTAAAATAGTCCTTCCCTCAGTGCCTGTCATTTAGACCAAATACACAGATAAAGCGAAAATGACTTTGCCTTTTCTTGAGTTGACATCTTACCTCTCCTTTTTTTATGCCTTTGAATGCTAAATTCATATTCTGAGAAGAATATAATCTCTTATGGCTTTTTCTGTTCAAAGATCAATGCTAAACAGTTTCAACATAATATTTTCATGCTTTTGATAACTTTTGTGTCAATTTAATGATTATTTATGTCTGCAATTTCATTTCAATCTTCAATATTCCTGCTGAAAATTCACACACGAATGAATTGAAGCTTGACGAAATAAAATTTGTTGTATTTGTTGTCTAACCAAGAGCAAATTATTACTTAGTGGAGGATTATCTAGGCAGATTGCTATTAAATGTAAACAAGTTTATTTTATATTTCATCCTGTTAAAACAGGAAAATAGGACTTGTACCTCAATGTCTGTTACCCATTTTTAGTAGTAACCTATTTTTTGAGCTTATTGGCTTGAGTAAAGTCAACAAATAAGCTGCAACAAAGTGAGAAAAAGTTTAATCAAGTTTAATGTGTAATGCTTTTGTTTTTATACTGTTTGGCTCAAAGGTTTAGTAAAACAGCTGTTTTAAGCCACAATTTTAAACATTCTAAATTTTTGATCACTCTGCACTCACTTCTTCCTGTTTTCCTAAACTTTGCTCTGTTCTGAAGAGAGAGAGAGAGAGAGAGAGAAGTCACTTCATCCAAAAATGTGAGTCCGGCATGGACCCTATGTATACATACAGTTTATATCTGGAATCTTGTTAACTTGGTGAGGGGATGCATTTTGATGAATGCTACATCCTCATTACAAAAGTAGGTCATTGGGACCCATATTTCACATGTCACTGACTTGGGTTCAGTTTGTGCTTTAAGTTTATTTCTCAAGCACTGTTCATGCTAGAATCATCAAACTAGATGAGTGGATGCATCTGTGTTAGTACCACACCCATACAAAAAGGTTACTGTGACCTATAATGTACATTTGACGAGCTGAAGTAGAAATCAGAACTACTTTATAGATTACTACTTGGACATATAAACAGCACAAAAAATGAGCTAGAAAGTGCTTCAAAATCATTTAGGAACCATTATTTTATGAAAATGGACCTTGCTAATATTTTTAAAATATTTCTTATCTTTGTTCAACTTTTCACCCTAATGTGCAGAGTGGGAGTTAATTCGATGTTAAGTCTTTTTCAAAGTTTGGAAATTAACTCTATACATTAATTTTCTAAATATTATTGTATATTTACCAAGTTTATATCAGCATGTTTCAAATAAATGATATATGGCAGTTTCATACATTGAAAGAATAATAACGAAATTTCTACAGATGCAATGTAGCATGCAAGATATGCAGGGTGTTGATTGAACTTGACTTTACCATATATTTATGTTTGCTAGAGTTACTTGTCTTGAATAACAGTACAACTAATGTATTTTTTAATGAGCAAACAGACAATTTTGTCAGAGAGTATTCTTTGTTTTGTCATTTTAGCTCTACTGGTCATAAACCAGAAGAGCTTATGGGAAGGTTTGTTGTCCGCCATCTGGCATCTGGCAAGTGGCCTTCCGTCTGTTAGCACAAGTTTCTTATCGCTACTTCTTATAAACTACCTGAAGGATTGCCATGAAAGTTTACACACACATTCATCCCATGGTCTTGTTGGTCCGTGATGCAAATGGTGCTGTTCGGACATCCAGTATGGCCGCCACAGTGGCCATCTTGAAAATCTTGTTATCACTACTCCACCTGAATGGATGGTCATATTAACATGTGGTTTTCACTAAAAGACTCCTTACGTTGTCTACTTGGTCCAAAGTGAAAATGGTGCAGATCTGACATCCAGTATGGCTGCCATGGCAGCCATCTTGAAAATCTTGTTATTGCTCCTGAATGGATGGTCATATCCACATGCGGTTTCCACTAAAAGACTTCTTATCATGTTTAGTTGGTCCTAAATGAAAATGGTGCAGATCTGATATCCAATATGGCCACCATGGCAGCCATCTTGAAAACCTTGTTATCACTACTCCTCCTGAATGGATGGTTATATCAACATGAGGTTTTCACTAAAATACTTCTTATGATGTCTAGTTGGTCCTAAATGAACGTTGTGCCAATCTGACAAGCTAATCCTCCTGAATGGATGGTCATATTAACATGGGGTATTCACTAAAAGACTTCTTATGATGTCTAGTTTATTCACTGATTTTGACAAATTACTTCTAAGCAATTGTTTACCTCGCCACCATCTTGTTTTATTTGCTTGCTGCAGAATGCAGCAGTGTATACAATTCTGGTGCAAACATTTCATCATTAAGATGGTAAATAATCTTTTAGCGTGTATGGAAACATTTCAAAATCATTACTATTCAAAAAATGTGAATTTAAACAAGCCTATAAAACCCTTTTAAATGTACATGTTATGTAATTTTGCACCTTTTGTAATACTTGCATGAAGTACATTTAGATATAGATTGCATAGAGATGAGCTACATATATTTTATGCATGTAACAAGCTACTTTAAAGTGCTTCTCCCAGTTGTCACAAGAATTGTGCATACAAATTTCCCCCTCACTGAGTCGTCTACCATCAATTCCTATTGTTAAATAAGTTTAAGTTTTTGCAGCTAACTCATGACCAGATAGGATTTTGATTGTATCTGTATACATTCTGTTGGTGTAAAAAAGCAATAATATTAAAATTGTGTTCATATTTCCATGTAATTCAATTGCAGGGTCTAATAAGATTATCTCCTAGAGCTGGATTTTAATCAGTGTGCATCATGGGAATCTGTCTTGACTGGTTTACATATTTTCAAGAGTAATGATCTGTTTTATAAATCTCTGATAGGAACTGCACCAATCTTTTTAGCTTGTGTGCCGAGTAGCAATGCATCTGGAACTCGGATCATGTAATTTAATTTATTGAGAGAAGTTTAATGGGCTTGTGTAGCAAGATGGTAGCACACTTGTTTTGTGCCATCTTAGTCCCAAGTTCAATCCCAGTTGCTGGCATATGCAAGGGCAAGTAGTTGCCCATCCAAGGTCAGTGGTTTCCTCCAGATTCTCTAGTTTATACCCACCCACTCCCACACATACACACACACCACGTCATGCCTTTAAAAGTACTGATATTTATTTTAAGTTATTGAAAACTTGTACAATGAACTTAAAATGAATACAGATTGAATTTAAAGTAAAGTCTGCTATATTAGTCACCTCAGTACACTTGTATATAAATGTCAGAAACAGTAGGTCTCATTTAAACATAACTTATTGCACCTTGAAACACTTGTTTATAATGGTCACCTGCTCAAAGAGACCAGTTTCTGCCAATCCCATAGATGACCTTTATAGACCTGTTTGACTGTACAGTGAAACCTGTCTTGGTAGACATCTCCATCTGAAGGTCATGTTAGACTGTACAGTGAAACCTGTCTTGGTAGACATCTCCATCTGAAGGTCATGTTTGACTGTACAGTGGAACCTGTCTTGGTAGACATCTCCATCTGAAGGTCATGTTTGACTGTACAGTGAAACCTGTCTTGGTAGACATCTCCATCTGAAGGTCATGTTTGACTGTAAAGTGAAACCTGTCTTGGTAGACATCTCCATCTGAAGGTCATGTTTGACTGTACAGTGGAACCTGTCTTGGTAGACATCTCCATCTGAAGGTCATGTTTGACTGTACAGTGGAACCTGTCTTATTAGACATGAAAGGAGATGCTTGATTGCATAGTGGAACTTTTCTTGGTAGACATCTATATTGGAAGGACATGTTCAGATGTACCCAGTACATTGGAGCCTGGCTTGGCAGACATCTGTATATGAAGGACATGTTTGACTGTACCTGACTTGGCAGACATCTGTATATGAAGGACATGTTTGACTGTACCTGACTTGGCAGACATCTGTATATGAAGGACATGTTTGACTGTACCTGTCTTGGCAGACATCTGTATGTGAAGGACATGTTTGACTGTACCTGACTTGGCAGGCATCTGTATGTGAAGGACATGTTGACTGTACCTGACTATGCAGACATCTATATGTGAAGGACATGTTTGACTGTACCTTCTTTGGCAGACATCTGTATGTGAAGGACATGTTTGACTGTATAGTGGAACCTGTCTTGGTTCATGCCTCCATATGAAGAATATGTTTGTACAGTGAAACCTGACTTGGCAGAGATCTGTATATGAAGGACAGTGGTAATAAAGGACAACATTTATAAATGCTTTGTCTGAATTTTACATTTATATTCAACATCTACATAAAGAACATGTGTCTGTAAAGGACAAAATTTGTGGTTCTTAATGTGACCTTACAGTCGGGTTTCACTTTCTTGAAAGAGGTTATACAATAATATACAGAAGTGAATGATATCTTTCATGAAAATCTTGTATCCTTGCCTGGAAAACTTGTTTTATGGAAATATCTCAAGGCCTAACATTTTTCATTGGAGAAAGCATTTTACACTGTGATTTTGATGTGTTTTGTTTGACAGGAAGTCTGGATACCTTGTCAAGAAAACATTTAAACTGAAAAATGTAACTTGAAGATAAAGTGTGGTTTCAAGATTGGAATACCTAACTTTACTAATTTAATGTCCACATGCTTTTGATGCTTGTGTGTTTTTGGGTGAAGCTACATTGTGCAAAGACTCACAGCTTCAACTTGTATCAAGAGGAGATGTAGCTGGAGAGGGGGTGGACATTATGAAAATGAAAGCAGGATGGACAATGTGTATTTAACTTTGATTAGCGTTGTGTCATATATTTGTAAATGTGACCCTTGATATCCAGGTCACAATTCTAACAGAATTTTGTATGGAGTCGCTTCTCTGGTGTCACTGAATCATGAGACTGGCTGGTTTATTAATGTTTGGCAAGTCAATTGACTGTGTGAAGTAAAGCTGCAATTTTTATTTGTACAGTAGATTTCAGTGCAAGTATGCACAGGAGGGGTCTGTAAATACATATTTACATTAGATATGAACTAATGCACAAATACGCAAAAACCTTAATATAAACCCCGTAAGAATTGACCTCTGCAAATGTTTGATGGTTATTAGATAGATGAATAGGTTTATTGGGAACATCAGCAGATAAAACAGACCATATATAACTCGTGTTTGAAAACATACACTGTTTTATTCATACATTTACAACAACAGATTTATTTGAGTACAAATCATCTTTTTGCTACAATATAAAGTAAGTAGAAATATTGATATCAAATTACAAAGCAACAATATCATGTGGATACATCAAACATGTCAATTACAGCTGTTTTATGTGTTATTATTGTATATCTCATTATATAAACAAGCAAAATATTGAAACAAATCGGCAGGTATGTGAAATTCTTCTAAATATTGATTTGATGAAAGAATGTGAAATAATAACAATGATGCAAACATTTTTGATCTTGCTAAGCCATAAATAATTTGAATATTTTGGAATTGAATATTAAAATATGGTATTTGTTAGAAATTGATATAAATAAAAACTATGACAAAACTTAAAATGCAGTCACACATCTCTTAACTGGCCACTGTTGGGCCCACAAATTGTAGCCATTCATTAGAGCAAGGTCACTTCTTAATTTATTTTTTGTAACAGTGGTGAAGTGTTTACCTAAAGAGGTTTTCTTATCAATCAAAATTTTGATTGAAATGTTAATTTAACTTCTTTTTTTTTGTTTGATAATCTTGCTGCACATAATTTCAGTTTTAGGTGAGATAAATGTCATACATTGATGGTGACTCGGGTTTCACTAGTTAGTATTTTGGGCAGAGTTAGTATTTTTGACATTCCCAATAAAACTTATTCAGTGCTATATGTTCATGTTACAAAGTCTATCTTTAGCTATAGTGATCAGTTAGATACAAGTTACATTATGCTACAGGCTTTGTGTAATGTTTTTGAAAAAAACCATGAGTCATGTTGCAACATTCCAATACAACCAGATTTATATCAGTTTAGTTTAGAACAAAACATGCTTCTACATTAATAACTTGTTCATTATTACAGTGCTGTTAAAATCACCCTGCAACCTATGACCAACCCTTGTAAAGCTTCTTAAACTTCTACAGCTATACTACCTGCCAGCAGAGACTCAAGAATTAGGTCATATCTATATATTTTTTCCTTTGTTTTTTCCTGTTATGGAATCTGAGTTTATCTTTTCCTTTTTTTCTTGCCTCTTTTGACAACTCAGGTTACCATTTTCATCCAGCTTACATCTTCTTTCCTTTTTGCCAATTCTACGCTTTCTTTGTCCACTCGTCTTTCCACTTTTTTGCCTCTTTTCGCGATTTTTCTTCTTCTTTCCTTTGCGTTTTTTGTTTTGTTTCTGATTCTCAGATTTGTCAGACTGTGCTTTGCTTGCATCAACAACTTTTGTGTCGGGGATCACTTGAGAGATGTCTGATGACTGCTTAGTTGGATTATCTATTTTTTTGGGACCTCTTATGACAACTCGAGTTGCTTTGTAGGGTTTACCTGTTTCTTGCTTAGATTCCTTTACAGTGTGCACTGGGCTGTCTGCCACATCTGTTGCAGTTTCTTCTGGAACTGGAGGCAGTTTTACAGGAGTCATTTCGATTTCTTTTGGAAAGTTTTTGCTCTCTGGCTCAGAAAAGTCTGAATCTTTCAAAGACTTAATAGTTTGACCCATCAGGTGTTGTGGACTGTGACACACAGGTTCTTCGTAAGTGTAGAACTGTACAGTCTCCTCTTGCATCCAGTCTCTTAGCCACATCAGATGTATGTCACATGACCACATGTTGCCATCAAGAAAAATGCTAGTAGTACTGGGGAAAACTTGTCGGACATTTGCAGTAAGTGTCTTTAGGTCACTATACTGTAGTTTGATGATTTTGATGGAAGGAATTGGTTGTGTGTCAGGTGAAGAAATAATCTTTAGTAGACTTTCTGCCAAATAATGACTTGTAGACAGATCAAGAGTTTCTAGTCTTGGCATTGCTGCAAGGATGTTTTCTTGTAAAATCTGTGGACCATCTTCAAGTGGATATACCTGAGCCATGGCCAAGGTGGTAAGGTTGGGAAGTACATTAAATGCTTTGTTCTCTATGGTCTGAATTGGATTTTGTGTTAACTTAAGATTTTCAAGGTAAGGCAAGTTATTGAATGTGTTTGCTTCAATTTTGGAAATTTGATTCCCTTGAAGATTCAAGTCCTTCAGATTCCTGAGCTCCTTCAAGGACTCTGGGTCAACTCTTCTGATTGTGTTCATTTCCAATGTTAAAAGCTCAAGCTTTGAATCGACTGGAAACAGCATGTGTTCAAGCTCAAAAACCATGTTTGAATCCATATAGAGTTTCTCTACATTTGCAGGAATACCTCTTGGTATATAAACCATTTGGTTTCGGGTCAGCCAGATTTCTTTTAGATTTGTCAAGTTCCAGAATGTACGGTGCTCAATGTTTCCAATTTTATTGTCATTTATGGTAAGCAGTCTGAGGTTAGTCATTCCCTTAAAATCAACCACTTTAAGTTCTGATATTTCATTAAATCCGAGTCGAAAATCGCCAACACAGGAGGGCATGGTTTTGGGCACAGCCTGTAGTATACAGTTTGAAAAATCCACAAGTTGAAGCATGTCAGTGGTGAAAGTAAGATCTGGTACAGAAACAATAGGATTGGAAGTCAAAATTAAGTACCGTAGCATTTTCAGTTTTGCAAATGCTTCACTATGTATTGTTGAAATTTTGTTGTTGCTCATGTCCAACATTTTTAACTGTTCATTATTCTTGAAGTCATCTTTTCCAATAGATCCGATCATATTGTTCATGAGGCGCAAATTATGCAACATTGGCAGTTCATATAAAACTCCACCAATTGACATAAGTTGATTCCCAGTAAGGGAAAGGGTGAGGAGCTCTTGAAGGCCACTAAAGGCCTTGTCATCAATTAAAGCTATCTGATTCTGTGAAAGATCAAGGCTCATCAATGATGGCATATCTTTGAAGGCCAAGGCCTCGAGTGATGTCAGTTTGTTGCCTGGCAACCTTAAGGACTGCACATTTGAAAGTCCAGCGAAGCTGTTCAGATTCAGTGATGTGATGTCATTCCCTGTTAAGTCAACAAGTACTGTGTCATCAGTCATGCTTGGAGGTGGTTGTCTAAGACCTATCCCAGGACATCTTACAGCCCCTCCTTTACATGACTGGCATTCAGAGGGACAGGTCAAAACAGACTGGGACACTATCAATATCAAGAGAATGATAATGCAGACTGGTTCACTTTGAGTGGCCATCTTTGAATTTTCTTTAAACCTGGTTTGATGAATATTCTTCTTTAGTTCTACATTATCACACACAAAGGCTGGTGGGAATAATTACTCTCTGGAATGGAGAAGTAAAAGTACTATTTAGTAATGATCTGTAACAAATGTTTGTCTTCCTATAAATTTTGATCAATTATAGGCTTTTCAAACTTTTATTATTATGAATAATCCTGACTTTTATTTCAGGATTTGCTTGGTTTTAAAATATTAGAAATTTCAGGTATTGTGTCTCATCAGAAAAAGGTTAAAAGTATGCACCTCTCAAACAGTTTCATGTTTTGAAAGACTACAGTGAGTAAACTTTACTCAGACCTCTGCAATGTTATTGGCCACTACTGCATTATAATAGGGGAAGATTTCACCTAGGGTCAGTATAAATTTAGCTGTCATCAGGATCTGAGTAGCAGTTTGGCCTAGGTTACCATCTAACACTGATTTACAGGTAAAGCTTGACACCAGACTGATCACTTATAAATATTAATTGTCTGTGGAGTGGAGCAATTTAACCTGCGAACTCTTTGTACCATGAGATCAGCCAATATGTGTTAGGATTTTCACACCTAGTTTGATACAGGAAAAAGTTCCACATGTTTGACCAATAACAGTTCATATATAACATATGGTACATTTCCTTTCTAGCCCAACTGGTTGGTTTTAAAACTCAAACTCTAAACCCTAAATTTGTTTTCTGTATGAATTTATACTCAAGTGTAATGAAGTACAATATCTTTATTTGAATCCAAATTTCTGAATTAAATTAATTGGTTTGTACTTCAGTGAGCTCAACATGCCTTGCATTATTTTTTATCTATGTTTGTTTTGCATGCTGTTAGCTATTAACATCAAATGTAGGTAAATTGTGCAGACACTTCCCTTTTTTTTGATTCAACTGTGACTCATGAAGATGGTCTGTTTACTTTCACCCAGGACAAGCACAAAAAGGTCTGGGTGGTAAAATATAGTGTACACCATTAGTATAAACTTTAACATTATGGTTAAAAAAAAACATACTTCCAATTGACAAACTTAGAATTTCTCTTGGCAAGGAAGTATTCTGTTACTTACGCAGAATTAAAGTATAAAAAAAATGAAGGAGAAATTTCTTTGTTTTTAAAATTTTATGCAAAATCAATTAAAGGCAAGCATAAAACTTTGGATTTTTTTTACCCCAGTGAATAGTGAGGTCTTTATGATACAGTAACTCATAAAATTTTAAGAAGTATAAAAGCTTGGCAGATACATAGAGGATATTAAATTCATGAAAATATAATTTGTGTTAAATATATGATACATCAGAGTGCCAGTAGATCCTATATATGATACATCAGAGTACCATTAGATCCTATATATGATACATCAGAGTACCATTAGATCCTATATATGATACATCAGAGTACCAGTAGATCCTCTGTATGATACATCAGAGTACCAGTAGATCCTATATATGATACATTAGAGTACCAGTAAATCCTATATATGATACTGTATATGATACATCAGAGTACCAGTAGATCCTGTGTATGATACATAATAGTACCAGTAGATCCTGTATATAATACATCAGAGTACCAGTAGATCCTATATAGGATACATCAGAGTACCAGTAAATCCTATATATGATACATCATAGTACCAGTAGATCCTATATATGATACATCAGAGTACCAGTAGATCCTGTATATGATACATCAGAGTACCAGTAGATCCTGTATATGATACATCAGAGTACCAGTAGATCCTGTATATGATACATCATAGTACCAGCAGATCCAATATATGATACATCAGAGTACCAGTAGATCCTATATATGATACATCAGAGTACCAGTAGATCCTATATATGATACATCATCAGAGTGCCAGTAGATCCTGTATATGATACATCAGAGTACCAGTAGATCCTATATATGATACATCAGAGTGCAAGTAGATCCTATGTATGATACATTAGAGTGCCAGTAGATCCTATATATGATACATCAGAGTGCCTTTAGATCCTATGTATGATACATTAGAGTGCCAGTAGATCCTATATAGGATACATCAGAGTACCAGTAGATCCTATATATGATACATCAGAGTACCAGTAGATCCTATGTATAGTTCTTTCATAGCTGCAATATGTAAATGTTTATGTCATTTTGTCTTGCTATGTGTCCTAAGTATTTTTGATCTACAAATAATGTAAAAATGAATTTTGTAAAATTAAATGGTCGGTCCCATAGCCACACTACCCTAATGAATGTTGCTACTACAACTTCACTAATTAATCACACCTTTTAAAGATCCTAGCTCACCACATGACTGACTTTTTGAGACAAATTTGATAGCTTTAAAAAAGAATGTATACATTTCCTAATTTTTGCAAGCATACACAGCACTTTAGGCATATTATTGCTAATGGGGAATCTTTGACAGTTGCAAGAATGAACTGCTGTATTTTTACCACAGGTGTGTAAAATTTTATTATGTGCACTTTGCCTTTATACACAGGTGGTCTTTCTATGTAGGCGGTTGCTTTAGATGGTTTGATGTAAAGCAATATTTACTTAGTCAGAATATGTTGTGACTTACATGAAAGAAAATTCATTACCATTAATCTTGGTTTTGCCATTGGCAGTTCAGAAATTTGTCTGTGCAAGGCATTAGTTTTGATGTCATGTGATTCATATGGCCCAAAGATAATATATTTTTCAAGGAAACAAAATGCTGCACAGTGAACAGTTACGATGAATGATTATTACTTTAATAGTTTTACACAGTGACTGTTTATCAAGTAAAGACTCCTTAACTCTTAGTACAGTATCCCATCATTATGATGCTGTTCATATGGCTGTCATCGAAATGTCCTTCTTTATAAGCATGACCACCTTATACTAAAGTATGATACGATCATTATGACGTATATTTTACTCAGTACCTCAGTTGTTAGAGCATCAGACTCATAATCCAAGGGTCACAGTTTCGATACCTGCCCAGGCCAGCCCAGGTTGGCTGCCTCTGTATCAAATTGGGAAAGGCACTTAGCTCTCATTTCCTCAGCATGATATAGCCAACAATTTATTCCAGTAAAACCATCAAAAACAATAAAACAAAATGTTTTGTACAAAACCATAAAATTAGAGTACTTTATGATGTAAATTCACATTATAATAGCTTCTCATCAGACAAGAACTAAAAAAAAAGTGACATATGATAGATAATAACTGTAACAAAACAAAATTTGTATGACATATGTGAGATATTTTCTGAGTGTCAGCCTGTGAAATCTAGCAAAACATTCTGAGATTTGAGTAAATTTAGTGAGATCTGATTTTTTTCTGAGGTCATCCATGAGCATTGATGTAAAATGCAAAGACTTTCCTTCGACTTCACTTTTACCTCATGTTAAATATGTTGCAGGTTGTATCAAATAAGCACACAGTAATGACTGACATGATCATTATTACATGCCATCTGCAGGTTTACACAAACTGATTTTTGTTACAAACACACTTGCAAGATATGGACTTTCAGTTCTGAGTTAGATTTTTGCATCTCATGTCAATTAATTTCACAAAAATATATTTTAAAAAATATCACCAGGACAAATCTTAGTACAAGAAATGAGACCGAGATGATTCCAAATTTTGTTATATTTTTTAGCATGCTGTGTGATGTTACAGATATGGTATTATATTAGGGCAGAGTTAAACAGAGGGGATTTATTGTGAGGGACTACTGCATTTATCATTACATACAATCTCTGGTTGTTACTTTTGCCAATAGTTGTAGCATTTCTAGCATTTCAAAATGAGTGTTTTATACCTAATTGACCTGCTCTTTGAATGGTGACTCAGTCTATACAATATGTGAATCAATGAAGAGTGTATAATTAAGGAGTAGGAGTTTGTATATGGAGGTCTAGTTATTCAGATCTACTGTGATGTGTTACAGTGGATTCTGATGTTTAGAATACATAACACTTATCTTGTAATTGCCACCAACACTGGTTTTTGTTTTAAAAATTCAGATTTTTAACATTTATTTCTGTTGACCCTAAATATGCCACAGAATAACATCTTTAAAAAAAATGTAAAACAAAGATGCATAGACACTAAGACATATACATACATACATACATACATACATACATACATACATACATACATACATACATACATACATACATACATACATACATACATACATACATACATACATACATACATACATACATACATACATACATACATACATACATACATACATACATACATACATACATACATATGGAGAAATACACAGATATACAAGCAATTAAAAAAAAAATTCTTTATACAATCACTGTGTAGACAACTCTAGATTGCAGCTTATGTTGGACAGTTACAGTAAATATATTTTCCATATTGCTGTAAAACTAATGACACCTTTGTCTAGATTCTAAAAAATTAGTGCCAATTGTAGTATCATTATAGAATTTCTATCACTGTTCCCTTAAATGAATTTTAATTAGTTTATGAAGTTTACTAAATTTCCACACAGTGTTGTTGAAGTCAACATTTCTGTTTAATTAGTTAAACTCTATGGGGCATTTATTTGAAGTGAAAGGTGGAGTTAAGGCATACATGAATCCAATTTAAATCTCAATTACACAGACTTCATTGTTTAGAAGGGAGATTTACTGGCCTACACCTACAATTAGCTAATTAAATTTTCATTAAGTTTTAACTTTAAGAGACTTAGAAAAGAAATTTAATTCACTCTAGTTTGTAATTGGTGATATGAATTGAATGGCTGTATTATTATTAGTTTAGGATAGGTCAGAAAAGTGTATCTTGCTGAAAATAAGAAAAATAGACTGATTGGAATGTGTGAAAGACACATTGGATTCAGTCTAGAAATGTGCCTTTTTTTTAGATTAAAGACACTGTTGATTGGAATGTGTGAAAGGCACATTGGAATTTAGTTTGAAATTGGCTTTTTTTATAGATTAAAGACACTGGCAGTATAAGGACCATATGGATTACATTGAAAGATTACATGGATTATATTAATTAATGGTGTTTATTGATAGTGGAATGAGCAGAGTCAGCAAAATTGAAGTTATTCAATGGGGTTGAGCCAAGAGAAATATTTCCGACCTAGACATTATTTAACTTAAGTCTGCTTTATATTAGAAGATATTAAATAATAGGATGATGTTGATTGATATTAACTTTTAATGCCCGTAGCTCTCATTTACAATCTCAGGACAGTTGCATATTTAGAAAGAAACTTTTATTTCACAATTATTCAATTCATATTTTGAAGTTTTATCCCAAAAAAGATTTCCATTGTTGAATTCTGAGTGTCCAATTTTTTTTTTCTTTTTCATTTACTGCACATTATGTAATTTATTAATTTCTTTTCCTTTTGATAATTACATTTACATGTATATACTTAGAGATAGCTTTCTAATGAAAGGTGTAGACATGTTTGAAAATGAAATATTGCTTTGTAAATCAGATCAAGATACAGAAGAAAAAAAGGAAGGTTCCGCTGGACATGGTGTCCTGCTTTTTTTTTTTTAATTATAGGCTTGCAAAAGACTTTAACATTGATTTGATGCTAACACCAACAACATCATGCTGACTATGTCACACATTTTTCTCCAAGACAAAAATGAGACTTCAGTCTATGAATAAGGAATTATTTACCCATTTGATTAGAGCACAAAATTACATGAGATCATAATATACTTAGCAGGTTTTTTTTCTGTAACCAGTGTGTATTGGCTTTCATCAGTTAAGTATACAGGGGTTAACTTACCTTCAATAAATATTGTACTGTTTATATAGCAAGGTAGTTTAAACACTGAAGACTGCTCTCAGAGCAAGATATCTTAACACTTGCATAAACTTTACCCTGCCCTGTGAATTTTTACTTCACAGTATTGACATTTCTTTAGACATGGGTCTAATGAGATAGTGTAGAAAGAATAATATGTTGCCATTTATCTATCAGTGGAAATCTGTTTTAGTTTATCATGCTTTTTCAAACATACACCAGATGTGAACTGGGTTCATACAAAATATTTACAAGGTATGACCTTGCACATCCATTATGAAACATGAATTTTGACCATGTAGCATATGAAACAATTAGATTATACATCAGGCCCCATTTTCACACTACAATAAAACATGGATTATCCATACTTATCAAGAGACGTGAATTTTATCTGGACAACCAATTATCCAGATAACTAATCACTATATAAAGACTACTTTCTATGTATGATCAAAAAGTCCAGAGAAATAGTGTCTGGATACTCAACATTGTACTGTATAAAATGTAAGTTTGACCTAAAGTCCTTTGATTGGTTGGATTTAATTCAGACATCATTTGTAACCCAATCAGATTGCTTGATGATAGATTTGAAAGTTTGGGCTTATACTTAAGATAGAGTTTTGATCACTTAGACATGTACAGGTGTGAAACTATGTCTGCATGTCAAAACAATCAGGCATGTATTTTACTAGTTGAGTGTTTCTATTCAGAGGTATGTTCACCTCTAGATTCATAGATAAAATGCCATATTTCAATTAATCTCCTTTTACATCTGTAGCTATCTTTAAAGATTATCTCCCATATTTAATTATAATATGAATGGAAGGTCTTTGGACCTGTTTCTTTAATTCATGCTTAATATGATGTGATTGCAACAAACAAAAAGAAGTCAGTTCTGGTAAGATGCCTTAAGAAAAACAAGTTGGTCAGAACAACTTGCTGATGATCAATTATCAAGGTATAAGCTCTCAAAAATCAACAAATACTGTATATACTCACTTATACGCCAATACCAACTGCAAACTGCATAGACCCAGATCTGCTGTCGCATAATGCACCAGCAGATCTGGGTCTATGCAGTTTGTAAGGACTAATCTGTAGAACAAAAAACATAGACACTGATCTGCCAGGCCATTATGCGACGGCAGATCAGGGTCCATGTAGTTTGCATTTGGACCTGGATTATACGCGAGTATATATGGTACTTAACAGAAGGAAAGGTTTCCTTGAAGTGATAGATGGATGTAAATCTAAGCACATTAACCTCAGTGATCTGAATACTTGCTGAAAGAATGCTTAAACCTAGTTTATTACACTGGACTTTTACTGCATTCTTCAAAGAGACCAGAGTAAACTACCTTTTAGCATTACAACACACCCTACTGTAAACAGCGTAGAACTATATACTGTATATACTTGCGTATAATCCAGATCCAAATGCAAACAACATAGACTCTGATCTGCCATCACATAATGCACCAGCAGATCAGGGTCTATGTTGTTTGTTCTATTGATTAGTCCTTACAAACTGCATAGACCCAGATCTGCCAGCGCATAATGCGCTGGTAGATCTGGGTCTATGTAGTGTACAGTTGGTATTGGCTTATACGTGAGTGTATATATATATACATATGTTCACTTGGAGTTATGAGCAGAACAAACAGCTTATACCCTGATCTGCCGATATGTTAGGGTCTGCAATTTTTTCAGGTGAGGGTGTGTTAAAAATGAGCAAATATGGTAATGGAAGTAGAGTGTTTTCACATATGGTTGTCATATACTAATTACATTCAGAACCCCCCAAAAAACAACAAGTACATAAGTTTGAAAAGACAAGCACATAATAGATAATGATAACTTTTCTTAAAATGATAAATGTAAATGACCTTGCTAACCCCATCATGCAAACATCCCTCTTTCAGGCCTCATCCATACACTGTATTTATATAGCTCAGCCAACTGCAAATGCACAGACCCATATCTACCTTCATATAATATGCCAGCAGACCAATTAAGGTCTAATATTGTTGACTTGAAATTGTACACAGAACAAACAGTGTACTGGTAGACCCTAATATACGACATGTTATATGATATCATACTTGAGTCTCATCATCAATAATCCACTACACTCCTTTATTACCTGTGGCCACCTTTATGGAGATTTCCACATTTCTCATGAATATGCATAAACCTGCTTAACCAATCACTGTGTGAACGAGTAAATTTTTTATGCAATTGTGACCCAACATGACTTTTCATACTGTTGGTATGGGCCAATCAAAGTTTCTCTTTGAAGCACAGTCACTTTTCGATCAATAAAATAGGCACTTTCGTTTAGGTGTAGGAGATTGTTACATTGTGTTGTTAATGTCACATTTTTGTTTATGCATATACTCATGAAAAATGAGGAAATCTCAGCACAGCAGCTATGGGTGATCAAGGAGTGTAGCAGATTATCGTGGGTGACTTGGGAGGATGATCTGAGCCTGCACTCTTTACATTTGGTTGTGTGTCAAGCAACAGAAATCAGTGCCAAGGTTAATTGATACAGATAAAATGTCTGAAGCAATAAACAATCTCTGGAAACAATCTCATCAAGCTGCTCCTTTTTCAACCTACTAAGCATTACTCATACTCCTGTCAATCTCTATTCTAGCAAGGGTTAATCTTTACATGCTTCTGCCAGTGCTCTAAAGATTCTAACAATAGCTTTAGTGGATAAAATCTCCCCCAGTAATGGTGATGGAGGGGTCATAGAGTCAAGGTTAACTCTTGTACTACTAATAGTTGTCTATAAAAGGATTCCCCATATACTAATAAGTGGGATACAATCATTCGCTGCATGGGTCCTGTACTGAAAGCAGTTTTTGTAAATGAATCAAAGCTGCTGCATTTGATTTGATTTGATTACTCAGGTGGAGTTAAAGTTAATCTGCACATAAGCATTGTACTATCAACTACATGCAAACTGCACTCCCACACAAATTGCTGAGAACACAATAATGGTTCTAAGAAGACATTAGTATATTACACTTTACCCTTAGTTTCATCATATTAGTTTCCTATCAGTTTATAAAAGGTCTTTATTTTTTACAACTAAATAGGAATTAAGATTAGAAAATTGCAATTTAGTCATAAGGAGATTTTTCACTGCCTCATATCAAATTGGATCTGCATTAGCTCAGTAGTAAGTATGCTGGCCTCATGACTGGAAGGGTGTGTGTTTGAATCCTGCCCAGACCAGGCCAGGTTGGCCACCATGTTGTGTCACTGGGCAAGACACTTTACTTTGATTGCCTTGGCATGCTTAAATCCTTCATGTGTTGATTTGCCTTTAACTACCAGTCAATCAACCATCATACTAATTCCTTTTGATCAGTACATCAACATTCTTGTCCATGCAGTGAGAAAGTGAGAGGACTTAACTATGTTACCCAAATACGGTACTCCCTCACTATAAGGCACCTCAATATAAAGTAGTACCATTTATAAGGCAGGCATGGTAATGGATCCAATTTCAATATTTAATAGTAATATTACCGTCTGTACTCGCTTATAAGCCTTGTCCAAGTCCAAACAACATAGACCTTGATCTGCCATCGCATAATGTGCCAGCAGATAAGGGTCTATGTTGTTTCTTCTCCTGATTAATCCTAACAAACTGCATAGACCCAGATCTGCAGGCACATTATGTGATGGCAGTTCTGGATCTGTGCAGTTTGCAGTTGCACTCAACTTATAAGCATGTACATATGGTATGTATAAAATACCTCACTGCACATGACAAAGTGGTTGATCCACTTTTAAGTCTCACCATTGATAAGGTGGTTTGGTCCACTTTTATGGCTCACATAATTAGGTGGTTGGTCCACTTTTATGGCTCACATGAACAGCATTATAGAGTGAGAGTACTACATTGATGACATTGGCCAGAAAAACTTCATACAGATGTTACCAGTACTTGGTCACACACTATTTGACATGACAAAGGGCCATAACTCTGTTAAAAATGAAGATAATGAAAATCTGCTAAAGCCAAACCTATACCTGTGAAAGAGGTTAATATTCAATCATAGAAACCTATGCCTGTGAAAGAGGTTAATATTCAATCTTAGAAACCTAGTAAAGTGGTTTCAGAGCTAAGCTGTTATAAGAAATTTAAGACATCTTGTTGACACTTGGAAGGTAAAGACCCATAGCTCTCTCAAAATGGAAACAAGCAGAAGAAACCACGCACAAAAACGACACAAACAGAAGCAACCATAGAAGCAAGACCCCAACATTATTTCCCACCAGCAAATTTACTATCAAAAGTTGATCTGTGGTCATCATAATTTAGAAATGTAAAAAAAAAAAAAAAATTGGATAGACAAAAAAAACAGGTTTTACATAAAGTGCATACCATGCACAGTCTTTAGAAATAACTTCAAAAATTTCACAAAAGATGATATGGATTGCATTATTTGAAGAAAACAAAATATTATTTAAGGCATAGATTTTTTCTGCTTTCTTGTGCAATTTATCAGAAAAAGAAAATTTGCAAAACAATTTTCTTATGTGAAAATAATAGTCATGCCCTTTAAAGTTTTGTTTTAAAAAGCACAAAAAAACTATGTAGATTATGACCTCAAAGCATTAGGCATAAAATGAACGAATAATATTAATAATAATAATAATGATAATAATACATGTAATAATAATAATAATAATAATTGTAATAATGATAATAATAATAAATGTAATAACAATAGTAATGATAATAATAATAATTTTACAACTTATCTCCTTTGAAGTTCTCTACTATGCTAACAGTCTACAAAAGTAATGTACACCATAAACAAAAACAGTTTGATTACAGCATATAAACCAGCAGTAACTACAAGGAAAGGAAAAAGAATCACCATATTGCTAGATCAATATTCTGTGCTAGAATTACTCATAGTGATGACTCATGGTGATGATTAAACCTTTTTTTAATAACAAAAGTGAATTTTCATAGTAATGCTTTCATATTGTCTGCTGTGCTTTATCATATTAATCATTTTGAATTATTTGTATGATCAATATATAACTTATTTTAATGTATATATTGAAACTAATAACTTCAGTATGTAAAATTAAATTAAACTATTAACTATAAAACTTCATTCAGAATGATAAATACATGTAATTGCCTTAATAGAAGCCCAGGTATTATTTTGCCCATTTATAATTGAGCTGTCCAGAGCATATTAATGTCCTTATGGATGAAAGTATATAAATTTTATTTTCTGATAATTTTCATATACCTTACAAAGTTTTCTTCCTATTTATGATTATGAGGCTATTTTCTGGTATTCCATTCTTTGATTTAATTACTCAGTATTTTTCAAAAAGATCGTTTAATCAGACTTCAGATCATGACATTATGTTTTACCTCATTGTTTAGTTCATCATGTCATAAGCATAATAGGACCTTTATGTTTTGCATTAATTAGTTGATAATGAATAATGATTATAAAAATATCTTAAACAGTAAAATGTTTTAAAAAAGTCGGCACTCAATCAGGATTACCTTATTCACATTTCACAAAACTCTTCATCCACAATAAATCCTTGTGTATGAACAACAGAAACCACTGTTCAGCACCTCATCTAGTTTTATGACTGTCTTTTGTGTAGTGAAAAGTGGCTTAATCCAGAGGTAAGCATTATACAGTTGTATAGCTAAGATGCAGACAGTCGAGCTACCCTATGCACCTACACAGAGGTCATATCATATGATATGTTCTCCAATATTGGATGCTTTTAGCCTATCCTAGTACTGGGAAACCTGCCATAGAGTTTACTTGTATCTGGAACTAGTTAATGTATGATATGGATCATAAGCATTTGTGCTTTTTTTAAAAATTAGTAAAGGTTTTATGGATTATTTCTCATAAGCACTTAACCATACTGAAATGAATCACAATGCAATTTATTTGTAAAGTTTCATTTCTGTGCATATGAACCAGATTGAACAACATATTAAATAGAGATTGCTGATTACAAGAAGGAATATAATAACTAAAAGAACAGTTCACACTAGTGGGTTCATAAGGAACTGATCTATAGTCAAAGGCTAAATTCTTTGTCTGAGGCTTTGTTTTTCTCTTGCTTATATACTATTTTGTTGCTACACCAATATAGGAAGTTCTGTGTATGCTTCTTTTCCATATAAGTTTATTTTCATGTATGTATCCATTATCCAGAGTTTAAAGGAAGTCCTTTTATTATACCATATATACTTGTGTATAAGCTAATACCAACTGCAAACTGCATAGACCCAGATCTGCCAGCGCATTATGCGCCGGAAGATCTGGCTCTATGCAGTTTTGTAAGGAGTAATCAGTAGAACAAACAACATAGACCCTGATCTGCTGGCGCATTATGCAACGGCAGATCAGGGTTTATGTTGTTTGCATTTGGACCTGGCTTATACACAAGTATATGCAGTACCTGCACAGCAAGTGTAGTGATGGGATCTTGATTTGCTCTTGTCCATCTATCCATTACTTTTTATATCCATATTCTCATGTCTGTCCATTCTGGGTAAAATACCATATATATACCTTATAAGTTGAATCCAACTGCAAACTGCACAGACCCAGATCTGCCATCGCATAATATGCTGGCAGATCTGGGTCTATGCAGTTTATTAGGAATAATCAGTAGAACAAGCATCATAGATTCAGATCTGCCAGCGCATTATGTAACAGAAGATCAGGGTCTATGTTGTTTGCAGTTTGACTCAACTTATAAGCGAGTATATGCAACAGAAGATCAGGGTCTATGTTGTTTGCAGTTTGACTCAACTTGTAAGTGAGTATATATGGTATGTCTTGTCTATACATTGCTGATGAGATGGTAGATCTGTTTCTGTGCAGTTTGCAGTTGGACTCGACTTATAAGTGAGTATAAACGGTACATATTTTCTGGCAGCAATGTTGTTGGCGTATGTGTCAATGTCAGGTTATTGCATTTAGTTCAGTTTCTCTGACACTGTTGCATGTACAGTTATGAAACTTGGTGTGGAGGGTACTGCTCATCACAGGCAAAAGGAGGTCACAGTAACCTACTGTTCATGCTCCAGTGACTTTGTTGATCATTTGGAATTGCTTCTGCAGAGCATGAAAGACATAGCATTCACCGGAGTTTTTGTTATAAGTGTCTGCATTTGCTGTCGTGTAGCCGCAAACAGCATAGACCCAAAGCTGTTGTCACACAGTTCCTTCTATCTATAATTTCATGTGAACATCATAGACCTTGATCTGGTGGATCAGGCTTTACACTGTTCCTTCTGTCTATAAATTTAATTTGAATATCATAGACCTTGATCTGATGGATTTACACTGTTCCTTCTGTCTATAATTTCATGTGAACAGCATAGACCTTGATCTGATGGATTTACACTGTTCCTTCTGTCTATAAATTTAATTTGAATATCATAGACCTTGATCTGATGGATTTACACTGTTCCTTCTGTCTATAATTTCATGTGAACAGCATAGACCTTGATCTGATGGATTTACACTGTTCCTTCTGTCTATAATTTCATGTGAACATCATAGACCTTGATCTGGTGGATCGGGCTTTACACTATTCCTTCTGTCTATAAATTTCATATGAATATCATAGACCTTGATCTGATGGATTTACACTGTTCTTTCTGCCTATAATTTCATAGCAACATCATAGACCTTGATCTGGTGGATCAGGCTCTTCACTTCCCTCTGTCTTTAATTTCATGTGAACAGCATAGACTTGATTTGGTGGATCAGGCTGTATGCTGTCAAATGAACAGCATATACTTGATTTGGTGGATCAGGCTGTATGCTGTCAAATGAATAGCATAGACCTTGATCTGGTGGATCAGGCTCTTCACTTCCTTCTGTCTTTAATTTCATGTGAACAGCATAGACTTGATTTGGTGGATCAGGCTTTATGCTGTCAAATGAACAGCATAGACATTGATTTGGTGGATTTACACTGTATTTTCTGTCTATAATTTCATATGAACAGCATAGACTTGATTTGTTGGATTTACACTGTATTTTCTGTCTGTAAGTTCATATGAACAGCATAGACATTGATTTGGTGGATTTACACTGTATTTTCTGTCTGTAATTTCATGTGAACAGCATAGATTTGATTTGGTGGATTTACACTGTATTTTCAGTCTGTAATTTCATATGAACAGCACAGACTTGATTTGGTGGATTTACACTGTATTTTCTGTCTGTAATTTCATATGAACAGCATAGACTTGATTTGGTGGATTTACACTGTATTTTCTGTCTGTAATTTCATATGAACAGCATAGACTTGATTTGGTGGATTTACACTGTATTTTCTGTCTGTAATTTCATATGAACAGCATACACCTTGATCTGGTATACAGCAGAACGGGGTCATTGTTGTTTGCAGTTGGCTGTGCCTTTTACTGGCAGATATGGAATTTTCTTATGTCTTTAACAGAATTTTCATGCAGAAAAATTATTCTGTGCATATAGCCTTTTTTGTACACAAAAATCATGGGCAAAAACAGGTAGAAGTAAGTCATGTCTGTACATTTTGTGGAAAAGCAATTAATGCACAGAAATTTGAAATGTCTTTTGCATATAATGGCATCTCTGCATGGAAGCCCTTTAGTTAATATACCTTATGAAAAAGCTGAATATATAAAAAATGAGATATACTTGATAGTTAGCATAATGTACTTAAGTATAAACTGCATTTTTATCTAGAATGTTTATAAATTCAATTAATGTCCTTGGTAATGAAGGGTTGAAGAAGAATATTAGATATATCTTATATTTATCAACTGTTTTTTTTTAAATACTGAGATAACCATTTGATGTAAATTGATTAAAACAACTTAAGGGATGAGCATCAGCCTTCTCCATTACAAGTATAATCAATAAAACCCTTCAACATTTAAACCTCCCTGAGCTGAAATCTTTTGAAACTAAAATAGTTTTTTGGTCCCAAATTTCCCTTCTTTCAATAAAATGAACTCCTGTGGCCTAACGTCTATACTCGCATATAAGCCGATACCAACTGCATAGACCCAGATCCAGTAATGACTAATCATTTGAACAAACAACATAGACCCTGATCTGCTGGTGCATTATGCGATGGCAGATCAGGGTCTATGTTGTTTGCATTTTGACACAGCTAATACGCGAGTATATATGGTAAATTTTTTATTTACTTTGAGATAAAATGAAAGCTCATTCTCACAAACTTACTAAAGTATAAAAGTATCAGAGAATGAAATTTTACCACAGCAAGTGTCCAGAAACTATACTTAATCTTTATTTTTCATTGAATTTTCTTTTTTTGCATGTCAAAAAATATAAAATAAAAACTATGGTGGAATTTTTAGAATTTTTTTATGTTTGATTGTATTCTGAGCCTTGCGGCTCAGTATAGTCAGAATGTCAGAATGTGAGATTTTGAAGTCTGAGTTTGGTATTGAAATGTCTTAATCATTTTTTTAATTTTGAATTTACTCTTAACTTGTACAGAATCAAAAAATGGTTTCCGTTATACAGGAGCTGTGCCTTTTGCCATAAATTCTTTCCACACTCGGGCAGCATCACACCATCAATATTTATGGCCTATATCACTGTGCAATTAGAACTTTAGAACTTGGTTTTTCAAGGAAGTAAAGGAAATTGAGGCCTGCATATCTGGGTCTATGCAGTTTGTAAAGACTAATCAGTAGAACAAACAACATAGACCCTGATCTGCCTGTGCATTATGCGACGGCCGATCAGAGTCTATGCTGTTTGCATTTGGACCCTAATTATATGCAAGTATATACGGTAGGTGATTTAGAATAGGCCTGATGCACCATCCTGCATGTCAAAAGAGGGAACTAATGGAGGCAGCCATTTTTACCTGGAATGAGTCCCATGATAGTACTTGTGCTGAAGATCATGGACTTTTTAAAAGAGTTAGGTTTATCGAACAAAAATTGTGCTTTCTATTTTAAGGATTTTACCCTTTATGCCTTTATCTTTATTTTGTATGCATTTTTTGGGAAGCCTAAACTTTAACTCGCCACTATGTAGCCAGGATTGTGCTGATGTGCCAATAAACTCTGTTCATACATATGTACCATATTTTCTGGATGTTTTCATCCCTGTTTGTGTTGGAACACCAACAATTATGCACCAAAATTATATTTTAATGCCTTGTAATTTTCAGATAAAGTTTTACAGTATTTATTTTTCCATAACATATTTTCGGACATAATATAAGGTGACGTGGTGTCTCATTTTCAAGCAGCAGTCTCAGTAAGTTTGCCAGTAATCATAGGGGCTTGTATCATTGCTTATAAAAAGCAAGAATAGCAAGAATTAATTGGTCATGTTTATTTTAGAATCTTAACATATTAATCTGACTCCATACTGGTTATATATTGCTATTTGGTTGTGGTATTTAGCCTTCCCAAGTCTGCGTACAGCACAAACCCCTAAAGAGCCTTTCACTGTTATTGCTTATGACTGACCATCATACATGTATTTCTACTCTCGATACCTAAAGTACATTTTTCTGTCTTAAATACCTTCAAAATCATAATTAATTCAGAAATCTTCTTTTTTAGTTTATTTTAATTTCTTTTTTCACACAGTACTGTAATATGATAGGATTTGTAGTGTAGATTTTCATGAACACTAATTATCTCGATAGCAGAGTTTGAAGTTAGAGATTATGGACATGGCAGTTTTTTTTTTTTTAAAGCACACACGGCATGGCTCTAATGCATGTATGGCTGCATTTTCTGTTGGATGAATACATATCAAATACAAAAACTATGTAAGCACTGGTAATGTCTGTTTCTTATTCATTTTATCCAACATGTAGAGATAAAAAAATTAGCCTTGTTTACTTCCTGGACAGCACATTATCATAGGTGCTAATTTCATTCCTGGGAGAATACCCCCCCTCCCCGAGTACCCCATTTGTTTTTGGATACCAATTGAAGTAATTTACTATGCTTTATGCTTTTCGACAACTAAAAGAATATTCTTTTTTGCCATCCAAAAAAAACATGCAGATAATATGGTACATAAGGTTAGCCCTTAAAAAATGCTAAAAGCAAAAATTTTAATTTGGTCCTAAGTGTTTTTGGTCTGGAGAGGTTTCTCTGTGTTTGAAACCAATGTTAAAAGTAAAAATGCTAGTTAAAATGAGGCCTTAGATTCATAAAACTTTCAGCCCTAAGACTGAGAATTTACTCAAATCTTTAAGATAAAATATCACCAAAGCTGTTAATTTTGGGATTTATTAAACATTTAGATAAAATATCACCGAAGATATTTTGGGATTTATTAAACTTTACGATAAAATACCAAAGCTGTTAATTTTTTTAAAAATTGTTTTTAAAAATTTTTTGTTTTAATCCCCATAATAGGTTGACCACTGGGTTGGGGAACACCATCCCAAACCATCCCAAGGTCACCTTACAATCAAACATTTTTGGTTATCAGATAATCAAGGGATAATAAATATAACGTACAGAAAAGAAAAGAAAACCCCCCCACACACGCATGCACACATGCATATAGCACACAATCTCTTTAGATACACAATTTAAATAGATGAACGCAAGTATATTTCATCTAGGTGACATAGAATTTGTGATATTACAGTATTTTGTTCCCGTTTACCATCAAATCGGATCCAGATAAATATAACGAAATGCAAGAAGAGAAAGGATTCTAATACAAGTTACATATTCATGATTGAAGTCCATTTTTGAAGAAGTTGTTGCTCTTTTTTATTTGACAGCAGTGTATTTTTCAGTGTTCTTATACATTTCAACTATCTGCTTAAAAGCATAAATGGAAGGATTTTGCATATTGAATCTGTAAGTGTAAATATAATATTTTGCCAAAATAAGCAAGAAATTACACAAACTGTCCAATTGTTCACTTCCTAAAAATATTTCTTTTTTGGACAAATGTACAATATTTGGGCAAGAAGGTGCAAAATGTTTAACAAAACGGTACCAAAACTTTGAAGTAATATTACAATCATAGAAAAGATGTTAATATTGGATTTATTAAACTTTTAGATAAAATATCACCAAAACTATTAATTTTGGTATTTATTAAACTTTCAGATAAAATATCACCAAAGCTAATTTTGGGATTTATTAAACTTTTAGATAAAATATCACGGAAGCTATTAATTTTGGGATTTATCATACTGTGTGAAGTTTTCAGCTCTGACTACTTCTCTTCTATATTTCATTGCAAATTTTGTCAAAAGTATGATATGGATGATAAGCACTTGTGCTTTGTCAAACTTTCACTTGTGAGGATCTAGAATTCTTAACAATTGAATTTTGAGGAAAACTTTGAGGCTTTTTACTCAAAAAGTCCATAATGGTAAGAATTAGATTGAAATAAGACTTGATAGGAAATAGTCAACACAAAATGAACTTTAGCACTCACAAGATTAGCACCTACCAACCAAATTGCTTAGAGATATCTTGGCATGGATGGAAAATGTCACTTCAGAAGGAAAACTTTAGTTCAATAAAAGTTCTTCTGAGAGAATTTATTGTTTTTTACAAAGCAGATTAAGATACGCATAAAAGTGTGAAGTCACACTATTAGGCAATATATTCAGTGAGAAAATAAACACTGTACTGATCTTGGCAGATTGCAAGGGTCAGCTTGTTTGTTACTCAGCTTATCAGGAAAATCCGGGGGGTGGGGGGGTGGGTGGTTGTATTGAAAGTTTGTATGTTCTGCCACTGTTATAGCAAGAGGTTTCTGTGGGCCTGTCTTTCAATGATTTTCAATTTGTTGATTCAAATGATCTTTGAATCATTTTGTTTGAATCACAGAAATAACAACTGAACACCAATTTATTAAATTTTGTATACTTTTTGATATTTTGTTGTAATACTAGTTTTCCTCAGATGCCTTTTCTGGGAGCCATGATGCATGAGTGGTTAGTTGTGCTGGACTAACACCAGAAGGGCGTAGCTTCAAATGCTACCCAGACCAGGCTTGGTCGAGTACCATGATGAGTCTTTAGGCAAGGCACTTTACCATTGATGTATTGGCATGATGAGTCTTTAGGCAAGGAACTTTACCATTGATGCATTGGCATGATGAGTCTTTAGGCAATGAACTTTACCATTGATGCATTGGCATGATGAGTCTTTAGGCAAGGCACTTTACCATTGATGCAATGGCATGATGAGTCTTTAGGCAAGGAACTTTACCATTGATTGCATTGGCATGATGAGTCTTTAGGCTAGGCACTTTACCATTGATGCATTGGTATGATGAGTCTTTAGGCAAGGCACTTTACCATTGATGCAATGGCATGATGAGTCTTTAGGCAAGGAACTTTACCATTGATGCATTGGTATGATGAGTCTTTAGGCAAGGAACTTTACCATTGATGCATTGGCATGATGAGTCTTTAGGCAAGGCACTTTACCATTGATGCATTGGCATGATGAGTCTTTAGGCAATGAACTTTACCATTGATGCATTGGCATGATGAGTCTTTAGGCAAGGCACTTTACCATTGATGCATTGGCATGATGAGTCTTTAGGCAAGGCACTTTACCATTGATGCATTGGTATGATGAGTCTTTAGGCAATTAACTTTACCATTGATGTATTGGCATGATGAGTCTTTAGGCAATGAACTTTACCATTGATGCATTGGTATGATGAGTCTTTAGGCAAGGCACTTTACCATTGATGCATTGGTATGATGAGTCTTTAGGCAAGGCACTTTACCATTGATGCATTGGCATGATGAGTCTTTAGGCAAGGCACTTTACCATTGATGCATTGGCATGATGAGTCTTTAGGCAAGGAACTTTACCATTGATTGCATTGGCATGATGAGTCTTTAGGCAAGGAACTTTACCATTGATTGCATTGGTATGATGAGTCTTTAGGCAATGAACTTTACCATTGATGCATTGGCATGATGAGTCTTTAGGCAATGAACTTTACCATTGATGCATTGGCATGATGAGTCTTTAGGCAATGAACTTTACCATTGATTGCATTGGCATGATGAGTCTTTAGGCAAGGCACTTTACCATTGATGCATTGGTATGATGAGTCTTTAGGCAAGGAACTTTACCATTGATGCAATGGTATGATGAGTCTTTAGGCAAGGAACTTTACCATTGATTGCATTGGTATGATGAGTCTTTAGGCAAGGAACTTTACCATTGATGCAATGGCATGATGAGTCTTTAGGCTAGGAACTTTACCATTGATTGCATTGGCATGATGAGTCTTTAGGCAAGGAACTTTACCATTGATGCAATGGTATGATGAGTCTTTAGGCAAGGAACTTTACCATTGATACATTGGCATGATGAGTCTTTAGGCAAGGAACTTTACCATTGATGCATTGGTATGATGAGTCTTTAGGCAAGGAACTTTACCATTGATTGCATTGGTATGATGAGTCTTTAGGCAATGAACTTTACCATTGATGCATTGGTATGATGAGTCTTTAGGCAAGGAACTTTACCATTGATGCATTGGTATGATGAGTCTTTAGGCAATGAACTTTACCATTGATGCAATGGCATGATGAGTCTTTAGGCAAGGAACTTTACCATTGATGCATTGGCATGATGAGTCTTTAGGCAAGGAACTTGACCATTGATGTATTGGTATGATGAGTCTTTAGGCAAGGAACTTTACCATTGATGCATTGGCATGATGAGTCTTTAGGCAAGGCACTTTACCATTGATGCATTGGCATGATGAGTCTTTAGGCAAGGAACTTTACCATTGATGCATTGGCATGATGAGTCTTTAGGCAATGAACTTTACCATTGATTGCATTGGTATGATGAGTCTTTAGGCAAGGCACCTTACCATTGATGCATTGGCATGATGAGTCTTTAGGCAAGGAACTTTACCATTGATGCATTGGCATGATGAGTCTTTAGGCAAGGCACTTTACCATTGATGCATTGGCATGATGAGTCTTTAGGCAAGGCACTTTACCATTGATGCATTGGTATGATGAGTCTTTAGGCAAGGAACTTTACCATTGATGCATTGGTATGATGAGTCTTTAGGCAAGGAACTTTACCATTGATGCATTGGTATGATGAGTCTTTAGGCAAGGAACTTGACCATTGATGTATTGGTATGATGAGTCTTTTGGCAATGAACTTTACCATTGATTGCATTGGCATGATGAGTCTTTAGGCAAGGAACTTTACCATTGATGCATTGGTATGATGAGTCTTTAGGCAAGGAACTTTACCCTTGATGCATTGGTATGATGAGTCTTTAGGCAAGGAACTTGACCATTGATGTATTGGTATGATGAGTCTTTAGGCAAGGAACTTGACCATTGATGCATTGGTATGATGAGTCTTTAGGCAAGGCACTTTACCATTGATGCATTGGCATGATGAGTCTTTAGGCAAGGAACTTTACCATTGATTGCATTGGCATGATGAGTCTTTAGGCAAGGCACTTTACCATTGATCCATTGGCATGATGAGTCTTTAGGCAAGGCACTTTACCATTGATTGCATTGGCATGATGAGTCTTTAGGCAAGGCACTTTTCCATTGATTGCATTGGCATGATGAGTCTTTAGGCAAGGAACTTTACCATTGATGCATTGGCATGATGAGTCTTTAGGCAAGGAACTTTACCTTTGATGCATTGGCATGATGAGTCTTTAGGCAAGGCACTTTACCATTGATGCATTGGTATGATGAGTCTTTAGGCAAGGCACTTTACCATTGATTGCATTGGCATGATGAGTCTTTAGGCAAGGAACTTTACCATTGATTGCATTGGCATGATGAGTCTTTAGGCAAGGCACTTTACCATTGATGCATTGGTGTGATGAGTCTTTAGGCAAGGAACTTTACCATTGATGCATTGGTATGATGAGTGTTTAGGCAAGGAACTTGACCATTGATGCATTGGTATGATGAGTCTTTAGGCAAGGAACTTTACCATTGATGCATTGGTATGATGAGTCTTTAGGCAAGGAACTTGACCATTGATTGCATTGGCATGATGAGTCTTTAGGCAAGGAACTTTACCATTGATGCATTGGCATGATGAGTCTTTAGGCAAGGCACTTTACCATTGATGCATTGGTATGATGAGTCTTTAGGCAAGGAACTTTACCATTGATTGCATTGGTATGATGAGTCTTTAGGCAAGGATCTTTACCATTGATGCATTGGTATGATGAGTCTTTAGGCAATGAACTTTACCATTGATGCATTGGTATGGTGAGTCTTTAGGCAATGAACTTTACCATTGATGCATTGGTATGATGAGTCTTTAGGCAAGGAACTTTACCATTGATGTATTGGTATGATGAGTCTTTAGGCAAGGCACTTTACCATTGATGCATTGGCATGATGAGTCTTTAGGCAAGGAACTTTACCATTGATGCATTGGTATGATGAGTCTTTAGGCAAGGCACTTTACCATTGATGCATTGGTATGATGAGTCTTTAGGCAAGGAACTTTACCATTGATGCATTGGTATGATGAGTCTTTAGGCTAGGAACTTTACCATTGATGCATTGGCATGATGAGTCTTTAGGCAAGGAACTTTACCATTGATGCATTGGCATGATGAGTCTTTAGGCAAGGAACTTGACCATTGATGCAATGGTATGATGAGTCTTTAGGCAAGGAACTTTACCATTGATTGCATTGGCATGATGAGTCTTTAGGCAAGGAACTTTACCATTGATGCATTGGCATGATGAGTCTTTAGGCAAGGAACTTTGCCATTGATTGCATTGGTATGATGAGTCTTTAGGCAAGGAACTTTACCATTGATTGCATTGGTATGATGAGTCTTTAGGCAATGAACTTTACCATTGATGCATTGGTATGATGAGTCTTTAGGCAAGGAACTTTACCATTGATGCATTGGTATGATGAGTCTTTAGGCAAGGAACTTTACCATTGATGCATTGGTATGATGAGTCTTTAGGCAAGGAACTTTACCATTGATGCATTGGTATGATGAGTCTTTAGGCAAGGAACTTTACCATTGATGCATTGGTATGATGAGTCTTTAGGCAAGGAACTTTACCATTGATGCATTGGCATGATGAGTCTTTAGGCAATGAACTTTACCATTGATTGCATTGGCATGATGAGTCTTTAGGCAAGGCACTTTACCATTGATGCATTGGCATGATGAGTCTTTAGGCAATGAACTTTACCATTGATTGCATTGGCATGATGAGTCTTTAGGCAAGGCACTTTACCATTGATGCATTGGCATGATGAGTCTTTAGGCAATGAACTTTACCATTGATTGCATTGGTATGATGAGTCTTTAGGCAAGGCACTTTACCATTGATGCATTGTCATGATATAACCTTTGATATGTTGCTATAACCTTCAATGCTAATCTCTCATTCAATTTGCTTATCATATATACTCGCTGATAATAAAATCCAACTGCAAACTGCACGGACCCAGATCTGCCATTGCATAATGCACCAGCAGATCTGGATCTATGCAGTTTGTTAGGAGTAATCAGTATAAGAAAAACAACATAGAGCCTGGTCTGCCAGCGCATTATGCGACATCAGATCAGGGTCTGTGTTGTTTGCAGTCGGACTTGACTTATAAATGAGTATATATATGGTATTTTGGGTGGGGGTGGGGGTGGTACCCATAGAAGCATTCTTCACCCATAAATCACTTTACCCTTTTATAAAATTTAACAGACATCTTCTGATGGGCTTCATATTTTTAAGTGCAGTGAAACCTGTATTATCAGACATCTCCAAATAAAGAAGATCTACTCATACAGGAGAACATTTAGGGGTCCCTAGCCTTATGTTTAACATTTATTAAAAGGACACCTGTCCATAAGGTACAAAATGTTGTGGTCCCTTGAGTGCTTTTATATACAGGTATCACTGTAGATCCCATTTTAATCTGGAATCTGTACTCTGGTAATTAATATTAATTCAGAATCTGCACTGTGATAATTAATATTAATACAGATACAGTACTGTTGATACAGTGTGCAGTACTTCTTCTCACCATGTCAGAATTATAATGTGGTCACATTGAATTTCAGTTCTTTATATTCTAAGGGAAACAATTTGTCTGGGAGATTAATGTAGTAATACACACCTGCATACCTGGTGAAAACAGGTGTTTAAAGGTATGTTAATTAAATTTTTTAATGTATAGGATATCAAAGATTGTGCCCATGAACTGGCAGAGGTTATCAGAGACCCTGATCAGCTGGGACACTTGATGGCAGGTCTACTTGAAATCATAAGCAACATGCACATTGCATTGTAGACCCTGCTCAGCAGTGACATCATGTGATGGCAGGTCAGGGTATACATCATCTGCTTGAAATCATAACACACACACATCATAGACCCTGATCAGCTGGCACACTTGATGGCAGGTCTACTTGAAATCATAAGCAACATGCACATTGCATTGTAGACCCTGCTCAGCAGTGACATCATGTGATGGCAGGTCAGGGTATACATCATCTGCTTGAAATCATAAGTAACACTCCTATCATAGACCCTGATCAGCTGGTACCTCATGTGATGACAGATGTGAGTCTACATAGCTTGAAATCTTAATTAACATGCACATCATATACTCTGATCAGCTGGAATATCATGTGATGACAGGTCAGGGTCTACACTATTTGCTTGAAATCATAAGTAACACTCACATCATAGGCCCTGATCAGCTGGCACATCATAGGCCCTGATCAGCAGGTGCATCATTTGATGGCATGTCAGCATCTACACTGCTTGAAACCATAAGTAACATACACATCATAGATCCAGATCAGCTGGTACATGTGCCGACAGGTCAGAGTCTACACTGTTGATATTGAACTGCACCTTATACAAGAGCCAATATGGTAAACTTATTTAAGTATGAGTCAGATCATAGGATATCACCTGTATACCTCTAAAGACTCGTACCCTGAAATATTTTCAGCACTAAAATAAAGTGTAATACAGCCATGTAAAACTTAATCGTATCCTGTCCTTATTTTTTCTGAGATCTTAAAAATGGCTTAAGCTGCCACTTTTTTAGCAGTAATTTGTTCATTAACTGTTATTACACACCCGCTTTGAGAACGGGGTGGTATTTATAATTCGCTTTGTCCATCTATGTGTATATTCATGCATCTGTTTGAACCTCAATTTATCCTCACTGTGCAGGAAATAATGTACAGACCTGCTTTCTAGGCTGTTTTCAACATTACCTGAATATATTATCTTGATGGGGGATGAAACTGATTTTAATACACTTATAGAGACCAAACTTGCAATATGGGTTGGGAGCCACATTAGCTAAGTTGGTAGAGCATCAGACTGGTAATTCCAAGGGCCTTGGGTTCAATACTTGCCTATATCAGCCAGGGTCGGCTGCCTTGGTGTGTCCTTGGGAAAGACACTAAGCTCCCATTACCACAGCACAAAAATATGTTAAAAATTGCCATTAAAACCAACAACAACAACATGGATTGCATCTGAAGAAGGTGAGCCACTCACAACAACTGGGTCAATGTTACTATCCAGTTTTATCAGGCATGATATAGCCAGTAATATGTTAAAAGTGCCATTAAAACCAACAACAACAATATGGGTTGCATCTGAAGGAGGTGTACACAAAAAATGGGCCAGTGTTACCTGTTTTACTTACCCAGCTTTATTTAAGCAAAATTAACCGCAAATATCTAGGTTACTATTTCAAGATCTTTTCAGCTATTGCCATCAAACTTGCAGCGAGCATCCTCCTGGAATGAAGATGTGCCTTAATATCAAACTGGGTTGCTGTGATCTGCTTTCCAGGGTTTATTGAACTTTGTTGCAAATCATGTCTGGACTCTAATGATCCTGTTACCAATAAACTTGGAAGATGATGTAGCATATTGCCCATTCATTCCTGTTTTGTACATACATTTGTTGTTTGTTCGTTTCATCGTTCATTCATTATTCCCCCAGTATCTTGGACCCTATTTCATCTACACTCATGAAAATTGGTATACAGATGCAACCCAGGAAGAGAAACTCAGTCATACCCCAAAAAATTAACATCATTTTCACACTTGAGTGACCTTTGTATTTTCAGCCAATGGTTTATTACACCCTCAATATCTGAGACACTATTTCACCTACAATCATGACAGTTGGTTTGTGGATGCATGTCAAGGAAAGTATTTGTATTTGGATGCATTTAAACAAGTCCAACTCAACAATACCATAAATAGGTTTCATGCTTGAGTGACTTTTGTATTTACAGCTATCTGTGTGTTATGCCCCAAATATCCCTATTTCAACTCTCTCATACAGAAACTTGGTATATGGATGCATATTACAGTGGTATATGGATGCATATTACAGTGTCTAACACAGCCATACCAAAACTTTGTCATGCTTGAGTGACTTTTGTATTTTTAAATGTTCGTTTCTTGTACCCTCACTATCTTGGATGCTATTTTACCTACACTCATGAAAATTGATATATGGAAGCATCTTGAGAGAGCAACACAGTTATACCCAAACTAGGTCACTGTATCCTAATTTTCATGCTTGAATAATGTTTGTATTTTCAGCCATTTTATATTTTACATCCTCTGTATCATAACCCTATTATATCTCAACAAATCAAACTTTTTAGACCATACACTGATACAATTTTGTTTGTTGATGCATCTTAATTTAGTAATATTTCTTTCCTCCACATAGTGGCATAGTCTTTAGTTTAGACTCTCAACCATATAGCCTGAATTAACTGGCGTGGTGTATCTCTTTTCTAGGCTCGTAACTCTCATTGCCTTGGAATCAGTCCACCATGTCAGTCTGTATATTGTCTGCTACTCTAAATGACCTGTTGGCAAGGAGATTAATGTTTATGAGTAAACACTTTATTCCAGTAGCCTATAATTTGTAAGGAAAGTTGCAATTGGTACAGCTTTAAATCAATATAGGCGTTATGCACCAAAACAAGGTCACTGACCCACTTCCTAGAATTTATTTTACATTAAAGCATTTCCTAAGAATGACTAACTAATGTCATATAAATGGGATAACATGTGTTCTCCTGCTTCCTAATTACTCTGTGGTTTTCTTTAAATTATTCTTCAGAATGCTTCAAGATGACTTTTTTTTATTTACCTCCTCTAGTAAGTATACACTGTATCTCATGAGTCAAGAAGTATGTGTTAGTATACCTAAAAGGTCACGTACACTACTAGTATAACAGATACAGTTCAACTGAATTCATTTTTGAATGGGTCCCATTTATGACCACTTGAAATATAGCATCTGTTTTGTTCCATGATCAATATTAAGAAATACATGGCCCATCAAATTTTCTTTGTGGCCCCTGAAATTTTCAAATGGTTAATTGTTTTTCTTAATTTTGCAATGCTATACGTAGGAAAGTGGGCCATTAATCCAGCACAAAGGCTCACTCAGAGTGTCTGAGCTAGGGAGATTCCTGCTTGCAGTAAAAGTCTGATGGGGGATTTTAATGCAAATCTGCTGACATATGCAAAATACACTTGTTTACATGTACTTAGCCACTGAACATAGCAGAGAGAGAGAGCACAAATGCACCACAAATGGTTTACATACTGTATATACTCGCCTATAATCCAATACCAACTGCAAACTGCATAGACCCAGATCTGTTGTCACATAATGTGCCGGCAGATCTGGGTCTATGCAGTTTGTAATGACTAATCAGTAGAACAAGCAACATAGACCCTGATCTGCCGGCACATTATAGTCAGAATGTCAGAACGTGAGATTTTGAAGTCTGAGTTTGGTATTGAAATGTGTGAATCATTATTTCTATTTTGAATTTACTCTTAACTTGTACAGAATCAAAAAATGGTTTCCATGATCCAGGAGCTGTGCCTGTTGCCATAAATTCTTTCCACACTCGGGCAGCATCGCACCATCAATATTTATGGCCTATATCACTGTGCAATTAGAACTTTAGAACTTGGTTTTTCAAGGAAGTAAAGGAAATTGAGGCACTAGGTTAATGTTACCGTCTATACTCGCGTATCCGCCGATACCAACTGCAAACTGCATAGATCCAGATCTGACGTTGCATAATGCACCTGCATATCTGGGTCTATGCAGTTTGTAAGGACTAATCAGTAGAACAAACAACATAGACCCTGATCTGCCAGCGCATTATGCGATGGCAGATCAGGGTCTATATTGTTTGCATTTGGATCCGGCTTATACGTGAGTTTAGACGGGATACTGATCTTGTCTTGTTTATATCTTGGAGTCAACAGGTTTACCAGTGATAGCCAAAGGGTCTGTTTTAGTTTAAGTTTGTTTGTTCTGGATTTGATCTTAGGATTTAAATGATGGTCTGATTACATACAGTACTGCATGGTAGTGTTCCATATAGGATTTAGATGGTGGTCTGATTACATATAGTACTACATGGGACAGTGTTCCTTTTAGGATTTAGATGATGGTCTGATTACATATAGTACTGCATGGTAGTGTTCCTTTTAGAATTTAAATGATGGTCTGATTGCATATAGTACTGCATGGTACAGTGTTCCTTTTAGGATTTAGATGATGGTCTGATTACATATAGTACTGCATGGTAGTGTTCCTTTTAAGATTTTGATGATCGTCTGATTGCATATAGTACTGCTTGCTACATTGTTCCTTTTAGATTTAGATGATGGTCTGATTGCATATAGTACTGCTTGGTAGTGTTCCTTTTAGAATTAGATGATTGTCTGATTACATATAGTACTGCTTGGTACAGTGTTCCTTTTAGAACTTAGATGATGGTCTGATTGCATATAGTATTGCATGGTACAGTGTTCCTTTTAGAATTTAGATGAGGGTCTGATTGCATATAGTACTGCATGGTACAGTGTTCCTTTTAGAATTTAGATGATGGTCTGATTACATATAGTACTGCATGGTACAGTGTTCCTTTTAGAATTTAGATGAGGGTCTGATTGCATATAGTACTGATTGGTACAGTGTTCCTTTTAGAATTTAGATGATGGTCTGATTGCATATAGTACTGATTGGTACAGTGTTCCTTTTAGAATTTAGATGATGGTCTGATTATATATAGTACTGCATGGTAGTGTTCCTTATAGAATTTAGATGATGGTCTGATTGCATATAGTACTGCATGGTACAGTGTTCCTTTTAGAATTTAGATGAGGGTCTGATTGCATATAGTACTGCATGGTACTGTTCCTTTTAGAATTAGATGATGGTCTGATTACATATAGTACTGCATGGTACAGTGTTCCTTTTAGAATTAGATGATTGTCCGATTGCATATAGTACTGCATGGTAGTGTTCCTTTTAGAATTAGATGATTGTCTGATTGCATATAGTACTGCATGGTAGTGTTCCTTTTAGAATTAGATGATTGTCTGATTGCATATAGTACTGCATGGTAGTGTATTGCATATAGTACTGCATGGTAGTGTTCCTTTTAGGATTAGATGATGGTCTGATTGCATATAGTATTGCTTGCTACAGTGTTCCTTTTAGAATTAGATGATGGTCTGATTACATATAGTACTGCATGGTACAGTGTTCCTTTTAGGATTTAGATGATGATCTGATTGCATATAGTACTGCATGGTACAGTGTTCCTTTTAGAATTAGATGATGGTCTGATTGCATTTAGTACTGCATGGTAGTGTTCCTTTTAGGATTTAGATGATGGTCTGATTGCATATAGTACTGCATGGTAGTGTTCCTTTTAGGAATTAGATGATGGTCTGATTGCATATAGTACTGCATGGTAGTGTTCCTTTTAGGATGGGATGATTGTCTGATTACATATAGTACTGCATGGTAGTGTTCCTTTTAGGATTAGATGATGGTCTGATTACATATAGTACTGCATGGTATAGTGTTCCTTTTAGGATTAGATGATGGTCTGATTACATATAGTACTGCATGGTATAGTGTTCCTTTTAGGATTAGATGATGGTCTGATTACATATAGTACTGCATGGTATAGTGTTCCTTTTAGGATTAGATGATGGTCTGATTACATATAGTACTGCATGGTATAGTGTTCCTTTTGGATTTAGATGATGGTCTGATTGCATAATGTACTGCATGGTAGTGTTCCTTGTAGGATTCTTCGCTATCTTAATAGACTCGACACAACATCTTAGGTCTTGTAACCTGTCACTCAGAGTCTGTAAAATGGTGACAAGGTATTTCACTTTGTGAGATTTATATTTTGAAATGTATCCTTCACTGTTACTGGTGTTGCATTGCTTACCTCTCTTGACTCTGATGTCACAGGAGTCCTTTGTATCACAAGTTACCTATAACATTATGTAAATTGCATTTAACACAGTGCAGATAGTAGTCAGATCATACACAGGAGTCCTTTGTATTAAAAGTTATCCTTAACATATGTAAATTGCATATAACAGTGCAAATAGCAGTCAGCTTATACCTGGAGTCCTTTGTATTTCAAGTTACCCCTAACATATGTAAATTACATATAACACAGTAAAAATAGTAGTCAGATTCAAGGGTCACGCTACCAAGTGAAGTGGGCGACTAAGTTGCCGGAAAAAATGTAAACCTCGCGCTCTTCTATTAGAAAAGTGAAAACAACTTTACCCTGTCATTTTTTTTTCTCCCTTATATCTACACCGAGTGACAGTAGTTTTTGGCTTTTGAGATTCTCCCTCAACCCAGCCAAGTAGTGTTAAGCCCCAGGTGAAATTGATTGCATGTTGCCTTGGCAGATGTGCACACCAATTGTGCCAACAAAACAAACTCTTGCATATTCACAGACATCTGTTTTAATGGCCGATTGACCAACAAACTCTTTTCCCCCCGCAAGATATTGCTGCCCGATTTCCACAAGTTACCATATGATGATGAAAACTTAACGTGTGTTTCAAAACTAAGTTATCTATATGTAAATAACAATTTGTGTTTTGAGAATAGAATTGGTGAAATCACTTTCTAAATGTATATTTTGAAGATTTTAACTGCCTTGCTTGCATTATTTTCTTCATAAAATCAGTTTGAAACCGTAAGTGAACCTGCCAAGTAAGGAGTAATAATACTGTGTCTTGGAAGTATGTCTTCATTAGACTGTTTTCGCAATTCACTGGGCTCATAAATTTAAGGAATTATACAGTTCATAGAAAGCAAAGTGCAACTATTATGTTTTAAAAGATTTAGACTAAAAATAAAAATTTGTTGGTCAGAAACGTATGGGACAATGCTTGTGGAATATATAAGCATTGTAACTTAAGGTCAAGGTTGTTTTCTTACATCACTCTTTTTTGTGAAAATACGAGAAAAAGTAGCAAAGAAAAAAATATCCAACCAATAGAAGACATTATTACGAGTAAGTAGACAAATACTAACACCATACATTTTCAATCCTATCTAGGGATTGTTGTAATGAAGCTGGAAAGTGAGTGGTCATATGAAGAAAATCCCTGTTTCTAAAAATGGACGCATCTACTTTTGAAAACTTCACCAAAAAATAACAGTCTAAAGATTCACGTTTAATTTAGAATCAGTTCCCTCAAAATGCAGTTGTAAAGTTGAGATTACTCATCAGTGACCACTGTGGTTTGAATGGATGAACACTATGATGTTGAAGACACATGTACATGTGCTCTCATGTGTGTGTTATAGCCTAATATAGGGGTTCTTTCAAACTAGTTTAGAAATGTTTTTGACTGCCATTTTCTAGTGAAGAAACTAACAAAAAATAAAATTTGTTCTTTAAGTGGCAGTTGCTTAAGTATTTTTACCTATTTGTAATTACAATACTGTAATCTAGGCACTCCTGTCAGTTAAAATTAATTACAATGCATAGTTTCTGCTATACTTTTTTGAAGTCATATGGCCAAAATACATTGCATATTTCTCTCCATCTAAGCATACACACTTTCAAGTTTGAATACACTGCATATGAGTATGATACATTTATATACTTACAAAATGTGTTTATAATATACATACAACATAGAGAATTTTCTACTTGAAGATAAAGTATTGCTTAAAACCAATGTTAAATGCAAATATACATAATGAGAAATACAGGACACAGTTCAAATAAGACAACCAGAGCACACACACAAAATAGGTGTATATATATATATATATATATATATATATATATATATATATATATATATATATATATATATATATATATATATATATATATATATATATAAAATTTTATTGCATTTCTTGCTATGCTGCACTTCTCCCTATTCTGCTCTCACTTCTCCCTATTCTGTCCAAAAGGAAAAGTCACTTCTCCCTAAAATTCAAGTCTAGCTTGACCCCTGCAGATTATACACAGGAGTCTTTTGTATTATACAGGAGTCTTTTGTATTATACAGGAGTCCTTTGTATTATACAGGAGTCCTTTGTATTATACAGGAGTCTTTTGTATTATACAGGAGTCCTTTGTATTATACAGGAGTCTTTTGTATTATACAGGAGTCCTTTGTATTATACAGGAGTCCTTTGTATTATACAGGAGTCTTTTGTATTATACAGGAGTCCTTTGTATTATACAGGAGTCCTTTGTATTACAAGTGATACCCTTAACATTATGTAAATGGCATATAATATAGTGCAAATAGTAGTAAACTTTAATACAGAGAGTCCTTTTAGTATTTCAAATTACCCGTGTCATTATGTATTGCAAGTTACCCATAGCGTTATGTACATTGCACATAACACAGTTCAAATAGTAGTCAGTTTATACACAGAGTCCTTTGTATTTTAAGTTATCCTTAACATATGTATATTGCATATAACACAAAGCAAATAGTAGTCAGCTTATAGGCAGGAGTCTTTTGTATCATACAGGAGTCATTTGTATTTCAAATTACCTGTAACATTATGTATTACAAGTTACCCTTAACGTTATGTACATTGCATATAACACAGTGCAAATGGTACTCAGCTTATACCCTGGAATGCAAGCTAAGTTCATACCTTAAGTGGTCAAACCAAAATAAGATGGTAATAAGTGAATCTAAGACTAAATGCATGTGTATGTGAACATCTAAAAATCGTGAAAATTTAGAAAAGAAAGATATATCACTGTACATTAATAATTCTGCATTTGAAAATGTAAAGGATGAAAAGCTATTAGGTGTAATCATTGACAGAAGTCTTAACTTGGAAAAACAAGTTGACAATGTCTGTAGGTCCCTCAAATCTAAAATTTCATTGCTTAGTAGGATTTAAAAGGTCGCTGCCAAAGGACTCCAGAATTTTTTTCTGTGATGCTTATATACTCCCAGTGATTGACTACTGTACTAGTTTCCAACAAGACAGAATTCTCAGGTGTCAAAAGTGAGCAACTTGGTTTATTCTTGATGCCCTCTTTGATGCATCATTGTCAGACTTGTTCACAGAATTAAAATGGTTAAGAATAGATGAGAGAATAGATCTTCTGAAAGCAGTTATGGTTTTTAAATGTATCGAAGGAGAAGTTCCAGACTACATGACTAAATTGTTATACAAAACATCTTCTACCTGTAATCTAGGATCAAATTTGAAGAAAAAAAATAGAATTACCAAACCTTGCATTGAACAATTCAAAGGAAGTCAACAGTATTTGGGGGCTAAAATATGGAGCTCACTTTCAGCTCAGATTCAGTTAAATCCTTTAAAAAAAATGTACATGCAATATTTTAAACCTACATACTTGTATTAACAAACTAGGAAGAAAAATATAAGTTTGAGATTGAGTTCTGGGATTTTTCATAATACTACTCTTCAAATTTATTATTTGCTTGTTTTGTGTCATATATTAGCATATTCTTAAAAGAATGTGTGTGTGTATATATAATATATATATATATATATATATATATATATATATATATATATATATATATATATATATATATATAAACTCAGTGTATGAACCTCTCTCTACTTTTGTACCTAATAATGTTATATGACAAAGCATAACACTGATATAAACTTGACTACATGCCACATTTTTGCAGTATAGCCTAATGATACATGTATATCAAAGCAGAAGTGATCATCAACTACTATCTTGCTTTAAGTCATTGCAAAAGACAGTTGTTGGAAAGAATGAAAGAAAAATGTATAAATGCAGTTAAATCCTCCTCCTTTTATAATGTATTTTATAAGTATTTGTCGATGTATTTACTTGTAAATACTTATTTTCAAGAGAAATAGAGAGAAAAAAACTTGCATGAAGATGCTTTGCCTTTATTCAACTTATAATACTTTGTAATTTTTTTTTTAATAGAGCGCCTAAAGGGAGATTAGTTTTATTTAACTAATTGAGTTACCCTCTTTAAATAAAGACATTATTATTATTATTATTATTATTATTATTATTATTATACCACTGTCTACAATTATGGATCCCCTGACTACCATGTTATAATAAGGGAGAGCTGTACTAAACAAGTCACCTCAACCCAATAGAACTCCAGTAATGTTACAAAGCGAAGTAAGCAAGTCAGATATTTCATATTTTATTTTGATGTGAAAATGTGATTAGTCAGGACAATCGTAAATCCCCCTTTAAACATGTAAAAATTGGTTATCAGATGGTCATATAATGGTCATGACATCAAAGTAGACACAAAATTACACTAGTGCATGTTATTACTGTGAATTCACTATTTTTCATTGGGTACCAATTTTCATGGATTTCATGATTGGTACAAACCATGAATTGAATTTTTGTTGGTTTTTACAGCACTTTTAGCACATTATTGGCTATAACATTACTAGGAAATGGGAGCTAAGTGTCTTTCCCAAGGATACACTGAGGCAGCTGACCTGGGCTGGCCTGGGCAGGTATCAAACCCATGACCCTTGGATTAAGAGTTTGGTGCTCTACCAACTGATTACCACAGCTCCCAACCTTAAATTTAAAGACGCAATGAACAATGATTATTTCATAGAAAGAATAGGATGCCTTTCTGATTCCAAGAATTCAAGTTCCCATGAAAAGATAATTGTTTGCAACACCTTGTAATTGATATCCACAAAAAAAAATTTACATGTATTTATATAAAATGTTTGGAGACCATGTCAGTTTACTTTAATTTTAGTCAGTGTTGACTTCCTGTGCAAATGATAGAAAGATACATTTTTTAAAATCAAGTCTTGTATCTTGGAGCAGGTTGGAATTGATGGTATACTTTATAGATTGAATTTCAAGTGAATTTAAAGATAGGACATTAATTTTAACCAAGTGTTAATGAGTGCCAATCAGTATAAGGGAAAACAAATTGAAAAAGGTGATAGAAACAATCTCATATGTGAGTGGGGTTGACATTATCTCTCCTTTGACATAGATCTATATTTAGGTTTGAATTTAATTTTGGATATAATTTGATTTCTTTTGAAAAACCACATAGCAGTATATTGGAGCATCTGAATAAAATTTAGAGTTTACCTAGCAAATCATTTACAGTTATCTTGCTGTCAAAAGCGGTAGGCATCATAATTCTGACAGCTTTAATAAATAGTGTCTTCATAGAGGACAACTAAAGTGACCTAACAAGACGAGGACTGTTGCATAGCTGAGTTCTGAGGGACAGAAACAGATTCAGTCAAAAAGCTTGTCAGTGACAGTCAGATACAGTCTCGTTCAACCAGACATTTTATCATACTTTTGTAGTGCCTTTCTGATGTAATGGCACTTGGGGAATTAGACAAACGAGAGGGTTTTTCTTTTATACATTTAATTAGATCTTTAAAACTTCTAGTTCTACATGCTGACTCCCTGCACTATGTTTGACCCTATCTTATATAGGCTCCTAGTGGACCTCAGAGAAAGCATTCCCTAAAGACCCTACTAGACTTGAATATGGAGCTAACTTATGATATGATTGTGCTAACTTCTGACCTTTATCTAAGTCTAGTAAACAAACTAAAATGCACAAAACCTAAATTCTATAACCAAATTGTAGCCATATATCCACTCTCCACTCACACTCCTTTGTAACATTTAATATGTATTAGAATTTCCAAAAATACCATTTTAATTGGGAAATTACTTGTAAAACATATCCTTATGAGCTAATTAATTCCAAATTACACTGTAACTGCTTAACTCTATTTTAAGCACTTCACACCTACTTAAAGAGCTACAAATTTCACAACAAATGGTCACAAAACTAAATGTTTAGCTATAAAGGGAAACTTGCTATCATTGATTTATTGCAAGTTCACAAACACAGCTAGCTGGCCAATAATGAGTTCCTTTGTTTCCTCTGCCTGACATTAGAATGTAACCTCCCCCCTAATGGGCTAGAGTGGCCAACACCATATTTAACTGGAATCCCATAATAGCATATAATTAACAGTAACTACAGATTTACCCATCTATTATAGAAAAACAATAATTAAATTTATCAGGAGAATTTAGAGAATTATATACAAATGTAACTTCTCATCTAAGACATAGATAACTACAATACCACCTGAAATAATCAGATTGGCACTATAATATGTCCCTCTGGCCTATCAAAATTTGTTCCCAAATTTTAATAAAAACATATACTACTGCATGGGCCGAATTATTGATTAAACTTAAGTAAAGATGCACTTAATGGTCATTTTAATGGTACGAGTATCCAACCACACATCCTTGCATACTACAAACCTACAAAATCTAATTCTGATAACGCAAATGATATTCCATAGTGCAGGGTACTAAGATACAACAATATCAAAATTTATTACACTCTTTTCAAATAGAGAAAGAAATCACTTTATAGTCGCAAGAGTTCATATGGGTGCATGCCAGTTCCATATTAAAATAAAAGTTATCCATTTGGAATGTGCAACACAGCTGTCAATAGTCCAAGTGTGGGCTTTATATATATGTTATGCTATGCCATAGGAAGGAAGAGGTATAGGAAAGATATGGAAGAAAAAGGTTGATAGGAAAGTATAGCACAGCAAAACAAACATAATCAGTCCATAATTAAGAACTAACTGATCGAGTCCATATGGAATTTTCACTTTCTAAACTTTTTCTTTTTTCCTTTTTGTGTTTTTGTTATGTGAATGTCCCTTAGTAAAAATTGGGGTAAGGTTTCTTCTGGCTCCCATGTTGTCCTCGGGAAATCTCGCCATTTAACTCTATACACACGCTTGCCACGATGCCGACTGCAGGTCAGAATGGCATCAACAATGCCCCATTCGTCGCTTTGTTGAGATGTTGCCGTGTCCTCTGATGTCAGGGGCTTCGATGAACTCTCTGTCGCAGATTTTGGGGTACGAGCTGTTGTGCTGTGGGCTGGTGTTATTGGGGAATGGCTACCATCTGTTGTGGTGTCTAATGATATACTAGTCTCTTTTGCTGATGTGGTCTCCTGTTGTGTGACCATTGGAGTTGTTTGTTCCAAATGCTCGTCTCTGTTGTCTGGACTGAAGTATGGTTTTATTCTGTTTGCATGGACTAAGGACCTTTGTAGCTTATGAGTAGTACTATTACGTAATTTGTATGTGTGATTTGGCCCGATGTCGCTGATGTACCATGGCCCTGTCCATTTCCTGTGGAGTTTAGCTGATCTCCCTTTTGGTACTTTTGGATTGTGCAACCATACTCTTTGTCCTAAGTGGAAAGAGGGTTCTTGAGCGTGTTTATCATGGTAGTCCTTATATCGCTGTTGTGATTTCTGAATGTTGTCTTGGGCCACCTGTCGGGTTATTTCCATCTGTGTTTTTAGTTTCTGTAAATAAGTTGTGGTTGTGTTTGTTACTGGCTTCTTGGTATTTGTAGGGTCGGCAAGAGAAACATCCAGTGGAGCTCTCATTTCTCTTCCAAAGACAAGTTCGTATGGGGAGAATCCTGTTGAATTAGTACATGGTGTCTTGCGATAAGCCATCAGAATTCCTGGCAACAAACTGACCCAATTTTGTTGCTCTTTGTCAATATAGGTGCGTATTGATTGGGCTAATGTCCTGTTAAATCTCTCACATGTGGCATTGGTTTCTGGATGGTAACTTGATGTATGGAAGCGTTTAATATCCATTTTATTACAGAGTTCCGATATGATGTGCGACAGGAAGTTCTGGCCACGGTCAGAGACTATAGCTGTAGGAGCTCCATAACGGCAAATGATTTCTTTGTACAATATATCTGCTATTTCAGTTGCTTCTTGTGATTGTAATGGAAATGCTTCTGCAAATCTGCTGAAACTGTCTACGCACAAAAAGATATACTGGTATTTCTCTTTTGTTACTGTTAATGGGCCAAGAATATCCATATGCCAGCGTTCAAATACTCCAACTGATGGCATTGGGTGGAGTGGTGCCTTGCAAGCATGAGAAGGCTGTTTTGCTTGTTGGCATTCCTCACAGGTTTTAATGTAATCTTTTATCTGAGAATACATTTTAGGCCAGTAGTATTTTGACTGTATTGTTGCATAAGTTCTGTCAAAGCCCCTTGGTGTCCTCCTCCAGTTACAGTATCATGACAGTTGTGTAGAATTTCATGGCGTAGACCTGTAGGAATGGCTAACTGTTGTTTAATGCGAATTTCTTTCGGGAGTTTCTTAGCCCGTCTGTCCCACAAATGGTACAGAAGTCCATTAAGCATGGCGTATTGTTCACTTTCAGCTACTGTCTTTGCTGCTTTTGTTGAGTCACTTGGCAGCTGGCCTGTTTCTATGTAGCACTTGATTGGGGCCAAGTCAGGACACTGAGACTGAAACTTTTTGATTTCCTCCCCTCTTTTGGAAATGAAACCTGATACTAGCTGCTTATCCACTGTCTGGTCTACTACACTGTACACAGAGACTGGCGGAGCTTGCACCCTGCTGGGGGAGCATGAAGGGTCACATTCTAAGGTCACTATTGCAGGTTCATTGATGTTTGTAAACAATATACTGAAGTCAATATCAGTGTCACTATGAGCAGCCTCGTTGTCATTTATTGCATCTGTGTATGGAATCCTTGATAAAGAGTCAGCATTGGTATGCCTGGCACCCCTTTTGTGAATGACCTCATAATGAAATCCTTGTAATAACATGCTCCAGCGACCCAAACGTCCTGTTGGATTTTTAATGTCCTTAAGGTATTTTAAAGCTGAGTGATCAGTGACAACAGTGAATTTCTGGTGTTCAAGAAAGTGTCTATAATACCGTACTCCTTCCACCAGTGCTAGACCTTCTCTATCGGATACGCCCCATTTCATTTCAAATAGACGTAGTGCTCTGCCTCCATATGAAATAGGATGTTCTCTACCCTGATCATCTTTTCGACTGAGAATGTAAGATATGGCTTGTCCAGAAGCATCTGTTGAGAGAATAAAGGGTTTGTCCATGTTCGGGTAAGCTAAGACAGGTGTTGTAGTCAGAGCTGTTTTCAGTTTGTTAAAAGCTGATTCACATTTATCAGTCCACTGAAATTTTACATCCTTTTTGAGAAGACTGTTCAAGGGTGCACATATGTTACTATAACCTTTGACAAAGCGTCTGTAGTAATTGCATAATCCCAGGAAACTTCTGAGATCTCGTGCATTCTTCGGTCTTGGAAAGTCGGACACAATCTTGGTTTTATCCGAGTCCACTTCTACTCCATCTTTGGAAATAACATGTCCTAAATATTTGACCCTTTTTATTGCAAAGTGACATTTTGATGGCTTCAGCTTTAGGTTGGCTTTACGGAGTCTATCAAATACTTCCTGCAGATGGGAGAAATGTTCTTCTAAGGTGCGACTATACACAAGCACATCATCAATGTAGCACAAAACATGTTTGTAAGCTAAACCTTGCAATACCTTTGTCATGGTAAGCTGGAAACTCATGGGTGAATTAGACAATCCAAACGGAAGCTTTTTGAATGCATAACAACCATCGGATATAACAAATGTACTCTTTTCTCTGGTCTCAGGATCAAGCTTTATTTGCCAGAAGCCAGAAAACATATCTTGCCCCTAGTAATTGGGTTGTGGAGGGCAAGTGTGATACAGGTTGTAACAATATATTGTCCCTTGGACAGTTCTTAATTTTCACTGGTATCTCACATTCAGACTGGGCAGGCACCACAATCCTAGCAATTGTTCTAGCAAGGCTTATTTTCTGTTTATGTTCACTTCTTAAGGCAGATACTGTTAATCCATCATACAGGGATATTGTTTTCGAGTTCAAGTCTATTGTAGCTTTCTTGCTTTCTAGGAAGTCCATACCCAGAATAAGGTCACAATGCATACGTTTAAAAACATGGAAACTGTGTGCCACTGTGAGTCTGTTGATTTTCTGGTCCAGTGTTACACATCCAAGAGGCTTTTGTTGATCCCCATTAACACCAATGATGAAGGGTATTTTGGGTGGTTCCAATTCGAAGTTGTTATCCAAACGCTGCAGTTGACTACATGAAATGCATGAAAGTGATGCTCCTGTATCAATTAGGGCTGTGGTTTTTGTATTATTGATTATCAATGTCAAGTGATTTCTGTTAATGTCTGATGTGATAGTATCATGTATGCTACTGAGATTTGGTTGGGACATTTTCTTACTGTGATGGACTTTTAATGTATCTAGTCATACCGTTGACTGAGTCCGTGGCGCTGATCTGCACACTACTGAAAAATGGTTAAATTTTCCACATTTATGGCACTGTTTGCCATTTGCTGGACATTTCTGCTTTACATGCCATGGGAATCTTCCACACCATCCACAAACTTCAGGTTGCTGCCTTGTTCGGTTGTTCCAATTTCCAATTTCTTTTGGTGAACGCTTGAAATCTGGCTTGGATGACACTGCAACTGACATTGCTTCTAACTTTTCTTCCAATCTCTGAATAGCTGCCATGAGTGTCTGTTGCTCTTTAGTACTGTCGGTCATTGTGACCTCTGCTAGTCTTGCGCTTTGACGTAGATCGTCTACTGTGTCTGGATTCTGTTGCAATACGAATTGTCGTATATGTGGTTTCAATCCATTAATGATGATATGTTTAATTTGTGTCTGTGGTAGTTCTAGCTCAGCTCCTTTTGAAACTATATTGGCAATGAAGTCTTCAACTTTCTCACTGATACCTTGACTTGTTTGATACAGTGTTGCTGTTCTCTGCCATTGTATTCTGTCGTCTGGACCATATCTACTTATGAATTCTTTCTGCAGCAAATTGAAGTCATCTTTTATATCTTGCGATAGCGATATATACCATCTTAATGCATTATCTGTTAATAGCAAGGGTAGCGTTGCTTTCGCTTTGTTCTCATTTAGTCCCTTGGTTGTTGAGAGAAGTTGGAAGCGAGTTAACCATAATTTAGCATCTTGGCTTCCATCACCAGAAAAAGGTGACAACAGACTGAAATCCACGCTGCTTCTATCCATTTTGATTCAGTGAAATGACAGAAAAATTCCAAGGCACATATGGATCCCAAAGAAGAAGTTTCCAGAAGACAGATCACCTCATGAAAGTACAAGTCCAAAAGAAAATTCCTGGATATTAATCATACTAAACTTTTTGTTATTGAATTTCCATGTTGAGTCAGCAAAGCCAAAACAGAATAAACTTCCCCTAAATCCAATAAAACCAGAAAATTATGAATATAATTTCACACAATATTATTTCCATTTTGAATTCTCCACCAGCTTTTGTAGTGCCTTTCTGATGTAATGGCACTTGTGGAATTAGACAAACGAGAGGGTTTTTCTTTTATACATTTAATTAGATCTTTAAAACTTCTAGTTCTACATGCTGACTCCCTGCACTATGTTTGACCCTATCTTATATAGGCTGCTAGCGGACCTCAGAGAAAGCATTCCCTAAAGACCCTACTAGCCTTGAATATGGAGCTAACTTATGATATGATTGTGCTAACTTCTGACCTTTATCTAAGTCTAGTAAACAAACTAAAATGCACAAAACCTAAATTCTATAACCAAATTGTAGCCATATATCCACTCTCCACTCACACTCCTTTTTAACATTTAATGTGTATTAGAATTTCCAAAAATACCATTTTAATTGGGAAATTACTTGTAAAACATATCCTTATGAGCTAATTAATTCCAAATTACACTGTAACTGCTTAACTCTATTTTAAGCACTTCACACCTACTTAAAGAGCTACAAATTTCACAACAAATGGTCACAAAACTAAATGTTTAGCTATAAAGGGAAACTTGCTATCATTGATTTATTGCAAGTTCACAAACACAGCTAGCTGGCCAATAATGAGTTCCTTTGTTTCCTCTGCCTGACATTAGAATGTAACCTCCCCCCTACTGGGCTAGAGTGGCCAACACCATATTTAACTGGAATCCCATAATAGCATATAATTAACAGTAACTACAGATTTACCCATCTATTATAGAAAAACAATAATTAAATTTATCAGGAGAATTTAGAGAATTATATACAAATGTAACTTCTCATCTAAGACATAGATAACTACAATACCACCTGAAATAATCAGATTGGCACTATAATAATACCCTTGTATGGTGAAGCATTTTATCATACCCTTGTATGGTGAAGCTCTCACAAAGCCATGTGAGAGTCTAGTTGAATAAGATGAATATTAGACACAGCCCATTAGAGTCAGATTGAGTCAGAGTTCGTGAACATGTCAGAGACATTTTGAGTACAACAACAGTATTCAGACTTTGGAAATATAAATTTTTTCAGTGGGATTGAAGTTTGCATGCTTAGAATATGTGATTTAAGAATATTATGTGAATGTATGTACCTATGCTATGAATATGATGCTGTTTTGTTAAAAGAAACGATGTAAAGGAATTTATATTGACTTGTTTCTGGACACCCATAATCACGTTGGTCATAATCTCCATTCTTTCTGAACCACAAGTTAATTTCCCTGATCAACTAGTGACTCAAGACACACTCTGACACATGCATTATGTCACAGTTCGATGATCTCTATAGATTAATATATATCATTTTATTTGCAGTAATTAATTTTGTGCTATTAGCACAAAATGTCACCAGAATTTAATTCTGCTGATAGTGTTTAATTTTGTGTGCTGTTTGCATTTGTTCCACCCATAACAACAAAATTAAACACCCACAAAATATAACACCATACAGTTATCACTATAAATACTGGCTTAAAAATCAGATAAAGTTGCAAACTACATAGATCCAGATGTGCCATCACATAATGTGCCGGCAGATCTGGGTATATGCAGTTTGTTAGGGATAATCAGTAGAACAAACAACAAAGACCCTGATCTGGGTCTTTGTTGTTTGCAGTTGGACCTGTCTTAAAAGCAAGTATACAAGGTAATCTTTAATGTCTTCAGCCTGGAAGTATACAGTACACCAGCCTTCAAGAAAATATCTGGTAACAATAAACAAATAACTACATGATTACAGTTCCTTTTTCCCACAACTACTTGCATCATTCAGTGATTGCAGCCTCTCCTATTTTAAATCTCAAGTATTCCTGTTGATCTTAATCATTAAAAATGATTCATTGGATGGGGGCGGTGGAATTTCCCCCTCCAGTGCTACAAGTGCAGAACAATTACTTAATTGTACCATGAGAGTAGAACACAAAGTACAGCATGTGTATATACAAAGTATTTTTCCAGTTAAAGTTGTCCCTCACTATATAGTATCAGAGTAGAACACAGTCCCTGATATAACATGGTTTTAGCCACAGTAGAACACAGTCCCTGATATAACATGATTTTAGCCACAGTAGAACACATTCCCTGATATAACATGGTTTTAGCCACAGTAGAACACAGTCCCTGATATAACATGGTTTTAGCCATAGATGCCATTGTACTGGTTGAATTGTTCCATATAATGTACCTCAGTATAAAGCAACCTCACTTATATAACTGTACACTTTCATGGCTCCTCTGATCAGTATTATGGTGAGGAACCACTGTGTAAGCACAGGGTACCTGTCTTGTCCATTTTTTGGAAAAGTTGGACATGAACTTATCATTTGCACATAAAAAGAAATTCAAATCAAAACTGGCTAAAATTTTGGAAGGACTAATATCATCAAGCATGGGCTTATCATAGGAGAATCTAGTCCGATTAATCAGCTCCCAAACCTGTGCTGATACTGATGGACGGTTTGGCTCAGATGTCACCACTTCATAAAATTATGCAGTTGATGGAGACAAATCTGTCTGCATCCCCAGTGTACATTTTTTAAACTTACCGGTATTTCTTGAGGCTTCTGAGTTATGATCAATTGAATGGGCCTTTCAGCAATATGTACAGAATATTTCGGAATCAAATCCTATGTTTGACAACTTCTAAATCCACATGGAATAACACAACCCTACCTCCTGTCACCATTTCAAATTTCATGGCTACATCCAGCTGTTCCATCACATCCAGCAACCAATCAGATGCGACTTTTGCTCATTTTAAACTTTTGGTTGCTTTGATCATGTGACTCGACTCAACATATTATCTGCCATTTTTTTGTGTTTTTGACTAATCATGCGTTAAATAAACTGAACAAGAAATCCACTATAATGGGTATTTTAAATATTTTTTACCTGTTATGTATAGGTGCTTGCTTCCTAAATGTACATGACAGCCATATAACAAATCCACGTATGTTCAAGTTGAGTCACATGACCATGATACATTCTGTTGTCAAAGACAATCTTTATGTTATGAAACAATATCAGTGTTCGAACTTGGTCATGTTCATAGACAAAGTTTCTACCCAGACTTATCACCAACAGCAGTACATGTAAGTGATGAACAGACTGTCATAGTTTTACAAACAAAAAGAAAAACAAGCATCAAAAATGCAACTAGAATTCTTTATTTGTGAAAGAACAGTGAAACATTATCATATAAGTGTTCTTTATTGGCAAGCAAGGATATAATGCTACCTGTGGCGGACGGATCCCTTCTTACAAGGTGTCCGCTTTATTTGGTTGATTATCATTATCTAGAGGATGATCGACCTTGGTGTTATTGCCCGGATCGAGTAAATAATAAAATAAATTATGAAATTTATAGATGGAATAAACAGAGATCTGAGCAGATATATAGAACACAATAACACGAGCCCCCGTACATGAAATATAACAATTTAATCAATTACATAAAACAAACTGAGATAATACATTACATTAGGAAGATACATTTCTTTTTTAAATAAATCATTTACCGAATTTCAAACACAAATATATTTATATAAATAGCCGATCTGTTTAAACAATAGAATTAGTTCATCATAGAATCAAGTGAACAATCGAAGTCATTGCCCTGTACAACCACATAACCTGTGATAAGCTGGGTCAATCCAACTTCGATGCTGCTGTCCAGTCAAGATTGATGTTCTCCTCTTTCTTCCCTTCTCCTCTCTCTTATTTCGCCTCTTTCCGGTCCTCAAACTTTGTGTGGGTGGGTAGGTAGGTAGGTGGATACGTGAATAGGTAGGTAGGTGGATGGAGCTATTTCCCCTTTCAAAATAAACAGAGAAGCAACCTAAATCTTCCGTCAAATATCCTACTGGGAATAGAACCTTACTCCACTCTTGTTACGTCAGATATCGTCCTATCAGAATTCAAACAGATACCAAAGGCTATCTGGTCAGGCCAAGCCTGGCAGACCATAAACAAACCTAATTTCAGAAGATTACTGTTCTTTCTAACGGCTATTTCATCCCTACTCAAACATCACACGAGATATAACAGTTTCAGTTCACATCTTAATTATACAAATAAATCAATGAAATTCACTTCATGGCTTAACTACATTAATTTCAGTGAATACTTACTCAAGTCTTTATCATACATGAAATCATCTAAGACAACTTGTATCAAATAAAGTAATGCATGAAATTCTTAGAATACACGATTCCTATAACAATCAAGACGATAAATTCAAACAATTCGTCAAACTTGTATAAAGAAGATTATTGTACGAATTCAGACAAATGAACTCAAACAAATAGTTATGCTCATATCAAGAAAATTGATCTATGAATTTAAACAAATAGATTCATGCAAATATAAACAAATAAATTCAAGCAAATAATTATATTGGTATCAATGAATTACATGAGGTTGATGCAAATACCTTGTGCTTTCAAGACTCACTCGCTTCTACTGCCAGAATTGTGTCCGTCAACTTCCCAGATATCTGTCCCTTGAATAATTGTTTATACGAGAGAATTTCCTCCTATTCTGCTCGGAGTCTAGATATATTTTCTCTTGCAGAAAAACTTAGACTTGCGATGGGGCATATTAAAACCATGAAATTTCGTGTGGGAAACACGCCCCTTATTTAGCGTAGCCACTCAGGATTAAATATATCTACCGCCTTTTATAAATACGCGACAAATTCAGTCAGCGTAACCCTCTAGATTTTCAAATAACTGATTCTGGAGAATTTCCAAAAGATAATGCAACTTCTACTTGCTTCATATCTAGTCCTGCAAACTGTCAACTTTGACATTTTCGATACCAAGATCTAAGTTAACCTTTTCCTTGACCGTTAAATAATGAAGGCTTAATTAAGAATCCATCTCGCCCCTCTAACACGGACATTAAAACCATCGCAGTCTAGCGATTTAATACGGTATCTTCCCTCATAAATCTAATTAATTGTTCTCTGCCAAAACTAATGTCCCCATATATTCTCTGCTGTGCTCTACCGAATACATCAACAGAAATTTGCACCCTTACACTGCCTGATTTACCTATGTACTAGACGTTGTACATCAACAGAAATTTGCACCCTTACACTGCCTGATTTACCTATGTACTAGACATTGTACTTGCCAGGCTCATCAATACATAATCATGACAATAAAAATCTTAATTTTTCCGACAGAATTTGGACAAATTGATAATTTTCTCTGGACAGAGAGAAAAGTAATTATTTGTTAGTGTCTGGATATTTGAGTTAGTGACGGTATATTTTTACCTAAATTGTCCTTTTGGTGGATTCCCTAGTAGCCATGTGACTTCCTTTGTAATTAGGGTTTTACAAATGTTCTACCAATGTTGACCTTTTACAGGCTTCCCTAGCAACTGTTTGGATTTCATAGTAAACAGGTAAAAAATGCCCTTCAATCAAAATCATCTGCCCAGTGTGTTTTATATTAGTTCATAGACTAGTGTATGCAAGGTGAGCAATCTCAGGCCCACCTGGTCCTCATGGTTATATGCACATTTGTTTGCTCTTATCAATTAGCAAATTTATATTAGCCCTTCAGAGACTTTAAATTTTGGTTTTGAACTTTAACTAATGCTCTAAAATGAAGTGCTAATATAAGACTACTGCCTGAGAAAGTATAGATGTACATAACGACATCCATATGCCCACAATTCATGCACATTCTTCTGAACATGTTTTTCTTGTACACCTCTCCATCGATAACCTGGGAGTAACAGAGTCCATAAACATGGTCCACAGCATAGATGAGGGTGTGAGATAGATAGGGAGACTCAAAGTTTGGTTAATATTTGGGGGAAAGGGGGGATGGAGTGCTTGAAACTTTTGCTGATAAATAAGAATTATAACCGCCATTGTCCTACACAAAAATTTATCAATTGAATTTTAATATTCATGGATATTAGAGCTGAAGAAAATAAATTGATGATAGACTTTTATTATACCATATTCAACCTTGTAAGTGCTCAGAGCACTTAGTAAATTCATCTTTTAGTTAAATACTTAAGGTAAATTGGCGTTCTTAAAAATGATACCTCCACCCCCTGTTTAGTTGCATTAAAGACTGATTATGAGGAATCATGAGAAAAGTTACAAATCTGCCTTGAATTTATTTTAATTTATTAACTTTATCTTATATTTCAAGATTGTTATCTGTATGTATAATGCTTGATAATATTTTGAGGATAAAAAGTTGTGGTAAGCTCTTCCTACATTCTGCTGATAATGCGAAAAAGAAATTGCAGGTTTCAGACATTGCTTATTTTCGTTCGATAGTGGCATTACCATTAGTGTATATTCACAAAATGCAAAAAAATAAATTCAAGCCTAAAGCATTACAGTAGTATGGAAAAGCCTGCAAAATATCAAATGCATTGTGAGCTAAAGTCAGGAGTAAAATGAATGGATAGTTGTAATGATACATACTTCACCTTCATTTAATATCTATTTAATATCAGTTATACATAACCTATAGCCAATTGTGTAGCTTACCCTTTCCTGGGACAGAAATTACCCCTCCCTTATGAATAGAATTCATCCTTCCATAGGGTGACTTCCAGAGATTTCTGGAAAGTCAAAGAAGTAGAACAAAGACCCAGTCTGTTACTCCACGGCACAGGCCTATGTGCAGTAGTCCTCATCTTTTTCAGGATGATCACTATTTGCAAAGTGGTTCACTTCAATGCTCTGCAGAAAATTGCCTTCACTACAAGTGTACTACTATGCAATTGGGTATTTAATTATGTTAGCATATTCCTTGAGTGTTAATGATATTTTCTGTTTATGAATTTTAAGAAATATTGTCTAGTTTAGGTTACCCACCCACCCCAGAGTTGTTCAGGTAATTTTTTATTGTTACATTCATTTATTTGTTCTTTTTTCCGGTCTTTGGGTACGTTATCATCTCCCTATCTTTGCTGGATTTGATGGTGACTTTTGTTCATTATTTATAATTAGTACGTACATTGGGATTGATGTTCCCTTTTATTCTAATCAAGTCCAAGGGCCCCTCTAAAAAGGAGGAAATAAGGGGGGGGGGAGAGTGAGGGAGGAGCAGCATCAACTCAGAACCCAGAGCCTGTTAATGGCAACAGGATCGAGCCATCCTGGAAGGGGAGAACTATGATCTACTTTTATAAGATCTGAGGTGGGGTCCTACTAGAGATCAGATTCACCTGACCCGTCATCACAGGGCACCAGTCTGTGTGTACCAGTCACTCATTGGAACCCCCTTGATATGGGGATAGGGATCGGGTCAAGAACCATCCTCAACATGCTACTGTTGAATCCCGCTAGGGACTGGGGGTTGGCAAACATGCACCAGACTAGGGAAGAGGATCATATTGCCACCCCCACCCCCTTTACCTATAATCCCACTTAATCCCTATGGGATGTGGGGTTATCCACTCCAGGGAAGTGAATTGTCCTTCCCATTTATGCAGTTATGGACTTTAAGGCCTTGGACCCATAGTAGGGTTCATGTTGTGGACTGTGGCATGACATCACTCACTTACAAAGTGGAGTCTAAAACGAGGAAGGGGGCAGGTCCTCTTCCCAAAAATGTCGCAGGAAGATCAATAGGTGCTCTCCCCCTCCTGCTGAGTCTGCTACCAAGGATAGTCTCCCCTCTATGTGTGAGGAATTATGGGTTGAGGTTCCCTAGCTCCCAGGTCTCTGCTGCACTAGAGAGCCAATGGGTCACAAAGTTCTGCCTCTCAGAAGCATGATCAGGACAAAGATGTCCTATCAGTCCTCATGGACTCTCACAAGTTAGATGCAGAACAGGCTGAGGTGGCATCTCCTCCTCCCTTCCAGTCTATTGTCTCCTCCCAACCAAGGAGGAGATTTTGTCCTTTTATAAAGTAGTAAATGAAGTTTAACTTCTTCTATCCCAGGATTTATGTCCCAAATCCTAGGGCTTGGCAGACACTAAAATTCTCTCCAGCTTGGAAATTCTCTCCACCTTGGAAAGAAAGTACTCAGTAAAATATCGCTGCTCCCTCTCACCCAGATCTCTTGTTGCCTCCCAACTTAGCCATTGTCAGGAAGCTTCTCAAAGTTTTAGTAAGGTCCAGGAATTTGCTAGCTAATGTAAGGGGTGGTCAGTACCCCCTATACATTGAGACCTCTGGTCTCAGTAGCTAGTTACAGGGTACACACCCCAGTCTGACCTCTTAAGCCTTCTACCTTGGATGCTGGGGCATCACAGGTGGGCATTTCTGTGGGGACCTGGACTTGTCTTCCAGTTAATTAAGACATTGGGGGACTTAGAACTTAAAGTTAGGTCACTGGTCACCATAGCCTCACATGACAATCTATTCTTGGCAGCCTCCTTCAAGAGGTTGAAGGAGGAATCCCTGTCTCCAGTCACATTACAGTGCTTGTTAGAGGCGGTTTCCAGAACATCTTGGCATGCATTGTCCATGTCCATGGCATTATCAGTGGAGCTGCTCCACTTCTACAGGGACATTGCTTTGACACTTCAAAGGTCTTACAGGAGCACAGTAAGAACCTTCTTTGGGCTGCTCCCCTGGAGGCAGAGACCCTCTTTAGAGGGCTCATTCCCTCCATGGCTTCCCAGGACCTGAGAGACCAACAACACTGGTCCCTTGCATCCACTCCTGGCCTGTTGAAACAGGTCAACAAGCAGGGTCATCCTGACCACCCCCAGGTTCCATCAGTGAATTTCTTTAAAGTCATGCAGCCCCAATCCAAGAAGCAACCCCATTTTAAACCTCCGTCTTGACCATTAGGCAGTAGACAGGGTCACCGGAAAGGCCCAGAGAGGATGTTTGCAGGCCCTTCTCCCCTTCATATGGAAGGGTGGGTGGGGGCAGTCCTAAGGACTTAATCCCTCTCCTGTGCTACATCCCTTTTCCATCAATTCCCATAGGTGCATGACTGACTCTATTTCAGAGGTTTGGTGGGCATAACGGATGATGGGTGGGTCCTCTCTATTATAAATGGAGGATACAGACTTAAGTTCCACCCTTATGGAAAAATCCTATATGTGGCTTATAGGTCACTTAAATTTATTACTTATAAAGGGCTTATAAGTGACTATTCTCTATACTTATAGGTCACTTATAAGTGACTATTCTCTATACTTATAGGTCACTTATAAGTGACTATTCTCTATACTTATAGGTCACTTATAAGTGACTATTCTCTATACTTATAGGTCACTTATAAGTGACTATTCTCTATACTTATAGGTCACTTATAAGTGCAAACTATGCATTTCACTTATAAATAAAGTATACTTCACTTTCAAGTGGAATGTGAGCCATTCACTTACTACACTTATAAGTGAGAAATAGTTGAATTAGGCATTTCACTTAGAAGTGAAGTATACTTCACTTATAAGTGAAATGTATGTCACTAGTATACCATACTTATATGTGAGATAAAAGCAAATTCCCACTAAATTCAATGAATTTTGGCTTTAAAAAAAGCAGTCCCCCCCCCCCCAGCAGGAAATTGTGTCCTTATATAAATAAAGTCATCAGTTTTATAGAACGTATACATGTAAATGGCTACCTGTAAGCTCTGACCTTATAAAAATCTCATACATTTCCATTTAAATGACAATTTGTGAAATGATTTCCAACACATTAGTCTGCTGCTTTGAGCCACCACATTTGAAACAGATTGCTTAGTAGCAAATTGTTAGCTGAAATGAAACAAATATGTGATAACAATTAAATAATGTATTCCCCAAGTAATAAATACAATTTTTCTTTCAAACAAACATTTTGGGCAGAATCCATCATCATCAAGTTCGGCCCCTACAACTGAATTCTAAAGCAGGTTTCGACTCAAGTTCGGCAGTGAAGTTTTCTTTCAGAATCCGATGGCCATTCTACTTCAGCTTGTAAATGAAGGCTGTCCCAAATTCAATTGTCAGCATATGAACCCTAGAATATTTGTATATACCATATGATGCTGGAAAGCACAAAGAGCGTACAAAACAAAACTGCCATAAAGAACAAGTCAGCATAACATAATTCCATTGATGCAGACCACCATGGTTTAAATTCCTGAAACAGAAGCATGGCCAAGTTTAAATTATAATAGCTAGCATTTGCTGCAGAAATTGTTCGGGCTCCAGATTGTTGCTGTTAAAACATCTTTTCGATGTCAAATAATTTTTCAGTGTCTGACAATAAATTATTTTCTATGATTTCATTACAATATGCACATTTGAATGTTTGGTGCCAAATAATATTGTTTTAAATGAATCAGTCAAATATTTCTTTCTCAAGAGGAAAGACATATTTCCATTTTTGATGACAGTGGAATCTCGAGCAAACGAGTCATCTGACTTGAAGATTTTTGAAATATCAGATTCCATCATCACTCACCATCTGCATGTAAACATTAGGCTCTACATCTTGATTATCACACAAGCTGCCAAAGATGTCCATCAAATCAAAAGGAGATATCTCCAAAACATTGTCTGAAGGCCCATTTTCTCTTTTCTTCCAGGTGGAACCAAATTAGACACTTGCAGCAAAATATTCTCATTCAAACTCTTTATCAAGATTCTTTCCTTTTTTTTCGGGAGAACAGTGTTCACAACCCTTCAAGAGATTGAAAAACAATGTCCTCGGTAGTGGCCTCAGAACTTTGACAGATAATTTGTAAGGGGACTTTGTCCCCAGAAAACAAACAGTAACAAATGTCATTCTCCTAGAGAAAACCAGAATCTTTTTCATGGCCACCCTTATTAGGCATTAATATATATTGATGTATTACCATGACTAAAAGCAAAATAAATTAAGAACGGTCTCAAATAAAATTTCACCACATGAAAACTACCTAACTACCAGGTACCTTGACCACTGTCAAGCTCTCGACAAAAGACATTAGGCACTGGTGGCACGGGCTTTTATGGGTATTGGTTACAGGTCATGTGGCAAAACCAGTCTAGTCTAAAGGTCTATAGCGTCAGATAATCAAATTTGATGCTTTCAACAATATTCAACTATTAAATAGTACTATAAATGATTAAGTACTAATATTTGCTACTTTACAATGTTCACAAGGAGTTCAATTATGTGGATACCACTTTTTCTCTCCACAGTTCATCAACAATGCATTCTCTCTCTGTCTTTCAAGCACACAAGCACACACTTGCCATAATATTATATACACATGCATATACACACATACAGAAAAGCAAACCCATAAAAATACATGCATCAACTGACATTTGGGGATACCAGTTTAGATAATATGTGGTAGAGGACCTGGCAAGCATGAAAGAGCCAGAAGTCCCTGTAAATAATTGTCCTGTAACATTTGGGACCCACTGTTCAACATTTCTGCAAAACCCACATTAGTGTATAACTTACTGTTCTGACAGTGGAAACAGCATCAAAAGTTTTGTTAGGGTTTTTGGTTTAAGTTTCTCATTTGCCTTTATTTTCTAAGCCCCTTTTTGGGTTCTGTTTAATCTTGGAAAGAATCATAATAATTCAAAGACAATTCATTTTGCTACACACTCACTAACCCATTTATGACCTTGGGATCAAGGTCACAAGGTTAACAGCTATGTATTGAGCATGTGCTCCATGTGCAGGTCCTGACCTTTGTTTACAAAAGGGGAGGATGATGGAACATATGGGTCTATAACAAATTCACTGAATGACAGTTTGTCAAATGGGCAACTCGCCATTGCAATATCATGCTGAACAACAAACATCCTGATGCAACATCTTTCCAAAAAACAAAGTCACCAGTGCACCTTACCAAATGATAAACTTGCTGAATAAACTTGTAAAAAGTAGGAGTTATGTCGAAAACTGGCTGAAAATTCATCAAAACCTATTTACAATACAAAGAAATAAGAATGCAGAAAATGTCCCTGATCCTGGAGAGGACCCATTGTCACAAGCCACAGGCAAATATCTGCTATGCTTCTTTGTCACCCATGGCCTCATGCTACAAGATTTCCTTGTTTTTCATGAATATGCATGAACAAAAATGTCAGCAGAAACACAATGTAACACATCAGCGAAAGTGCCCTTTTTTATTGATCTATAAGTGATTGTGTTTGGAAGAGAAACTTTGATTGGCTCATTCAGACATTGTGCTTGGAAGAGAAACTTTGATTGCCTCATTCAGACACCAGGAAAGTTCATGTTACATGTAGGTCAACTTGGTGAAAAACTTTTACTTGGGCTCTCAATGATTGCTTAAGCAAGTTTATGCATATTCATTAGAAACGAGGAAGTCATATCACAGGCAGCCATGGGTGCCAAATGAGCAAAGCAGATATTCGTTCATGGCTTGCAATGATGGCAGAGAACCATTCTTTCGAAACAAAAATGCAGCTATCACACTAAATTGGACAATGCAATAATGATCAGTTACCTCAAGTAGCATTACAGTGATTGCTCTTCCCATGTTAAGTAATCATGCTTGCAAACAAATGATGTTGGTGATTTGATAAAAGCAATGATAAAGAATTAAAGTTTTTGAGCCACGTACTTGACTTTCTAAATGAAACCTTTAGTCATTATTTCCTTCAGTTAATGAACTAAATTGATTCATTAGTTTTGAAAAAGGAACCCAGTAATTATCTCTGTAGTCAGCACATTTTCTTTATTTTTCTGTCCACCACTTGTGCTTCCGAATTATTAGTCATCTAACCACATGATGTAGTTTTCATTTACTCCTGTTTCCAAACCTCTAGTAGGTTCTTGTCTGTTTTTTTAACTAAAGAAATCATACACTAAAACTTTGTAGGCCATTATTAATATGCTTATTTTTGTCTTTGAAAAAGTCCAAGCAGACTCTTAACTGTATTAGTGTCCATTAACTAGGATGATCAACTGAAAGCTTTGGATAATGAGCTATACTTGATATTCTGGTATAACTCTGTCCTAAAGCCATCTCTTGGCAATAGTGTTACTGACCAAATTCCATGCTATAACTCTGCCCTAAAGCCATCTCTTGGCAATAGTCTCACTGACCAAATTCCATGGTATAACTCTGTCCTAAAGCCATCTCTTGGCAATAGTGTTACTGACCAAATTCCATGGTATAACTCTGTCCTAAAGCCATCTCCTGGCAATAGTGTTACTGACCAAATTCCATGGTATAACTCTGTCCTAAAGCCATCTCTTGGCAATAGTGTTACTGACCAAATTCCATGGTATAACTCTGTCCTAAAGCCATCTCCTGGCAATAGTGGTACTGACCAAATTCCATGGTATAACTCTGTCCTAAAGCCATCTCCTGGCAATAGTGTTACTGACCAAATTCCATGGTATAACTCTGTCCTAAAGCCATCTCCTGGCAATAGTGTTACTGACCAAATTCCATGGTATAACTCTGTCCTAAAGCCATCTCCTGGCAATAGTGTTACTGACCAAATTCCATGGTATAACTCTGCCCTAAAGCCATCTCTTGGCAATAGTGTTACTGACCAAATTCCATGGTATAACTCTGTCCTAAAGCCATCTCCTGGCAATAGTGTTACTGACCAAATTCCATGGTATAACTCTGCCCTAAAGCCATCTCCTGGCAATAGTGTTACTGACCAAATTCCATGGTATAACTCTGCCCTAAAGCCATCTCCTGGCAATAGTGTTACTGACCAAATTCCATGGTATAACTCTGTCCTAAAGCCATCTCCTGGCAATAGTGTTACTGACCAAATTCCATGGTATAACTCTGTCCTAAAGCCATCTCCTGGCAATAGTGTTACTGACCAAATTCCATGGTATAACTCTGTCCTAAAGCCATCTCTTGGCAATAGTGTTACTGACCAAATTCCATGGTATAACTCTGTCCTAAAGCCATCTCCTGGCAATAGTGTTACTGACCAAATTCCATGGTATAACTCTGTCCTAAAGCCATCTCCTGGCAATAGTGTTACTGACCAAATTCCATGGTATAACTCTGTCCTAAAGCCATCTCTTGGCAATAGTGTTACTGACCAAATTCGTTGGTATAACTCTGTCCTAAAGCCATCTCCTGGCAATAGTGTCACTGACCAAATTCCATGGTATAACTCTGTCCTAAAGCCATCTCCTGGCAATAGTGTTACTGACCAAATTCCATGGTATAACTCTGTCCTAAAGCCATCTCTTGGCAATAGTGTTACTGACCAAATTCCATAGTATAACTCTGTCCTAAAGCCATCTCCTCGCAATAGTGTTACTGACCAAACTCCATGGTATAACTCTGTCCTAAAGCCATCTCCTGGCAATAGTGTTACTGACCAAATTCCATGCTATAACTCTGTCCTAAAGCCATCTCTTGGCAATAGTGTTACTGACCAAATTCCATGGTATAACTCTGTCCTAAAGCCATCTCTTGGCAATAGTGTTACTGACCAAATTCCATGGTATAACTCTGTCCTAAAGCCATCTCCTGGCAATAGTGTCACTGACCAAATTCCATGGTATAACTCTGTCCTAAAGCCATCTCTTGGCAATAGTGTTACTGACCAAATTCCATGGTATAACTCTGTCCTAAAGCCATCTCTTGGCAATAGTGTTACTGACCAAATTCCATGCTATAACTCTGTCCTAAACCCATCTCCTGGCAATAGTGTTACTGACCAAATTCCATGCTATAACTCTGTCCTAAAGCCATCTCTTGGCAATAGTGTTACTGACCAAATTCCATGGTATAACTCTGTCCTAAAGCCATCTCCTGGCAATAGTGTTACTGACCAAATTCCATGGTATAACTCTGTCCTAAAGCCATCTCTTGGCAATAGTGTTACTGACCAAATTCCATGGTATAACTCTGTCCTAAAGCCATCTCTTGGCAATAGTCTCACTGACCAAATTCCATGGTATAACTCTGCCCAAAAGCCATCTCTTGGCAATAGTGTTACTGATCAAATTCCATGCTATAACTCTGTCCTAAAGCCATCTCCTGGCAATAGTGTTACTGACCAAATTCCATGGTATAACTCTGTCCTAAAGCCATCTCTTGGCAATAGTGTTACTGACCAAATTCCATGGTATAACTCTGTCCTAAAGCCATCTCCTGGCAATAGTGTTACTGACCAAATTCCATGGTATAACTCTGTCCTAAAGCCATCTCCTGGCAATAGTGTTACTGACCAAATTCCATGGTATAACTCTGTCCTAAAGCCATCTCTTGGCAATAGTGTTACTGACCAAATTCCATGGTATAACTCTGTCCTAAAGCCATCTCTTGGCAATAGTCTCACTGACCAAATTCCATGGTATAACTCTGTCCTAAAGCCATCTCTTGGCAATAGTGTTACTGATCAAATTCCATGCTATAACTCTGTCCTAAAGCCATCTCCTGGCAATAGTGTTACTGACCAAATTCCATGGTATAACTCTGTCCTAAAGCCATCTCCTGGCAATAGTGTTACTGACCAAATTCCATGGTATAACTCTGTCCTAAAACCATCTCCTGGCAATAGTGTTACTGACCAAATTCCATGGTATAACTCTGTCCTAAAGCCATCTCTTGGCAATAGTGTTACTGACCAAACTCCATGGTATAACTCTGTCCTAAAGCCATCTCTTGGCAATAGTGTTACTGACCAAATTCCATGGTATAACTCTGTCCTAAAGCCATCTCCTGGCAATAGTCTCACTGACCAAATTCCATGGTATAACTCTGTCCTAAAGCCATCTCTTGGCAATAGTCTCACTGACCAAATTCCATGGTATAACTCTGTCCTAAAGCCATCTCCTGGCAATAGTGTTACTGATCAAATTCCATGCTATAACTCTGTCCTAAAGCCATCTCCTGGCAATAGTCTCACTGACCAAATTCCATGGTATAACTCTGTCCTAAAGCCATCTCCTGGCAATAGTGTTACTGACCAAATTCCATGGTATAACTCTGTCCTAAAGCCATCTCCTGGCAATAGTGTCACTGACCAAACTCCATGGTATAACTCTGTCCTAAAGCCATCTCCTGGCATTGGTCTCACTAACCAAACTAAATGAACCTTATGGTGCTGGAAGAAATGTCCTTAATGACTGTATATTTACTGTATTGATGGATGGATGGATGATTGAAATCCATTGATCAATTAATGGATCAATCACACACAGCTGTAACATAAAATTTTGGCTGTTTTGTAAAGGTGGCCAGTAAAAGATGTTAGATTAGTGTTAAAATATTTGGGCGGTCTTTGTAGCATTTTTTTTATATGTTTTAAGGCACTGCAAAATGTGTAGGTTATTTACTGCTGTGGCTATTGGAATTACATGATTTTTGCTCAAGGACACACCATGGTAGCCAGCCCTGGCTGATCCAGTGATTGGATTAGAACCCTCATTCTTTTGGTCACAAGTAAAGCACATTAACCACTGAACCAGCACAGCTCCTGTCTCTATTTGTTGCCTTTTATGACCTGCACTTCAGGCCTATTAATAATATCTTTATTTAAAGAGGATAGTTAAATAGTTAAATAATAGTTAAATATAACTAATTTCCCTTTGAGGCCCTCTACAATATAGAAAGGAAAAAAAAAAAGTGAAACTACAAAGTATTATCTCGAATAAAAGCAAAGTATCTACATGCAGGTGTTTTCTATCTCTCTTGAAAATAAGCATTTACAAGAAAACACATCTACAAATACATACTAAAATACAATACAAAAGGAGTTGGATTTAACTGCATATATAAATTATTGTTTCATCTCTCCAACGACTGTTTTGAAATGACTTTAAGCAAGATCTTCATGTCATATACATTGCAGTTTTTGATCATTTCTGCTTAGATATGCCATTAGGCTATTCTGCAAAAATGTGGCATGTAGTCACATTGATACATACACACATATGCACACACACACACACACACACACATATACATACATATATATGCACAGACTTTTAGGAATATGCTAATATATAAGACACAAAACAAGCAAATAATAAATAATTCTCAAGACTACTATTACGATAAATCACAGATTCAATCTCTTAGTTACCGCATATATATGCGTATAAGCCAGGTCGAAATGCAAACATCATTGACCCTGATCTGCCGTCGCATAATGCGCCAGCAGTTTAGGGTCTGTGTTGTTCGTTCTACTGATTAGTCCTTACAAACTGCATAGACCTAGATCTGCCGGCGCATTATGCGACAGCAGCATTTATTCTGTGTGGTTTGCAGTTGGTATCTGCTTATACACGAGTATATATGGTACATTTTTCTTCATAGATTGTTAATATATAGGTTTGAAATACTGCATGTACATTTTTTTAAAGGATTTAACTCGGGGTTGTCCAGCATACAGCCCACGAGCCAGAATCCGGCCCATCAAAAGTTTCTATCCGCCCTCCACCCTTTCATAACTTGTGCTGATTGCTATTGGAAAAGTAGGCTAAGTTTATAAATGGCCCTGTGAGAGAAAAAATTGCAGTGTGGCCCCTCATGCGAAAAGGTTGGACACCCCTGCATGATTTAACTGAATCCGTAAATTGAATGTGAGCAGAAAGTGAGTTCCTTATTTTAGCCCCTGAATACTGTAGACTTCCTTTGAATTGTTCAATGCAAGGTTTTGGTAATTTTAAATTTTTAAACAAAAATTGATCTTAGATTATAGATAGAAGTTCTGAACAATAATTTAGTTATGTTGTCTGGAACATCTCCTTTGATACATTTAAAAACCATAACTGCTTTTTATTTATTATTAACCATTTTAACTCAGTGAACATCTCAGATAATGATGCATCAAAGGGGGCATCAAGAATCAACCAAAACCTGCTTACTTTTGAAGTCTATCCTACATCCCTAAATCTGCAGTGGGGAATCTGCAGTCTGCAATGGAAAGCCAGACGACAAAACTGGTCTAGGGAAGTTTTCAGTGTATATCAAATCTATCTAGAAAATGATGACTTCGCTCTTTCGTATTTTTTCAGTGAAATACTTTTAAACTTCTTACTTGCTTAAAAGTCAAGCCCAAATGCGAACTGCACAGACCCATATCTCCTGTTGCATAATATGCAAGCAGATCTGGGTCTATGCAATTTACTAGGAGTAATCAACAGAACAAACAACATAGACCCTGATCTGCCAGCACATTATGCAACAGCATATCAGGGTCTATGTTGTTTGCAGTTGGACCTGATTATAAGCGAGTATATACTACATTATTTTCATTCATTCAAGGTAAATTTGTATTCAAGTTAAGTAAGACTTAGTGATGTAAATTGTGAGTCATTTGTTTTTTATGTTTTTTTTTTTTTGCAAATGGTATTGCTGATATGCAAATCTTCAAACTTGCTACCTGAGAAATCTAATTAAATTCTCATAGATGTGTGGGAAAACTTTTTACAACAAAAATTAAATGGATGGTGTTTGTTTTAAAATTTAAATCTTATGCTTATTTTTTTTATAGATCCTATTTCCCATCAACATTTTATATACTTGCTTACAAATGCCAGCCTGTCTGAAGTTACATTTTCTTAAAACTTAATGAGCATGAATATAAATTTCAGACTCGGAGCTCCAAAATCAGAGAAATGTAATTTTAAACTGTATGCATTTTACCGATACATCAAATGCAAAATAAAGTCCTAACAATTTATGCTTTGTGCTCTGACAGCACAGATGTCATATGACATGGTTGGAGGAAACCTGAGACCCTGCATTAAACCCACAAAACTTGGATGTGTGACCATATATTAAATTCTTATATATATGATTGTAATATTTTGGTATTTTACTTTCTGGTTTTAACTAATTGCATTTTTTGATACTTGATGGGGTATTTTGTGAACACAACAAAACAAAAACTTCTGTTACCAGACTGAGCCTTACCATAATTATCAAGATGTAATAATGCCTTTTAATGCAATAATGACTTAATGACCAAGACTATTTCAGGGTGTCTTCTATCATATAGCTTTGTCTGAGGTATTGTTCTCACAGCAGTCAAACAACTATCATTTCAAACATCCACGAAATGGCCAAACTTGTCCTGATAGCACGGTTTGGTTATGTGGGGTTTAATGCCATTTTTCAGAACATGATAAGCTATACATGGCAGCCAGTATATTTTTTGTGGAAGAAGAACCTAGGAAGAACCACCGACACATGGGCAGCTGCTGGCAGGCTCTCTCACATACCCATGTTGGTTGAACCGAGACTCAAACTCGTGTGGACAGTGGTGAGATGTGTGAATGAGCTGTAAAGGCGAGCACCTTAGACCACTTGGCCACCCAGGGCACCTCCTGATAGCATAGATTCTATAGATTAAATACACAATCATAAGCATGGACTTTGGAATAAATGCTTAAAATTAAATTGTTTTGCATTAAGAGTATGGGGTGAATATGTTGATTGATTGTTTGTTGTTTAGTGGCACATCAACACATGAAAGATTTTATTGTGCTGAGGCAATTGATTGGAGTAAAGTACCTTGCTCAGGTATAGGATTAAAACCAATACTTCCAGTCCTGAGTCAGCACAATAACCACTGAGCCACCACAGCTCTTGGGGAGAATATGTATGTTGATTCTCAGCTGCTAGAATCATCCCTGCCAAAAATAATTATGTCTGCATAGCTTACAGTATTTATGTACAAGACTGAAGAGTTTGCTTTTTACAAACATCAAACTGTCAAATTATGCAACAGAGCAACCTCTGGCTGTATTAGATTCTGTCAAATTATGCAACAGAGATTAACTTGCAACAGAGAAATAAGAAACAAATAGACTTTGCTTAATTGGTTTTCCTACAGTAATTACAGATGTTTAGTCTTATGTGTGGTCTGTAAGGGACCAACAATTTGATGCAAGGGTGTGTGGGCTGAGGCTGGTGTTTTTTTGTTTTATCAGTCTGGCTCTTGTGTGTTAAAAATATTTTATGATCTGATCTGCTCACATGTCTTTCAACATTTCCCACTTTATCAGGTGAATACAATTTTCCTGACCCACCCACCCTGCTGAAAATTAAATGGTTGCTCCCACAGGCCATGTTTGACATAGAAGTTTTCCTTTATGTCTAGAACTAAGGTTCCACTTTTGTGTCCTCTGAGCTTATTTTTCGTTTGCTTTTTAATCATTTTCTTTTATCTTCCATATTTACGAAAGAAAAAAGTAATGAGAAACATCATACTATTTGTTTTTTCAGTCCATAAATCTGAAATATCTTGCTTTTCAACACCTGAGTTCTGAAATGAAGAATATTTTCATATTACATGGAAACCTCACTATAATGTGATGGTCACGGTCACGTAGTACCTTCTTGTTCTGTAACATATTGTGCAATATCGAGACAAGTCAGTTAACTGAATAAAATACATGTCTTCTAGGCTGTACAGGATGGGTGGGAGGGTGTTTGTGCAGAACTATGGGTTTTACATGAGAAATAGTGAAAACACTATGAGTACATACTCAGTATTTAATTTTCTGCACAGAACAATGCATTGGTATATAAATGTATAAGAAAATTGGCAACTGAATAGCATGAATAGTTAAAGCACCCGTGTACTCACCAACTTAACTCCTTGTATCCATAACAATAAATCCATATTAATTCCATCATAAATGTGCACAAAAAAGCATAGTTTTTAATCATGTTTGCCTAAATAATAATTTGTTTGAATTAAAAATGGAAAAACTTTACCTAAGAATAAGTTACAGAAAGATATAGATACATTTCAGTGTGTGTGAGTATATGTGTCAAGGTCACTATGTGGTATCTGTATACATTTCAGACCTCTAGAATTTTCTCTTAGATTCCATACAAATCTGAATACTTAATTCCCCACTAATAAACTCACACAAACTTATGAAACATTATATACATACACAAAATATAGTGTGCCACTAATTTAGGGATAGACATAAGGGTATAGAGTTTATTGTTTTTAGCTCCACTCCAAATTTTGTTATTGCTACACCTAAACGGAAAGTCATACTGACATGGGGTTTTCACCAGAAAACTTCTTATGATGTCTAGTTGGTCCTAAATGAAAATCTTGTTATTGCTGCACCTCCTGAATGAATGGTCATATCAACATGGAGTTTTCACTTAAAGACTTCTTATAAAGTCTTTGGTCCTAAATGAAAATGGTATCAATTTGATGTCCAGTATGCCATACATTTTGTTATTGCAACTCCTCCTGAATGGAAAGTCATATTGACATGGGATTTTCACCAGAAGACTTCTTATGATGTCTTGTTAGTCCTAAATGAAAATGGTGCCAATCTATATCTAATATGTCCACCTCGGTGACCATCTTGAAAATCTTGTTATCACTACTCCACCTGAATGAATGGTCATATCAACATCAGGCTTTCACTAAAAGACTTCTTAGAATGTCTAGTTGATCCTAAATGAAAATGGTGCTGCTGAGACATCCAATATGGCCACCACAGTAGCCATCTGGAAAATCTTGTTATCACTACATAACTTCTCTTGAATGAATGATCATATCACCATGGGTTTTTCATTGAAAGATTTCTTCAGATGTCTAGTTGATCATAAATGAATATGTTGCCAAATCTGACCTCCAATATGGCCACCACAAAAATGGTAGACATCTTGAAAATCTTGTTATCACTACTTCATTTAAATGAAAAGTCATTGTGACATGGGATTTTAATCAGAACCATTCTCATAGTGTCTAGTTTGTCCTAAATGAAAATGACGCAAACTAACTCTCAATATTGCCACCATTGTGGCCATCTTGAAAAGATTGTTATCTACTCCTCCCAAATGGATGGCTATGTCAGCATGGGGTTTTCACCAGGAGACTTCTTATGATACCTAGTTGGTCCTAAATGAAAATGGTGCCAATAGTACTTCTAATATGGCTGCTACAACGGCTGTCTTGAAAATCTTGCTGCCACTACTTCCCCAGAATGGATGGTCATTATGACATGGGATTTTCATGAAAAGACTTCTAATGATGGCTGCTTGGTCCTAAATGAAAAATAGTGCCAGTCTGACATACAGTATTTCAACCACAGCAACTAATTTGAAAATGTTGATATCGCTGAAGAATATTAGAGATGGTTTCAACACTCAGCAGTTAAAAGGAAGAAATTATTTTATCTTGAATTCCTGGAAATTCTTTTCACTCAGTAGAACATCAGTACATTTCAGGGACTCTTGTTCAAGGAACTGATTTATTTTCAGCTGCCAATTGATTGATCATGTGGCAGTTGACTGATATCACAGTCAGACCACATGTACATGAAGGCAGCTTTTTTTTTTTTTTTTTTTTTTTTTTTTTTTTTTTTTGTTAATTTTTTCATATATATATATATATATATATATATATATATATATATATATATATATATTTGGGGGGGGAGGGCAGTTATAGTCGCCAAGGAGTAGAGAGAGACATGGGCTAATGCTGGTTGCATACATGATTTGGCCTTTTCTTGCTTAGAAAGTATATATATATATATATATATATATATATATATATATATATATATATAGTTTTATGGTGGGTGTCAGTGGTTTCCTAGTTATGACCCAGGGGCTGTGTCCCAGGGAATAAGGACAGACAAGTGCATCTATTTCATTTATGTATATTTTTCTTTGCAGTGTGACAAATGTTTTTAAATCACTTTGTGCTGAATATTTTTAAATCTTGTTGTACCCTATCTTCTCACATCTGATTCCTACAACTGATGTATGATACAGTTTATGTATGGTCTGAAAAAGAAGATAAGCAGCAGCAACATTAATAGACAATGTAGCAGCTAAGTGCTCCAACCTATATTTTCCTCTCTACAGTTGCAATACATGTATGTGTGAGAATTTGTATTCACAAGTTGACAGTACCCAGGTGAGCGATATCAGGTTTTCATGGGTCTCTCTTTTTCAACATTGATGTTGCCAACTATGTAATCATAAAAGTTTCTCCCACTCATTCTGCTGCTCATTTTTACAAATGATATTTTCAATTCAAATTTTTTTAAACTTATATATTGTCCAAAAATAATAAATACCGAAATAACATGGGATAAAATTGGGAGGACCAAAAGACACAGGACACGGGTAGTTATCAGATGGAGTAGCATTCCTTTTTTGTAGTGATGTAGTTATGTTTTTTTCTTCTATTATTGTACCCATTTATGCAGTAATAAACGTAGTAACATATGGACAAAACTTTCAAAAAGTTTTTTTAAGAAAAATAATCCTTGAAAATGTTTTGATTGTCATTGAAGACTTCTTGAAAAATCATTCTTCAAATAAACTTCCCATAGCTGTATGAACCATGTTTATTATTCAGGATTCTATAATCCAACTTCTTAATATACATTTGGGAGCAGCGGTAGCTCAGCTGGTAGAGCATTGGATTCATAAGCCAAAGGTCACAGGTTTGATACCTGTCCAGGCCAACCCAGGTCAGCTGCTTTTGTCTGTGCATGGGAAGGGCACTTGGCTTCCATTTCCTCAGCATGATTTAACCAATAATATGTTAAACCTGTTATCCCCCCCCCCCCAAAAAAAAAAAAAAATACATTTGGGGAAGGGATTTAAAAGTTGATTTAGATTTGAGGTATTCATCCCTAATCCATTTAGGCTGAGCTTTTAGAAGAAGAACAAAATGTCGGATCAAATAGATGAATAGAGGATACTCATGTTTGCATGGGACTTGTATATAATATTTACAAGTGCCCAAGATTATTGAAGTAAAGACTGAGAGCCAGCAAATGACTTACTTTCGCAATGTTAGACACAAATGAAATATTAATTTTTTTGCTGTGCTAACATGTATTTGATTTATTTCATCAGTAAGAACTAATTTAACATGCACTTCTCTGTCTCAAGATTGGAAAAATAAAATAGTGGTGGACATACATGTACCTGTGATGTCTCGGAGAGAGAGAGAGATAGAGGAAAAATAAAATAGTGGTGCACATACATGTACCTGTGATGCCTCAGAGAGAGAGAGAGAGGAAAAATAAAATAGTGGTGCACCTGCATGTACCTGTGATATCTCACAGAGAGATGGAGAGGAAAAATCTATAAAACAAAAATCAGACTATCTCATAGTTTCATCCCATGAGTTTAGTTTCTTCCAGAATAATACAATTTCTTAAAATGGGATTTTCATGGTGATTTTCAAGTGCAGCTAAACAGTACTCTATCAAGTCCTGGTTGAATAAAATGTGGTGTGCATCAGGGTTCAATCCTATGACCTATCTTATTTCTCTTATACATTAATGACCTGCCATTGTATACAGAGAATGCTGAAACTGATATGTATGCTAATACATATGCATATGATGCAGCATTCCACACATCGGGTCAAAACAGCATCACAATCCAAGAACAGTGGCAGCATGATCCTAATCATATCAGTAAATGGTGTCAAGACAGTGGAATGTATATAAATACCAAAAAGACCACTGCAATGCTAGTTGGTACATCACACAGATTATCCATACAAAACTCCATTAGAATGTATATCTAATGTAGAATGCCATAAGCACATGTTGATGATAACCTAACTTGGAATCATCACATAGATCATGTCTGTAACATAATAGCCTCCAAACTAACACTACTGCAAAGACTGAAGAAATATCTACCAATGCATGCAAGGAAATTATTCTATTCACCTTACATATTACCTATTATAGACCACTGTTGCACAGTATGGGGTTCATGCACACAAATTAATGTTAATCCTGTAATCAAACTTCAGAAGCATGCAGCTAGAATTTTAATATATGCTGATCCAATGACACCATCTGCTGTACATATATAGAATGTTCTATGTCCCTGAGGGCCTCATGTGAGATTAGCTACAAATTTGGTTAAATGAGTTGTATCCTCTCAAAATAAATTATTATTATTATTATTATTATTATTATTATTATTATTATTATTATTATTATTATTATTATTATTATTGTTGTTGTTGTTGTTGTTGTTGTGTTATATTTATGTCAGATTGATTGACCTGTTATACAGAATCTAAATCAAAGTGAAAAGAGCACATTTTAAAATGTTTTCATAATTTCATAAACTTGTAGATGGAATGTAATAAGGAACATATCAGCTCTTATTGTGTGAATACCATATATACTCGCTTATAACTCAAGTCCAAATAACATAGACTCTGATCTGCCATTGCATATTGTGCCAGCAGATCAGGGTCAATGTTATTTGTTCTACTGATTACTCCTAATAAACTGCATAGACCCAGATCTGCTGGCGCATTATGCATTGGCAGATCTGGGTGTATGCAGTTTGCAGTTGGATCCAACTTATAAGTGAGTACTCATGGTATACAGTATATTCCATACAATCTTAATTAAGATAGTTTATTTGCATTTTGGATCAAAATGTAATGATGACCAGGAAACGAAAATAAGATCTCACATAATTTATTCAAATCTCCCAGAATATTTTGTCAGATCTCACAGACTGATACAATGAAAATGTCTTGGGTAGATGTGCAGGGATGATACTATGAAAACGTCTTGGATAGATGTGCAGGGAGTTTAGTATGTTTATATGATATAAAATGTAAGTGAACAATTTAATAAGATAACAGTTTTCTTCAAGTTGTAGAAAATATATGTGCAAAAGTTCCAACTTCACGGTGCATAGCATCACTGTGAAGACCAATATGTGATCGGTGATTGATAATTCACAGTTTAATTATCTGAGATAATTCAATGATTGAAATTATACAGAATAATACAATTTAGTAATTGTTCAGAAGTACTGTGAATTCATTATTTTTTGTCGGGTACGGGTATAAATTTTCATGGATTTCATGGTGGCTACAAACCATGAATTAAATTTTTGTTGATCTTAACCCCCAATGAACAATGATCCCTTTATGAAAACAATAGGACCCCTTCCCTAATCTACAGAATTTAAATTCCAGCAGTAATATACTTTGTGCAAAACCATGAAAATGTATACGCATTGAATATGAATGAATTCACTGCAAGCCTTTTTTTCATATGTAACAAATAATGGGTTCTATTCTATTTTCAGGATCTGTCTCCAAATGTACCAACTCTCCCAGTCAGTGATGAGGAATCTGACATGCAGATGGCAGGCTATCTCTTTAAGAGAACAAAGCATGCATTCAAATCATGGGTCAGGTAAGAGGTCAAAGCAAGGGCATATGATCAATGTCAAGGTCAAACCCACTGATAAGCTCTCAAAGATCATATAAACAAAAATATTTTTGAACTGATGAAAGTCTTATAAAATTGACAATACCCCACCCAAATCTTGTTTACTCATGGGGGGTTTGAAATTGTATAGTATAAGTATAGTCAAGAACTATTTTATTAAATAATAGGGTGACAAATCTAGTAATATCACATCAAATATCTGGATCTCTGACCTTCCTTTCTCTGTATCCTTCACCACATCTAGAAAAAATATAGAAAAAACATGTTTACAACCAACCCCAAGAGACCGCTGAGATACATTCAGTAGAACAATTTTGTTGAAAGTAGGAAAACAAAAATCATCATCTTGAAGACTGCAACTCAGTAATTTGCTACTTGTATATCTTGGTTTGTAAAAGATAGATTCCACTGTTTAAACTAGACTCAGGTTTGAAATTAGGATTTTTTCGGTTGCTGTGGTGCAAAAATTTATTTTCCTTGTTATAGGAAAAGCTTGTGAAGATGTTGAACATGCTCTGCTGTAACCAATTTGATGAATTGCTGTCTTATATTTAGTGATGTAAATAAGAGTGTTCTTGGCTTCCAAGTTCATTTCATAATTGTTGAAGTAGATTTTTGAAGTTCTACATGAAAAATGTAATTGAAGTGCAGAATCCTTTGCTCAAAATTAATGAAATCAAAAAGTGTAAGACCTGCACTAATGTGTTTCTTCCTCAGATACATTATGTGATCATGATGTGCAAGGAAAACAGGTGTTAACCACATATTTTGCTTGTTTTAGCTACAGAAGTGCTCAAACATCGTCTTCTTGCTAAGATGGAAGTCAGACAAGAGTGGCCTTCCCTTGGATAAAGTGAATGGCACCAAATCCTGTAATTTACCAGTGAGATATATTCCGATTGTACCTGATCAGCATGCTGTCTGTAGTGGCATTGCAGATATTTTCCATTTTGTGCCTTTTCTCAAGTTTGATCCTTAGGAGTTTTCTCGTTGCAGAGAAATATAATCCATCTATTTTCTTATTGAAATTCATTCTATAATCATCATAGATGGATATTTTGCATTTCATTGTCTATTTCATCATACAGTAAGCTAATCAGTGCCATGTTTCTTATCTACTCCAGTTGTCAGTAGTACTTACATCTCAGTACTCGACCTTATTGCACTGTATTCCAAGTAAATGATCATTTATTCTCAGTAATTAGATAATTTCTGTAATTTTCTCTGCCATTTATTTCATTTCTTTGCACCTACATTACTCTTAGTCTAACACAACGCTTGACTTACTTTGCCTGTATATGTTATTGTTTTGTTTCACTTTAATTACAATGTAACAAGGGGTAAGATTAAATGTGGGGCATGTAAAAAGTTTAAGCTGGCAGAAGATAATCACTGCATCTGCATGACCTGCATAGTTGTTCAGACCATAAAGGTGGACGGAGGACACATGGGCAACAGTTTTTGCCAAATAACTGTCCTATGCTAGCGAGAGAGTCAGAAAGCGGTCTTCAAATAATGTGGATGCTATCAGCCATGCTGATAATGCTGACTCAGTTGCAAGCTTCTCAATGTCAGTCACTTAAGGCCAAGAAGTCACTCATTAAGAACAAGCTCTGGCAATTTTAAATGCCTGCCATATGGCAGATCATATTATGTTGCTCTGCCCGTACATCCACCCATCTGTCTGTTACCAATTTAGGTTACTCACAATAACTCGGGTTTTCCACCATATACAGTTACCATATTTTGTGGATGGCTTGCACTTGGGGCAAGGAAGAACCATACCAATTTTGGGGTTAAAAGGTCAAAGGTCAAGGTTACCATGACTTAAAGAAGAAAAATGGTTTATGCACAATAACTCCAGTTCTTCACCTTCTACAGTTACCAAACTTTATGAATGGCTTATACTTTGGGGTAAGGAAGAACCCTATCAGTTTTGAAGCCCAAAGGTCAAAGGTAACTGTGATTGAAAGCAGAAAAAATTATTTCAGCACAATATGGTGAGTTCTCCACCATCTATAGTTACCAATTATGTGGATTGCACTGTGAGGAAGGCCACACACAAAACAATGTGTGGTTCTGGTAACGGTGTGAGAAAAAAAATAGTGTAGGAAGGTTGGTACTAACTTATTTTTTTATTGCCTTTTTATTTTTAGCCAGCTTATGTTAGTTCATGTTATGGTTTCCAATGTAAAGTTACTGGTTCGGAGGTGAAAAATGGGGCATAGTTGGTATAGGGTCAGGGCCATTAAATTAGGAATGGTTGTTTTACTGGAACCACACATTTTTTTATTATTTTTGCCTAAGGAAGAATCCTACCATTTGGGTGGGGGTGGGGGGTGGGGTCAATAAATCAAACATTAAGGTCACTGTGACTGAAAGAAGAAGAATGGTTTCCTCACAATAACTACTACAGTTACCAAACCTTGTGGATGATTTGCACTTAGAGTACGAAAGAACCCTATTGATTTCTGGGTTAAAAGGTCAAGATCACTGTGACTGAAAGAAAAAAAAGGGTTTTCTGCACAATAATGTTAGTTCTACATCACAGACCTGTACCAAACTTTGTGACTGGCATGCACTTGCAATAAGAAAGAAGCTTATCTTGAGGTCAAGGTTTAAGGTCACTTTGACTGAAAGAAGAAAACTGGTTTCTGCACAAAAAATTTCATTTATCTACATAGAGGACTTTTGAACATGGGACAGGTGTATGATGTGCCATTCATGGTACTCTTGTTGACCACTGCAGGGACTCCCACATGATCTCAACAACATAATCATGCAGGGACTCCCACATGATCTCAACAACATAATCATGCAGGGACTCCCACATGATCTCAATAACATAATCATATTCTTGAGTCGTGCGAGCACTGAACAGACTACTGATACAATACAGCAGCCCATGTGGACCGCTTTTGGGCAACCCATACCCAGTACTGTCACATTGCTGAATTGCAGAAAGTAATTTAGTAAGTGCTTGAGTATGGTGATTGATCTAGAAATCAAGCACTTACATGATAACATTTGGCTTTGTTAATATTAATGAATGTTTCAGGTTTCAGTACCCTTATGGCAAATCAACTGTGTGTGATTTTATCATGCTTGATCATTTTTAATGAGGGATTCATTAAATTTAGAGGGGATTCGCACACTCGCACATCCTGGAGAAAACACTGGAGTTCTGCCCTCCACATCCAGCTCTGTCAATGGCCACATATAGAATTCCTGCATACTTGAACCTCTAAACCAAGAATACCAGCATTCTTTTCCAATAGTTGCTGCAGTCTGGTTGAGTCACTGACATCTTACACTGCTTCAGAAAGCAATCTAAAGATGCAGTTGTCAACAGGCATTTCTCTCACAACGAAGACTCCAATCTAACTTCATTCAGACCTTGTAACAAACACATGGCAGTTTTCCACACCAAAGTTTCAGCTGTTGACAGAGATATTGCAGGTCTGGGAATGTGGAAGCTGTATTCTGTACACATTGAACCTTTCCTCAGCATAAAGCAACTGGTTCACAGCATTGTAGCTATCTGCTCCATGGTCTCCATGGCTATCTTTCAGCATGCTGAACATAGTCTGGATTCCAACATTGCAACCCCTGCTGATAGACATGCCCAGGAGTCAGACTTGTGCATGGTGTGTGTACTCAACAATGTATATCAACACACACCCTTCATTCCATAGCTGTTTCACTTAACCTCCAGCTTATGGAAGGATTTGCATTCCTATTCCTATCCATGCCCACGCTGCTGAAAGATCACCATAAGGCAGCCCTCAGATCTCAACCTTTTTGTCTTCCAACCTCCTATTTTATGACCACATAGAGAAAGTCAGGAAACAGACTGCCAAAGAAGCAAACCTCATGCAGGCCCACCCAAATCCCAGCTTTCATTTCCCAAGAGGGACCAGAGAAGAAGAAAGGACCCATTTTAAGACACACCTGATGGGGAAATCCACCTCCAAACCTTACTCCTTGGTTATGAACCAGTATCCAAGTGCAAGTGATGATAAGACCTGTAAGACCTGCGGAGAGGAGACTGATTTTGAACCAGTTTCTCTCCCCACAAATACACTGGGATTTTACTTAAGGCTTTTTCTAGTTCCCAAACCAATGGCAAAGCTTGAGCTGGTCATCATTTGAAGTTCACTCAGCAAACAGATTTGGGCATCCATGTTCAGAATGGAGACCTCCAAGATGTGTACCTTCAGATTTCCATTCACAAACCTTCCCAGAAATTCCTAAGGTACACTTTCAGGGACACCATCTACCAGGCTCTCCTTTTCAATATGAATCTCAGTCCCTGGATGTCCATGAGAATCATTGACAGAGTTGTGTCACACTTAAGAATTACCTCCATATATGTGACTTTGATTTACCTGGATGACATTCTCCAAAAGCAAAGGTGAGTAATCTTTGTACCAAGGCATGAATGAAATCCATTGTTCCTTTCTTGCTTCACCTTGGATTCCTTATCAACCAGGACAAATCTGATTGTATTACATCTCAGAACTTCATTGATCAATGTATGGAGATCAGAACATCTCTGAATTGAGTTTGCCTTCCACAAGAATGTGCCTTGAAGAGTATCTTTTGGAAGGTCTTCCATTCACTTGGAGAGTTGTATTTCTGCTGTTAATTTCCTCACCTTTATGAGTCTTCTCAATGCAGCTGCAGATTTTCTCATTTTGGGCTGCTGGTTCACAAGACCCTCACAGATGAGCCTTCTTATCTCATTGGCTGTAAAAACTTTCCCCACTAGACCAAATTATAAAAGTTGTGGATTACATGCTGTCCCATGTCTGCAAATGGGGGGGGGGGGGACCTCTCATAGCTCATGGTGAGTTTCCTGCTTCAGGATCTACCTCCAGAAATCATGATCTGCATGAATGAAAGGATGATTGGCTGGGGTGATCATCACCTGTCCTCCTTTCAAACAGTGAGTGGGGTTTGGTCCTATGAGGAGTTCTTGATGCAGACACCCTCCTGGAGATGAAAGACATAATAAATGCCTTTCAATTGTTGTAGGAGACATTTTCTGGAAAGGGTGTTCTGATTCATTCTGACAACTCTAGTTGTCAGTTATCTCAGAAGGCAAGAGGGAACCAAGTCTCCAAATCTCTGCCTTTTTCTTTGGGATTTCTCAATTGGTCTCATCAAATCCACAATTAGGTTTGCCATATCCCAGGCAGGCTTAATGTCATAGGGAATAGTTGTCCAGATGGAATCAACTGATTCACGCATAATGGTCCATTCACCCCTCAGTCTTAAGTTGAATCTGCATCTGTTGAGGTTGATCCCTTGTGGGCCTCTTTGCAATGAGATGGATACCAAGATCCCAACCTTGATCTTGCCAGCTCAGGATCTAAATGCCTGGACAGCTGATGCCCTTTTTGCAGAACTGAAGGGGTGTTGATGTTTATGCTTTTCTTCCAACCCCTCTGATTACCAGATTCATTCAGAAAGCAACAGAATCCAACTGGAGAATAATTATGATTGCCCCACTCATGTGGGGAAAATCATGGATCAAGGACCTCCTGATTCTAGTTTCAGAGGAAAATCCACCTATTATCTGTTTGAAGAAGAAACCAATCTTTTGGAGTAAATTATGTTCATTTGATAATACTTTCCCAATAAAAACATAGGCACACCCTCCTAAACTCTCTGCACAGTTACAGCCTTGGAAGAGCATGCACTTCTAATCAAGTAGTAACTGGTGAATGACAGGATTTGGTGCCTATTACTCTGTCCAAGGGAGACCACTCATCTGATTTCTACCGCTGTGAGGAGCAACATTTTGAAATTTTGGATATAAGATGCACTGTATAAAAAAAATACTTTTATTCATCCAACCTGACTTCCACAGTGTGCCCATAATTTCCAAGTGTGTATAATATATACTTAATAAAATATGGTAGTCACTCATAACAGGGTAGACTTTTCCATTACGTCAGCTTGTTTTGTTGCAGGAGGTGGTTTATCATTCAGCAGAATCAGTTGGTGTACCAGAAGCGGTCCAAGGACCACAAAGTGACTGCCATGGAGGAAGACCTGCGACTCTGTACAGTAAAACCTGTCTTTGAATTGGACCGGAGATTTTGCTTTGAAGTGCTCTCTCCAACAAGGTTTATTTTCACTTTATGTGTTTCACCATATAATAATAATTTCCTGTTTCTCTTTGTGTCCTTGTAATCAGAACTCAAGTCCCATGGCATTTTGTTTTAACTGGGTAGTCAAACAGCAAGACATAGGTATCACTTCCCATCAGTGGCATTAGCAGCGCTAACAATTTTAAGATCAAGTGTTTTTAGGCAAGTCATAACATAATTGCACAATTTTTCAAGTGAGATACATCTTTCCCATGTTATAACGCGATTCAGGTTATGATGTGGTATCACTATGGACTCCATTCCCAAAATTAAACCATTGTACATGAATTGATCTATCAAATTTATGACAATATGGATTGAAATAAAACAACATGAAACTTAGTATTATAGTTTTATATCCTTTCTTATACATGATTATTGGACAAAATTTGATCTTTTTCACTATACCGCCATTCGGTACATAATGCAATTCTCGCAATACCATAGTTTGGTTTATAACACTGTTCTGCACTATATCGTGGTTCAGCACATAACAGGGTTGGTGGTTATGGACCCCAGCTGCCATGTTATAATTAAGGAGAGCTGTACAGCATTTGGCAGAAACCTTGGCTGCTGCTCTTGTATCTGTGCCAATTTCTCTTAAATATATTTTGTCAGAATTTCATTAGATTGGCCCTTTTAGTCATGTACAATATGTCACCTTTTTTGTTTCTATGGGTTGTATTCTGTCATTGTCTTTATTTATCTATATTTGACTCACTCTTTGTCTCTTTATCTTCTTTTTGTCTCCTTCCTCATCTTCTCTCGGTGACCACCAGGCTGCATTCAGTAAGTTTTGCATTATGCAGTGCTAGGCAAACAATTATACTGTTTGGGTTTTTTATTTTGCTAACATTTGATAGAGGTAGCTCATTACAGGTAATGCATGCAAAATGTGTTATTTTTTTGTTGTCTTTTACAGGAGTACCAGATAGAAAAAGGTGGACTCACTGTAAATTTACTCAGAATTGTGTGCATATGCACCATTAGTATCCCGATGTGTATTTAGAACTGTTTACTTAACAATATTGATATCATATAAAAATGTATAAAGTCAGTTAATGTTTATTTGTTAATTGATGAAGAATGTGGTTTAAAAATGGACTGAAAATTCAGAGCTGTGCTAAGTGTTAGTATTTGTCCACCATATTAAAAATGCCACAACAAAGACAGGCCTTTCAGTTTGCGTCTTTGCAGGTACAGTAAAGCCCCGCTATAGTACGATGGTCAGGGTCCACAAAACGAGATCGTGCTATGTCCCGAACCATGCCATAACCAACCATAGCATTTACCTGAAGAACTGGATGCATGCATCAAAAAAAAAGGGGGGGGGGGGGGGGTAAAATAGCGGGCGCAAAACTACGTGCTTCATTGGTACAGTTACCATTTTAAATCAGGGTGGCGGGGCAATACTACGGACTTCATTGATGCAGTTATAAACTTGTTCCATATTAAACAAGAACTACTTAAAACGGTCATGACATATTTAATATTTATTTTTATGAATACGAAATCAGCAACTTAAGCGTAAATAGTTAAGGGTACATTTACTTACCGGTCGAATCTGGTTGTATCCATAATAGTAATTCCATAAAAAATGTGCGCAAAGAAGCATAATTTATAGTTTTAAAAATGTTTGATAGATCCAGTCGAATCATAATATTTAATTTTTTGCTTATATATTCACGCAAACTTATGACAAAGTTTTTTTTCCCGCAACATTCATATTTGCTGGACATGTCCAAAGGGTCTGATTTCTGACCGACAATAAACTGCATGATTCAGACATTGGGAGTTTCTAAAAAGAAACCTGTATTAGGCTTGAAAAGTACATTTTACTTGAGCTGAAAATTCATACAGGAGGTCAAATGTACTATATTGACGTCATAATGTACTTGCGATGAGAATTCTGCAGGTGTGTGTATACATGTAAAACTGCCTTAACCCAGATTAGGAGTAAACCATTCGATTGTATGGGTACACAGTGAGTTCCATAAAAACAGTCGAGTCATTCTTTAATGTACAGAGGAAAAAATAAATAAAATAAACCCAATATTCATTTAAACTTTTGTTTATAACTATGACTTTGCTTCACTGCAGAGCGAGAGCAGGGAGTATAATGTTTTATTATATTAGCCAATCTCGCCACCTCTACAACTTAAATGGTTCTGTTCCAATCACTGGCAGGACAGTTTTCTGTGTACATGTGAATGATCTGAAGCTAGAGAATAAAAAGGGTTAAGAGGGGGGGGGGGGGGGAGGAGGGGTTTCATTTGGCAATTATCAAAACTGCTCCTGACAATTCAAACCATAAACTTGTTTCAGTGGGTGTGTATGATGGTTGATTGAGCAGGCATTGATAGCCTATTGTCTTCCCTTAAAAAGGTTGGTAAATTAATTGATTTATAAATTCGGGTAAAAAACCTTTCCACTCCATCACATTGTTTGCTTCACTTGTGAAGACCTAAATCTCGAAGCCAATTGCATTTGTTTAACTACGGCTTTAATCCTGCCCAGGGCTTCAAGCTTCTCTTTAACAGTAATAGCTTTACGTTTCTGTATCCCGTTATCCATTGTAAATATCCACTAATTAACACTCTGACACCTATTTCTTTGAATGACTACAGCAAGAATAATTGTTAAGGAACAACGTGGTCATTTGTATAGGGAATGCATGATATTATTCACTGGTCAGTTTTTATTGTCTGATAACACCACAAAGCCACATGTGCGTGTTGGGTTTTTTTTATTTTTTTTTTTATAAATGTTTTTATAAATCATTAACCAATAATTTGAATAACCTTTAGCAGCGAGATTGACTTTGATGATTAGCAATTACTTAAATTAATTGATTTATAAATTCCGATGAGAATCTTCTTTCTTTTGAACAACAATTGTACACAGAATGCATTGAATAAAAACACAAAGAAGACTTACTGACTTTATTGTTCATAATTAAAAAATAATAAGATTAACACTTTTGCAGTACTTCAAGAAAGTTTTGAAATTATTGTAAAATTTTGGGAGCCACGCCACGATTGTGTTATATCCAAATTCATACATGATCTCTACCTCAAAATGATAATTAATTTTTTATACATTATTTTTTGTACTTTGAAAAAAATATTTATTTTTTCATGTACGAAAAAATATATGAAATTTCGGGAGCCATGCCACGATCGTGTTATATCCGAATTCGTGCTATAACGAAGCGTGCTTTAGTGGGGCTTTACTGTACCATTATTAGCTTTGAAGAGTTATTTCCCTTGGCTTGGCCACCAGGTGTCTTATGAAAAGTAGGAGAGTTGTCTAATTATTAATATTCACATGTGCTAGTATTTATGGTTTTGATGTCAATGATATTTGTATTGAGTGAACATTTTGTAAACTGGGGATATCCTCATGCATGAGATGTGTGATGTTTATCGTTTCACTTTATTTATTGCAGTATCCCTACATTGTTGGTGTCATGATGTATTGAGAGACAGAAGTAGTGTCTTGTAGCTTTATGAATGTTTAGAATAAAGGTTTTGTGTAGAAATAAATTTCTCCAGTTTAAATACAGTGCTTAAATAGATAAACCATAACATTGAAGTTACTCCTCTTAGTGTTGGTGAATGTTCAACTGTTTGTTAGATTTATGGGCAATATGACAGGATTTCTCCAGTCATTTCTTTTGGTGCCTGAGCAGACTAAACTCTTCTGCCAAAATTGAAGAGTAGCAATTCACAAAGAAACTTATAGACCCTAACTTCCTTGTGCTAACAGAGCATAACAATATCACTGACTCCAGCCTTGTATATAGACCCCAACTGCCTTGGTCTAACAGAGCATAACAATATTACTGACTCCAGCCTTGTATATAGACCCCAACTGCCTTAGTCTAACAGAGCATAACAATATCACTGACTCCAGCCTTGTATATAGACCCTAACTTTCTTGTGCTAACAGAGCATAACAATATCACTGACTCCAGCCTTGTATATAGACCCTAACTTTCTTGTGCTAACAGAGCATAACAATATCACTGACTCCAGCCTTGTATATAGACCCTAACTTTCTTGTGCTAACAGAGCATAACAATATCACTGACTCCAGCTTTGTATATAGACCCGAACTGCCTTGGTCTAACAGAATATAACACTATCACTGACTCCAGCCTTGTATATAGACCCTAACTGCCTTGGTCTAACAGAGTATAACACTATCACTGACTCCAGCTTTGTATATAGACCCTAACTGCTTTGGTCTAACAGAGCATAACACTATCACTGACTCCAGCCTTGTATATAGACCCTAACTGCCTTGGTCTAACAGAGTATAACACTATCACTGACTCCAGCCTTGTATATAGACCCAAACTGCCTTGATCTAAGAGAGCATAACACTATCACTGACTTAACTCCAGCCTTGTATATAGACCCTAACTGCTTTGTGCTAACAGAGCATAACAATATCACTGACTCCAGCCTTGTATATAGACCCCAACTGCTTTGTACTAACAGAGCATAACAATATCACTGACTCCAGCCATGTATATAGACCCTAACTTCCTTGTTCTAACAGAGCATAACACTATTAACGACCCCAGCCATGTATTTAGACCCTAACTGCCTTGTGCTAACAGAGCATAAGACCATCACTGGCTGCAGCCTTGCGTACAGACCCTAACTGCCTTGTACTAACAGAATATAACACAATCACTGACTGCAGCCTTTGGTATAGACCCTATCTGCCTCTTGCTAACAGAGCATAACTTTGTCACTGACTGCATCCTTGTGTACAGATACTAACTACCTTGTGCTAACAGAGCATAACACTATCACTAACTGCAGCTTTGGGTATAGACCCTAGCTGACATGTGCTAACAGAGCATAACACTATCACTGACTGCAGCTTTGGGTATATACCCTAACTTCCTTGTGCTAACAGAATTCACTGACTGCAGCCTTGGTGTTTCAACTGTCACTTTGGATTTGTTGTTTTTTCTATTATCAGTCTCATTTCCTGTCACTCTCCTTTCAGTCTCTATCTTGCTGCTTCTTTGTTCCAATGTTTCATTCTTTTGTTCTATATGCCTCTCTCAGTATACTTGCCTATATCTGTTTATCCATCTTGTGTACTCTTTCTGTCCTTCGTAATCCCTGTTTATCCATCTGTACACTCTTTCTGTCCTTCTTAATCTCTGTTTATCCATCTTCTTCACTCTTTCTGTCCTTCTTAATCTCTTTTTTTTATTTTGTCTTCTTTTTTATAATTGCCTTTTTTATCGATTTATCTCTTTGTCCCCTCCGTCTCCTTATACACACATTGTGTAAGACTGTTTAAATGTCTGTCTGTCTATTTGTCTGCAGGAGTCACATGTTGCAAGCAGACTCCGAACAAGAGTGCCAGACTTGGATTAATGCAATACAGAATGGGGTGTCCAAGGCCTACAGGGATGCAGAAAGGAGGCAGACAGAACCAGAGGTATATTTGATATCACAGATATTAAAAACAAAGACTGAACTTTGTTTACACAAGTTAATAATGTTGAAACCTGACATAATATATTGTAAAACCTGTGAAAATTCAAGCGTTTCAAAATAATTATTATTTTCATTAAGTTTTTATAAATTGCCCTTTGAATAAATTTGGTGTTGGAAACTTGATTTACTGGAAATTACTGCAACAAGATGGCCAAAATTCTTCCAAATCCAAGCATAGAAAAACAGAAGATCTATGCTTTTATCTGCCTGTGGTAATTCCCATATAAATAAATACTTTAATGATTTAATTTATTAATTAATTGTTCCAGATATCTTGTGCAAAATTTCCTCCAGCATTTTATGGTGAATCATCTAAAGATGACATATCCCTCTAGTCCCCATTTATGAAAAGGCTGGACAATTTTAAGTATCAAAAAGCACCTCAGTGCAACATATTTGTACCACATTTGGTTGAAATACCACGACTTGTTTGAGAGTTATGCTCCGGAAATAAAAATATTACAACAGACAGATGAACACAGCAATGGCTATATTCCCCCCCCCCCCCATATGATATAGCAGGGGTATTTAAAAGGGCCCCTTCGATTGAATTTATGGGGTCCCTTTGACTTTCAGGGAGTCTTTCCTGCTACTTCATTATTTACTATTTATCTCCTTTCCAACAAAGTTGGTAGTGGATAATACCATATGCCCATTTGTTCATTACTCTCTCAGTATTTCATTACCCCCTTAATATCTCCAATCCTATTTCACCTAAGCATACAAAAACTGGTATGTGGTTGCATCTCAGGAGAAAATAATTCAGTCATGCCCAAACTAGGTCAGTGTGACCTAATTTGCATGATTGAGTAACTTTTGTATTTTCAGCTTTATTTGTTGCAACCTCAATATCTTGGACCCTATTTCACCTGCTCTTATGAAAATTGGTATATAGATACACCTCAATGAAAGTAACTCGTCCATACCAAAACTCGGTCTGTTTGACCTAATTTTTATGGTTGATTTACTTGTGTATTGTCAGCTATTCATTTGTTACATGCTCAATACCTTTTGACCGTATTTCACCAACACTCATGAAAATTGATATGTGATTGCATCTCAAGGAAAGCAACTTAACTATACCAAAACTAGGTCATTGTGACCCAATTTTCATGCTTGAGGGACTTTTGAAATTTCAGTAATTCATTCATTAGACCCTCAATATCTAGGACCCAATCTTTTCCACACTTGCATCTTAACAAGAGCAACTGTACCATACCAACACTAGGTCACTGTGAGCGTACATTCGTGCTTGAGCGATTTTCCTTATTTTTTTGCTATCTCTTTATTACATTCTCAATATCTTAGACCCATTTCTTGTACACTTATGACAATTGCAATGTGGATGCATCTCAACGTGAGTAGTCCTACCATGTAAAAACTAGTTCATTGTGACCTAATTTTCATACTGGAGTGACTTTTGTGCTTTCAGCTATCAATTTGTTACTTCCTCAATCTCTTGGGCCCATTTTTATCAACATTTATGGAATTTGGCATGTTGAGGCACTTAAAGGAGGGTAAGCAACCATACAAAAACTGGGTCATTGCAATGTAATTTTAACACTTGAGTGACTTTTAAAGTTTTATCAATATGTTGCACCTTCGTTATCTTGGACCCTATGTCACCAACACTCATGAAAATTGGTATGTGGATGCATCTCTATGAGAGTAACTCAACCTAATTTTCAAGCTTGAATGACTCTGGTATTTTCCTCTATACCAGTCTGTATATTGTCAACTACTCTAAATGTGCTCCTGTTGGTAAGGGAATTCATGTTTATGATTAAACATCTTATTACTTATAACATCACTAAACAATGAACATTTATATTCTCTAAAGGAGTGTAATAATTTCATGCTACTCATTCTCCTTGATACTAAATTATTGCTGAATTATTTTCACATGTTATTCAATATACAAATTTCTATAGATAAGAATTGAAAAAATATAATGTCTGCACATAACTCCATCATCAATAAGAAGTTTGCTTCATAGCTCAAGTGATAAAATCGAGTGCCTTGGTGATTTGGTGAACTTTCCTAATAATCCGGACACGAAACACAAGCTTGCAAACAATACATAGACAGTTATTATTTGTGCACCACCTTTTTCGATGTGTTGCCGATGTTCACTTATACCCATTTTAATTTTATTTTGTAAAGGACACAGTCTGAATAAAACACTGCATGAGTAATGAGTTACTCTATGGTTCATGCAACCTTGAAAAATCGGGGAATATAAGGGGTTGCCTTGAATTTTTAAAAAGTTGTCTTTATCCTTGAAATATTCTTGAATTTCTTAACAAACTCCTTGAATTTTCCCAAAACTTAACAAAGTGTTAAAACTGAATGTATCACTTTTTAAATTAAGAATTTTATTTACATATTTTCAATAATAATGAATAATAAATAAAATGGGATAAAGTTGGTTGAATCAAATGACATACAGGTAGTTACCAGATGGAGTTGTGTTCCTCTTCTGTAGTGGCATGTTAATTAGTGGCCTGTAATTAGTTGTTTTTTTCTTCTACTTTTGTACCTATTTATGCATATTAATGCAGTGATGAACAAAGTAACATATGGAGAAAGTTCGATTTCAGTAAGAAAAACACTCCTTGAAAACTGTTTGAAATCCTTGATAGTCCTTGAAAAACAGCTCTCCAGGGCTGTACGAACCATGTGTGTATAGAGACTTTTGTTTATCCATGGGCTTTCTGCTCGTCTTGTTCTCAAACATACCTGTTTCCATAACTGTAGCATAATTCAAGCAACTGATTATCCATTGAAGGCTGTTTCAGATTCTTACTTCTTTACTGAAGCATAACATGTATCATTACATTGCGAGAGGGTGTTTACTTTCTATATAAAAACTACTTAGATAGATTGCGCATATATACCATGTTTTTCATAATTGGCAACCTCCCAGACAGTGTTGGGTGGTTTTTAGACTAAAAATGTGTTTTGTGGTCCAAGTGCATGGGACTCAAAAAAGTGATGTCATACAATTGAGAATAAGTTATCTACTTGTATAAGCCTTTAGAAAATGTCAGGAAATTCATATTTGAATAAAAGAAACTTAAATATGTTTTCCTTAAAGCATTTAATATACTTTCAAACAGGAAATAGTTGGTAGACTTAGCATTGTCATATATCATCACCACCTCCCCCATGTACACACACACACATGCAAACATTCACATGATCATAATCACACGGACATTAAATAAAAAATACACCAAGTTTCTGTCTTTGAAATCCATTTGACAGTGGAATACAGTCTTAAATACATGCAGACTTTGCTGCACAATAGTTTGGTCGAGGGTGTGAAGGTGATGCAGGTGTCATTAGTGTTCATCTTTGCACTCATTAGAGACTGAATGGTACTGTTCTTCAGACTGGGTTGTTACACTTCGTCCACTTTACCTATGCAAATTAGCCAAATAGGCTCTCCAACAGCAGTGCTGAAAGGACTTACAACACAAAATCATCTTAGCTATTGTCAGTCACGTAAGTAATCTTTCGAATGGTGGTTGTTTATCTCTGACTGCCTTTACCTTTTAATCACCTCTATGACAATTAACTGTATAAACTGTCCTGTGGTGATAGTTTTCCATGAGCATTATGCTCAGTTGTGTACTGTTTATACAGGCTACAGGTTATGGGCAAAAGTCTCTCTCTGTGTCTCTATCATAAGATTTATTGGAAATCATATTTTTATAAACATGACCATGTTTTTTTCTCATGACACGTTCTGGCAGGTATGGTTTTTCAGTCAGAATTAAGTAATGATCAGGACAATAAACCAAACCTACCACATATACTAACTTAAAAGAGGGGTTCAACTGCATAGACCTAGATCTGCCATCACATAATGCACCAGCAGATCTGGATCCGTGCAGTTTGTTAGGAGTAATCAGTAGAACAAACAACATAGACCCTGATCTGCTGGTGCGTTATGCAATGGCAGATCAGTGTCTATGTTGTTTGCAGTTGGACCTGACTTATAAATGAGTATATATGGTAGGTTATGCCATCCAGTACTGAAAATGAGATCAATCAGATCACTTGACCAATATGTTTAAGCAGGGAAACCTGTTCATAAAGTACACCCATACAAATTTGTGCCATTTTTTTCAAGTATGATTTATATGGAGGTTTAAAATGATCAAGATAAAATTGATTGTATAACTATTTAGGTCAATATATATCAATCCTGCCATACATGTCTTATACTCAATTGTGCAATGATTTATATGCTTGCATGTATCCTGTATTTTTGGTACATTAAATTAATTGTTTGATCAAATTCAAATTAAATATAACAAAATCACAATGTGGCTAATATTTACATAGAAGATCTTACCTAAAAGTTCATTCAATATTATTAAATTTATGATGGAGTAGACTAATGTTTTATGCTGCTTGCAGCAATTTGTATATGTTTTTATTCAACGAGTTTCAGAAATGTTTCATGACTGATTACCATGAATTTGAAATTAGGTTTCTCACTTATTGTAAAAGACCTTGTATCACTTACCATTAAGTGTTATGTCATTGTGTGATACAATGTTTATGACATTATATACCGACACCCATAACTTCATATAGGGATCAGAAGGGGAAGCAGCTGTCACATCATCATCTAAGTCTTGTGAACCCAGTAATACTCCTGAGAAGCCACAACAGGAGAAGTCAGCTCCTCGACAGACCAAGGTTCAGATGTAAGTTTTTCTCACAGTACTTAATTGTTGTGATGAACGGTTGCTGTCTTTCCTATAGTAACTCACTAGTCGGATTGAATGTGATGACTGAAAATCCACTAACATATAATGCAACATTTAAGCCATGTTTTTTCTATATATATTTATCAGATGTTTGTGGCATGAATATGCTCTCCTTTAGTGGTCAGTTTCATCATTCACCAAACCACTTATTTTTGCTCAATTTCATCTAGGCTAGATTAAAAAAACTTTTGAGCAATAATTTGACAAAGAGTTTTTCAGCTGATGAAAATGACACAACAATATTATTGAAAACAGCAAATTCATCATGTAATTTTTTTTTTTAACCTGCCATGCCAAAAACTTGACATAACAATCACTTTAGTGTCTGTGTGCATGTCTGTACATCCATATATCTGTCCATATAATGTTACAGTTTTTAAAAAATTTAAGCTCGGTGTTGAAGTTTTATACTTTCTAGGCAGACTTGACAAAAGGGAGTTTCTTGTTAACTGCCTACAACCTAATCCTCAACTAATAAAATACAAAAGAACATTTTACGTAATTTCTCAATATATTTTATTCCAGCCGAATGGAGCAACTATTTGCCATACCAGGGAATGACAAGTGCTGTGACTGTGGTGCATCAGAACCACGTTGGGCTAGTATCAACCTGGGAATCACTCTATGTATAGAATGTTCAGGAATACACAGGTGCATTTTTTCCCCATCGCTGCTTGCAGAAGGGGCATCTTGAATTTGGTCCAGTCCATCCATCCTTGAAATGTCATGAGTGAGATTTTTAAAAAACTACTTGATGTGGACAGTTGAAATTTGGCAAGCATGTTTAAAGCCATATGAAGATATTCCGAGTACATTTTCATGCCATTTAAGCAGTTTGTTCATTTTTTTAAATTTTAAAAAAACTTCTTGAGTTTTGTATTAAAAAATCTTGTCAACATGATTACGCAGAAATTAATTGATGTGGGATGACCTGATTATATTTTCATACAATTCAAGCAGTTTTTAACTTTTAGCTTTTTTGATGGAAACTTTTGACTCAGCTTATAAGTGAGTATATATGGTAAATCAAATATCACTTTGTTTCTATTTCTCTTCTTTATTCAGGAGTTTTGGTGTCCATATGTCCAAAGTGAGGTCCATCACACTGGATGCCTGGGAACCAGAACTGTTAAAAGTCATGGCGGAACTAGGCAATGGTGTTGTCAATAGGATATATACAGCTAATATTGATGAGTCCATAGCCAAAAGAGCAACCCCTGAGTGCAATAGGTAGGTTGCTGTAAAACTGAATGAATTTCCATTGTCTTAAAATTAACTTCTTATTGTCTGGCTACTTCTGTGCAATCTTTTGATACAGTCATAAACTATAAATGTGTGGCAGTGGTTTACATGGCCAGGGGGTTATGTCTTTCTGGGTATTCATCTGAACTCCCAGATAACTATCATCCTATTCTATATTCTGACATAAATGTTTAGTTCATCTCGCCATAAGGCGATGTGAGCTTATGGTATGGCTCATTGTACCCCATGTGTCGTCCATCCATCATCCATCAACAATTACATTTTTCAGTTTCTTCACAAAAACCTCTGGACTAATTTCAACCAAATTTAGCACAGAGCATCCTGGCATAAACACCTTTAAATTTTGTACAAAATGATTCTGATCCACCAACAAATGTGGCCACCAGTACTAAAAATTAAAAACAAAATCTTGAAATAACTTCAACAAGAAAAATGGCTGAATAGATTATAACAAATTTGATAGATAGCATCCTGGCATGAAGACCTTTCAACATAAATTAAACAAATATTTAAACAACTTGCTCCCCCAAACCACTGAACAGAATTTAATCAAATTTCACAGAGAACATCCTGGTATTAAGACATTTTATATTTTTACAAATGATGCTGATTTGCCATCAAATATGGCCACCATTACTGAGACTAGAAAAAACTTTACATGATTTCTTCTCCACAACTGCTAAACAAAATTTGATCAAATTGGACAGAAAGCATTCTGGGATGAAGAACTTTCATATTTTAATCAAAATATGCTGATTTGCCATCAAACATGACCACTGTTACTAAAAATATAAAAATCTTTCAATGACTGCTTGAAACAAATTCTGAACAGAATTTCACCAAGTTTAGCAAAAAGCATCTTCGAATTTATACAAATAATATTGATATGTAATCAGATATGGCTGCCATTACAAAAAATAGAAAAACCTTTAACTTTGCAAAACTGCTCAACAGAATGTGACCAAATGTGACAGAAAGCAGCCTGGCATGAAGGCCTTTCAGTTTTATTTAAATGATGACAAATTGCCATCAAATATGGCCACCATTAATAACAGCAGAAATATCTCTAAAAAGGTTTTTAAAAAAATGCTAAACAGAATTGTACCAAATTTGACAGAAAACATTCCTGGCATTAAGACCTTTAAATTTTGTACAAATAATAGTGATCTGCCATTACTAAAAATAGACAAACTTTTAAATTAATTTTTCTCAAAAACAGTAAAACAGAATTTTATCAATTTGATGGAAAGTATCGTTGCATAAAAGCTTTTAAAACTTCTACAAACGATGCCAGTCTACCATCAAATTAGGCCACCATAATAAAAAACAGAAGAAAAAATAGTTTAAATGACTTGTTCTCATAAACCAGTTTTCAGAATTTAACCAAATTTGATAGAAAGCACTCTGGCATATAAAGCTTTTAAGTTTGTATAAAATAATGGAAATCTGCCATCAAATATGGCCACTGTTACTAAAAATAGAAAAACCTTATATGATTTCTTTTTCCAAAACTGATAAACAAAATTTGACTGAAAGCATTAAACATGAAGGACTTTCAATTTGTACAAATGATGCTGATCCAACACCAAATATGGCCACCATTACTAAAAAATATAAAAACCTTTAAATGACTTGTTCTCAAAAACTACTGGATGATATTAGGCCAGAATTGACAAAGCATTCTGGTATGAAGGCATTTTAGGTCTATACAAATAATGCTGATCCACCATCACATATGGCCGGTGTTGCAAAAATATACAATAGAAAATTTTAAAACATCTTCTAAAAACTGTACAACAGAATTTGACCAGATTTGACAGCATTCTGGCATGAAAGCCTTTTAATTTATACAAATGATGTTGATCTGCTATCAAAAATGGCTGCTGTTACTAAAAATATAAAAACCTTTCAACAACCGCTCCAAAACTGCTGAACAGAATCTGACCAAAGTTGACAAAAAGGCTAATCCTAGACTAAGAAGGCCTTTTAAATTTATACAGATGATGCCAGTCTGCTATCAAATATGGCCACCATTGCAAAAAATATTTAAAAAAATTTAAATGACTTCTTTTCAAAAACAATTTTCAGAATTGAGCCAAATTTGGCAGCACTCTGGCTAAAAAAGCTTTTAAGTTTGTACAAATAATGGCAGTCAGCCATCAAATATGGCCACTGTTACTAAATATAAAAAAACCTTTAAATGACTTCTTCTCCATAATTGCTAAACAGATTTTGACCAAATTTGAGATGAAGTTTATCTGGACTTAAGAATGCATGCTGACTTGTACCAATGATGCCAGTGTACCATCAGCTTTGGCTGCATTACTAAAAATAGAAAATGAAACTTAAATAACTTCTTTTCATAAACTGTTCAATTTAATTTGACTAAATTTAACAGAAAGCACCCTGGCATGAAGGACATTCAGTTTTACTCAAATGATGCAGATTCACTTTTTAATGTAGCCATTGTTACTGAAAACAGAAAAACCTTTTAACGCCTTCTCAAAGTACAGCCAACAGAATTTGACCAGATTTCACAGAAGGCATTGTGAAATGAGGCTTTTCAAGTTTGCACAAACGATGCTAATCTGCCTTTAAATTTTGCTGCCATTACTAAAAAATATTAAAACCTTTATATGTCAGAAAGAATCATACTAACCCAGATTGCTTGGTCAACTGCCCCTCCATTTAGCTTTAGGTAGATGTCAGCCAGGTGGGCGATCTTAGGACCACTTGGGCGCATGTTTTCCATGTTGCCTATTTTCTTAGTTATTCTAGCTGAAATTTCATGTTGTAACAGACATTTTGGATCTTGCCCTTAATACCACCATTGTTTACTCTCCATTGTGCGACATGAATCAAAAACGTAGTTTCATTCCATATTAGGCACTGTGTACTGCATTTTGTAAGCAATGCTGTGAATAGAATGTTATGACCCATAATGCACAGTGGATGCAGTATTTCTCTCATGATAAGAGCAAGGGGCCAGCCTTTGTCAAAAAAAGGGGCCAGCCTTTGTCAAAAAAAGGGGCCAACCTTTGTCAAAAAGTATGATCTGGGCTTATTATTAGATAATGGTTTCCTTAGTAAATTGTTGCCAAAAATTATATTACCATATATGTTCGCATATAAGCCAAGACTAAATGCAAACAACATAGACCCTGATCTGTCATCCCATAATGCGCCAGCAGATCAGGGTCTGTGTTGTTTGTTCTACTGATTAGTTCTTACAAACTGCATAGACCCAGATCTGCCGGTGCATTATGTGATGGCAGATCTGGGTCTATGCAGTTTGCAGTTGTATTGGCTTATATGTGAGTATGTATGGTAAATTTGGGGTGGGTTTATCATCAAGCATGGGCCTGTCATCAGATAAATCTGATAGTAAGCAATGAAAGTGTTGTAGGCTAGGTCTAAAATGACTATTAGTACATGGAACTGATATAATGAGTGATATGGAGAAAAGTCAAGATGGATACATAGTAAGATAACCATGGCCGTAATATTTGCCTTTAAAATGGCTGTAAGCCTTAGAAAACCCCTGCAAATCAAGAATTCTGCAAAAAATTCTCCATGTGTATGAGACTTCTTGTGGATTTAAGAAAAAACAAATGTTTTGTAGTTTGTGAGAAAGCTCTATAGACTTAATCAGAGAAAAAATGGATATGAAATAAGAATATGGTGAAAAAAGTCCACACTATTGTTTTTGCTGTGGATTGATTTATTTTTGTGGGTATGAATTTTTCGTCATTTTGTGGAAGATTACATTTAATCAGTTTTTGAATTGATGGATTGGGGAAGGGGGTCCTGTTGTTTCCAAAGAAGGATCATGGTTTATTGGGTCTTTGAATTCGTCATTTATAGCAACCACAAAATCTGCTGAAACGAGTCCCCATGAAAAATAGAGAATTTACAGTGTACTGTTAGCAACTAAAATTGGGGTCCTGAATTATAAAACCTGCAGCACTAGTGTGTCAGCCACCATTGTCCTGAATATAAGCATAATTGGCTGATGTCAGTAGGAATCCAGAACAAAAATTTGCTTGGTACACAATGGTGAAAATAAAAACTACCTCTTCCTATGATTATTTTTTTTTGGGGGGGGGGGGACGGGCAGGGGGTTGTTTTAACTGCACTTTTAACACATTATTGGTTATATCATGCCAAGGAAATGGGAACTAAGTGCCTTTCCCAAGGACACACCAGTGCAGTCCACCCAGGCTGGTCTTGGTGGGTGTCAAATCCACAACCCTTGGAATACCAACTGAGCTACCATGGCTCCATCCTATGAATAGAGCTGTATTATACAGGTTTTTGGCACTCTTTCTTGCAGAACTATACGAGAGGCCTGGATACGAGCCAAATATGTCCAGAAAGCTTTTGTCAACAAACTACCTAGCCCCAAGAGCAGTAGTTCTGGTACCAAGGCCAAAGGTTGGATTGTGAAAAAGAAGTGTCGCAAATCTCCATCTCGATCAGCATCCAAAGATGAATTGTTGCCATCGGAACTGGACACTGACGTCACAAGTGGTCTGTTGGAGGGTATTTACTCTAGACACGCATGATGCTTGCCCGCACTCTGACTAAGGCCTGCTGTGTAAAATGTGATAGTATGAGAGGAATTCGGCATCAAGTTTGCACAGTGACACTGTCATAATTGGGCTTCCTTGGCCACATTTAAGAGTTTTTTGATTTTTAGATAGACCAGGAGAGCTTATGCGATGGTCTATTGTCCGTCATCCCTCATCCATCCATCTGTCTGTTAGCACAAGTTTGTTATCACTTCTCCTCCTGAACTACTTGGAGAAATGCCATGAAACTGTAAATGGTGCCACTCAGACATCCAATATGACTAGCACAGTGGCCATCTTGAAAATCTTGTTATTGCTACTCCTCCTGAATGGATGGTCATGTCAGCATGGGGTTTTCACTAAAGACTTCTTATAATGTCTAGTTGGTCCTGACATCCAATATAGCCATCATGGCAGCCATCTTAAAAATCTTATAGCTATGCATCCTAAACAGAAAGTCAGATTGACATATGGTTTTCACCTGAAGACTTCTTATGATGTTTACTTGGTTCTAGATGAACATGGTGCCGATCTCATGTCCATTATGACTGCTACAGCATCGATTTTGAAAATCTTATCGCTAATCCTCTTGAATGGATGGTCATATCAACATGGGTTTTTCACTGAAAGACTTCTTATGATGTCTAGTTTGTCCTAAATGAAAATGGTGCCACTCAGACATCCAGTATGGCTGCCACAGTGGCCATTTTGAAAATCTTGTTATCACTACTTCCCCTGAATGAATGGTCATATCAGAATGGGGTTTTAACTGAAAAGACTTTTTATGATGTCTAGTTGGTCGTAAATGAAAATGGTGCCAATCTGATTTTCAATATCGCCACCACAATGGCCATCTTGAAAATCTTGTTATTGCTACTTCTCCTAGATGACTGGTCATATCGACATTGTACTTTCACCAAAAGACTTCTTATGATAATCCTAAATGAAAATGGTGCCAATCTGATATTCAATATGGCCACCATGGCAGCCACGTTAAAAATCTTGCTATTTCTCCACAATGGAAAGTCATATCAACATGGGGTTTTTGCCAGAAGACTTCTTATGATGTCTTGTTGGTCCTAAATGAAAATGGTACCAATCTTACAATCAATATGTCCACCACAGCAGCTAATTTGAAAATGTTGTTTTCACTGAAGAATATTAAAGATGGTTTCAACATTCAGCACTTAAAAGGAAGAAATGATCTTATCTTGAATGCGAGGAAATTCTTTTCAGAGGGTAGAACATTAACGGGGCTTATTAAATCTAGTTTTACTAGGGTAATATACATTTTAGCAAGCAGTCTCATGATATTCAACTGTAGGCAAATCATATATGATCAAGGAGAGATTTTGTAAGCTGTCAGATTGATAAGAAGGAAACAACCATTGGATTTAATAATAATGATAATAATACTTTATTTAATATTGATACCTTTATTTACAGAGGGTACAACTCATTTAACAAATAACCAGCTTCTCTCCCACAAGGCCCTCATGATACAGGTATAATAAGGAATACAAAAAAACCAATAAGATACAGAATTAAGGGTTCAATGTCTCACTCAAAAATATTTCATTAAAAGGTATATAGAAGGTCAGATAGAAACATCAAAAATTTGGGATGCATAAGATCTGAATAACAGAGTATTAACCAAAGAAACATTTAATGACATATGTTAAAGATAGCTGTAACATCCTGCTTTTAATTGGTAAGACTGTCAGATTGTTTTCCTAAGTGGTAATTGATCCTAGTTAGTAGGTCCAGTATAAGTAATACATTTTAATGCATTTATGAAAAGTAACATCACCAGATTCAAACTATAGGGTCAAGATATGGCATTTTCAGGTGCAAATTCTTACCATGATATTTGTAAAGGAAACTTTTTCACCAAAAAATACAAAACAGTATCTAAAAGAAGTACTGTAATATATACTCGCGTATAAGTCGGGTCCAACTGCAAACAACATAGACCCAGATCTATCATCATATACTGTGCCAGCAGATCAGGGTCTGTTTTGTTTCTTCTACTGATAAGTCTTAACAAACTGCATAGACCAAGATATGCCAGCCTATTATGTGATGGCAGATCTGGGTCTGTGTTGTTTGCAGTTGGGTCCAAACTAAAGAGAGTATGTACAGTAGATGTGATTTTAAAGGTGGTCAAGGGACACAGATGTTTATTTTTTAACCTAACACAGTTACAACTCTTCCTTTTTAAAACCATCACAACAAATATTTTGGATTCAAAAATTCTCTTCTTAATTACCCATACCTATTCGGCATCTATACTTAGCACCAAAACAACCCTTATTAGGGCTGGAATTATGAATATGCCAAATTCCTCTCACTTGGACAAAGGTAACATCTTCTCAGTCTCTATGAATGAAAACAAGCATTTTGTGTGTGGTTTTATTTGACTGATATTTATTTGAATGGATCATTTTCAAACAAATGGAGGTAGGGGCACAGGAAGGCACTTGAAAACAGTGGGATTCTTTTTAATCTTCACAAGCATAAATATCCTAAGAGTTGATAATACATGTACAAAAATTTAGTAAATATGACAGATCATAGAGAGTAATTATGAGTGATATGATTGATAAATTAAATTTCTTCTATTTCACTCATTATTTTCACTTTTTTGTTGTCAAATACATATTCAGTAAAACATCAGTAGCTCAAACATTGATTTCTTGAATACTCTTTCTTACCTAGAATCACTCTTTTAGTTCTGGTGTAAAACCATCTCTTTTCTGTGACTTCAAATGCTCAAAACAACTGGAAACTTATAACATGTACAGTGTTCATAGTTAAACTAGATACAAAACTTTGATCATGGTGCCATGTTTTACATGAGCAGTTTATTTCCTACATAATCAGACCTATCTTGATCTTTATGCTTGGAATCTTTCTTTTCATAATCACATGGGTGCCTTAATAAATTCTTACCTATGTGTAAAGTGATTCAGTTCACTTATTTCGAGTGTGAATTATAATTTATTTCCCTATTATCCCTCTCCATTTAACAATAATTGAAATCACTATTAAGGTTTATGACTTGACTAATGTTATTAGAAGCAATTAACCATAGTACATTAATGATAATGCATATAGAATAAATATATTTTTAATTTACAGAATTTTAATAACCTTTATGCACGTTATGATTGTCTTTATCATCATCATAATCTGACAAATTGTAATTATGTCCAGTATCAAAAATCAGGTTAAAAAAAAGAGATGAAGCTATTATTTGCACCTAGAACAATTGCATCATCAATGTTAGAGCTATAGCATTGTGAAAGTTGGGCTAACCTGGAATTGCATTGCCTACCATGATAGATTTTAGAGCGACCCCTCTGTTGAAAGACATGTTTTAAGTGATTTATGCTCCATTTAAAGATGTATTTGGGTGTACAACTCAGAATTGGTAAGCCAGAAACAATCTCTTACATTATCATTTGAAATTAAACGAATGATGCATGATGGACACCAATAATATTTTTTCACACATTAACTTAGAGTTAACTAGGGGACTTGTACTGCACTGATGATTAGGAATATACACTGAATGTAATGCATGGTAACTGATAATCTGGTACCATATATACTCGCTTATATCATATATACTCACTTATAATCCAGGTCCAAATGCAAACGACATAGACCCTGATCTGCCGTCGCATAATGCGCTGGCAGATCAGGGTCTATGTTGTTTGTTCTACTGATTAGTCCTTACAAACTGCATAGAAAATATACAGTAAGTTGAATCCAACTGCAAATTGCACAGACCCAGATCTGCCATCACATAATGCACTGGCAGATCGGGGTCTATGCAGTTTGTTGGAAGTAATTAGGCTTAATCAGCAATGGCAGATCAGAATCTATGTTGTTTGCAGTTGGACTTGACTTATAAGCAAGTATACAGTATTAACAGGCAACATTACCTTTTCACTTTTGTTGAACAAGAAATTATATGGTACAGTATATCTCTGCTCATTATTCCTTCTATAATGCATGATATTTAGCGATATTAGCAATCATGATACCTTTATCACTTTCCTTACACTCAAGAAATTCTGTCGGAATGATAAGATTTGACTGCTGACTTCTAAATCAGATCTAGAAAAACTTTAATATTGTCACTTGACCTGCTAGAAAAAGTTCTTGTCCTTACACACCTACCACTCTTGTTATGCTCAACAATTTTCACAGAATTTCATTTCCTCACATGAATGTCATCTGAATGAGATTCAATCTTTGCATTGAAATCTGCCCAAAAAAAGGGCCTTTTTCATCTCTTATGAAGCAAAACAGAATTCTCAATCTGTCTAGCTAATGGTGGTGTTGTTTTTTTGTCAGAATTATTCTGCATCAATTTTAAATCCAGATTGTGAACAAGCAAAAATGCTTCAAAAACTTCAGTATTTTTGCCCTGTCTTTCTTCTGACAAACTAAATTTATATCAACCACACTCATATGGAGATTTAAGTATCTGAATTTGCCTTGCTGTAGATCAGATTTGCACAAAACCTGACCAGCTAAACAGTTTTAGTTTCATCTCAAGCGTTTGATACACATTTCTAGTCATAGAGCAGAAGAGCTTAAGGGATGGCCTGTTGTCCATTGTCTGTCCGTCCATCCATTAGCACAAGTTTGTTATCACCACTCCTCCAAAACTACATGAAGGATTGCCATGAAACTTTATTCACACATTCATCCCATGGTCTAGTTGATCCTTAATGAAAATGGTGCTGCGCAGACATACATTATGGCCACCACTGCAGCCATCTTGGAAATCTTATCACTACTCCTCCTGAATGGATGGTCACATCAACATGTGGTTTTCACTAAGAGACTTCTTATGATGTCTAGTCAGACCCAGAATGAAAATGGTGCTGATCTGATGTCTAATATAGCCACCATGGTAGCCATCTTGAAAATCTTGTTATTGCTACTCCTCCTGAATGGAAATCATATCAACATTGAATTTTCAGCAGAATACTTCTTACAATGTCTAGTTGGTCATAAGTGAAAATGGTTCCATTCGGACATACAATATGGCCACCACAGCAGCTATCTTGAAAATCTACTATGCTACTCATCCTGAATGGAAAGTCATATCAATATCAGGTTTTCACTAAAAGATTTCTTATGATGTATCTTTGGTCCTAAATGAAAACGGTGCCAATCTGGCATCCAGAATGGCCAACATGGTAGCCATTTTGAAAATCTTGTTATTGCTAATCCTCCCGAATGGAAAGTCATATCGACATCAGGTTTTCACCGGAAGACTTTTTATGATGTCTAGTTGGTCCCAAATGAAAATGGTGTTGATCTGACCTCCACAGTGGCCATCCTGGAAATCTTGTCGCTACTCCTCCTGGATGGATGGTCATATCGACATTGGGTTTTCACCAAAAGACTTCTTATGATGTCTAGTTGGTCCTAAATAAAATGGTGCTGATCTGACACCCAATATGCCACCTTGGCAACCATTTTGAAAATCTTGTTATCGCCACCTATCCTAAATGGAAAGTCTTATCACCATGGGCTTTTCACTAGACTTCTTAGGGTATCTAGTTGGGTATGAATGAAAATAATACTAATCTGACATCCAACATGAACACTATGGTTGCCATCTTGAAAATCTTGGTATCACTACTCCTCCGGAATGTATGGTCATATTTACATGTGGTTTTCACCAAAAGACTTTCCATGATGTCTAGTTGGTCCTCAATGAAAATGGTGCTGATCTTCCATCCAATATGGCCATCAAAGTGGCTAACTTGAAAATCATGTTGTTGCTCAACTGTATCATAGATGGTTCAGCACTCAGCAGTTAAAATGAAGAAATTTGTGTTACCTTGATTTTCTGGAAATTCTTTGCAGTCAGTAGAGCGTCATTCGTGTCAAGGGACTCTTATTGTTAGTTAAACCCAGTTATTCAACCCAGAGCACGGTTTCACATTCAGACGTACTGAGCTAGATACATGCATTATCTGGTACATACTGAATGCTTCAGTAAAACTGACTCACACCAACATATGCATTCCTGGATTCTAATTTATATAATAAATGATCCAATAGGTCAAATATTGGTATTCACTTCTTATTTTGTAATTCCAGTGTTATTAAAATTGAGATCTCCAACATAAGAGATCTGATGGATAATTATACAAGGTCATGTTCTGTTGACCATTCAGTTCACTAATTAGATTACAGCTTTTACATTTATGAAAGTGAAAAACATCATTCAGAATATATTGTGTCTAATGATAATCCTCCCTAACACGTAATACAAGGATTTATTTGATAGGTTGCTAAAAATAAGTGGACCGGGAATTCCATAGGTTACTAGAGCATTAATCTTTATCGGTGCCTGTCAGATCTACTTATTATTAGTAGATCTCAATTTTAATCACATTGTTAGAAATTCAATCCTCAGCACAATATGAAACACAAGTGGAAGATCATCAGGACAAGATTTAGACCATAACTGTTTGTTACTGTAATCTAAATTTTGAAATCTACTTGCTGATGTAACTACAAACTGCATAGATGCAGATGTTCTTTCACATAATGCACCAGCAGATCTGGGTCTATGCTGTTCATTTGAAATCATTTTATATTGTTATTAGAACAATAGCTGGCCCTTATTTACCAACCCAGCATGCAACAGTACATCTGATTCTCTACTGTTCACAGTTTAGTGCAAATTATTCATGGACAAATACACTACATGATTCATATTTTTCACTACTTTCAATTCAGAAATACACAAATCTTCTGTCATTTTAAAATAATTTCTTCTGTCTGCACTGTTGCATGAAGTCTTGAATGCAGTAATGCAGTTACATAGCATGCCCCCCCCCCCCTCTGTAATGGGAATTAAAAAATGTCCTCCAACACATTTCTAAGCTTAATTTTGTTCATGGAAATACAATATGAAATGGAAAATATGAAACTAAGAATTAACAGAAGAAGGATAAGAAAATATTTTTAAAAAGCAATTAGATTTTACAATTTTAAGTACAGTGATTGGTGTGAGCTCATTTTCATAATGTTTTCAAAATATTTAGTCTGTACTGTTCATAGATACATATACTTTTTACATACATATTAGTATATCAGATGATTTGATTACAAGAGTGTAACAGGGAAAAGTTTCAGATATTTAAGGAAACAAATGCTGAATTAGTTATATGAACGCTTTCTGTTTTTATTTTTCTGTCATCAGAGTGACTTTATGAGATGTGTTATAAACATAGAATAATGATCGGTGTTTCATTTGTTTTGTATCGATTGTTGTTCCCAGTTAACAAGATGTGATCAACAATGATGTAAATTCTTTTCTAACTACTGACAATAAATATAACTAAAGAAAACTAATTGTATATTTTTCTGGTTTTAGCTGTACTGAATGTCTCTGTGTGTGGGTCAAAAGACAATGACAGTGGTTTGGGGGCCAGTGCAAGCGATGTACTTGTGTTTGGAACAGACTTGGATTTGCCTGATTTAAAACAAAGTAGGTTATCATCTTGCCTTTTCATGAAGGATTTTTGACTGTTTCTTGTTTCAACATTTTAATTTCTTTAGCTCACCTGTCAATAAGGCTTATTGTATGGTCCTGTGTCTGGTGAGCATTAGCTTTAAGGCCAGGTGAGCTTATTGTATGGTCCTGTGTCTGGTGAGCATTAGCTTTAAGGCCAGGTGAGCTTATTGCATGGTCCTGTGTCTGGTGTGCATTAGCTTTAAGGCCAGGTGAGCTTATTGTATGGTCCTGTGTCTGGTGAGCATTAGCTTTAAGGCCAGGTGAGCTTATTGCATGGTCCTGTGTCTGGTGTGCATTAGCTTTAAGGCCAGGTGAGCTTATTGTATGGTCCTGTGTCTGGTATGCATTAGCTTTAAGGCCAGGTGAGCTTATTGTATGGTCCTGTGTCTGGTGTGCATTAGCTTTAAGGCCAGGTGAGCTTATTGTATGGTCCTGTGTCTGGTGAGCATTAGCTTTAAGGCCAGGTGAGCTTATTGCATGGTCCTGTGTCTGGTGTGCATTAGCTTTAAGGCCAGGTGAGCTTATTGCATGGTCCTGTGTCTGGTGTGCATTAGCTTTAAGGCCAGGTGAGCTTATTGCATGGTCCTGTGTCTGGTGAGCATTAGCTTTAAGGCCAGGTGAGCTTATTGCATGGTCCTGTGTCTGGTGAGCATTAGCTTTAAGGCCAGGTGAGCTTATTGCATGGTCCTGTGTCTGGTGTGCATTAGCTTTAAGGCCAGGTGAGCTTATTGCATGGTCCTGTGTCTGGTGTGCATTAGCTTTAAGGCCAGGTGAGCTTATTGTATGGTCCTGTGTCTGGTATGCATTAGCTTTAAGGCCAGGTGAGCTTATTGTATGGTCCTGTGTCTGGTGTGCATTAGCTTTAAGGCCAGGTGAGCTTATTGTATGGTCCTATGTCTGGTATGCATTAGCTTTAAGGCCATATGAGCTTATTGTATGGTCCTATGTCTGGTGGTCATTGTGTAGTTTCCAGTCATCCACAATTGATATTTTCAACTTCTTTTCAAAAACCACTGGAACAATTTCAAACAAACATGGTAGATAACTTTTTGGCATGGAAACGTTTAAATTTTTTTTCAAATTAGGCCAGTCCCCCACCAAATGCAGCTGCTGAAAATACTACTAAATAAAAAAACATTAAAGTCACTTTTCTCAAACACTGCTTAATAGAATTTGACAAAATTTGACAATGAATTGTGGCATAAAAGACTTCGAAGGCTGTACAAATGATGTTGATCCACTGCCAAACATAGCAATCATTACTAAAAATATTAAAACCTTTAAACGACTTCTTAAACGTTTCTCAGCTAAATTCAAACAGAAGCATCCTGCATGAAGGCCTTTCAAGATTGTACATTGCCAAGTGATGCTGATTTGGCATCAGGTATGGCTGCCATTACTAAATTAGAAAAACCTACAAACAATGGCTTCGCAAAACTGCTCAACTGAATTTGATCACTTTTGCGTAAATATTTTTTTAACCCATAGTACTTGACCAGCTGCTTTTGCATTTGGCTATTAGGCAGATGTCATCCAGTGAGCTATCCCTGGTCCACTAGAGCCTCATGTTTCATTTTCTGTGTATTGTAAAACAACTTCTAACAACTTAAACCCTATATGCATCTGATGCATACCTGCCAACCATTACGCTTTTGGCATAATCATTCCTCTTTTTTCACCTAATTACGTCTTACACTTGCCTGTATGTATATGGATCACGCTTTTCTGGAACATTAAAAAAAAAAATAATAATAAAGCAATAAAAAGTTGTGTTTGTCATTTTTATTATCATCTCTTTAATCGCACACATATAAATCTGAGAATATTCTTAACAATAAAAATACTTAAGAATAGCGTAAGAATACATTTGTTATAGATTCTACCTCCTGTGTACTTTCCTTATTTTCTATTTATAGCAGCTGTATTTGACCCATTTCCATTACATTAATATACTAAATATGGTAGCAGACCAGTCTATACTTTTAAAAAAATGGTGGCAGATGTTAAGTGAAACAGGCTTTATCGATGTGACTATTATATTGAATATTATATACAACTGAAAATGTTTAGAGAAGACCAATCTTTTTAAACTTTAAAATGTGTCGGATCAGAAAAAAGACAAATCAATAGTCCTTTACAAATTTAGAAAGATTAACACGAGAGAGTAATACAACACTCAGGTTGAACACACGGTAATGATCGTTGTTGAATTTGTGGAGTTGACTTTACGATCACTCGGGGAAAGTTAGACACGCGGACTATTTAAAGTGAGTGTTGTGTATATATAATTTGCAAATATGTGTTGTGGTTTGTATTCTGATCCTAATTCATGTGGATTTTGCCCATTTGTGACAAGAACTTTACCCAGCTTCAGATACAGGTTAGTAGCAAAACTAAATGTACATTTTTCATACAGTTTATTGTAATTATGGCATGTATTGTATAGATTACACTTTTTATGATCAGATTACACTTTTTTGCCACTTAGGTTACGCTTATACCTCTGTAGGCGTTGGCAGGTATGGTGATGTTGACATGATGTGGCCTTTGAGAGTAAGGAAACCAGAGGACATGGGAGAAACCCTTGACCTTTGGATTCAATTTCACTAGTGAGAATCTTTTAATGTGTTGTATTGGTGTTGTTTGACAAGTATTAAATACAGCAGAATATTATGAGTGAATGCTCACTTCCACAACGGCATCGCTAACAATAATACTGTGAATTCATTTTTATTCATGGTCATTTTTAACAACACATACATCTCCCCCACCCCCACCCCCAACACCTCACATCTTGATTTGGTCCTTTCAATCCCACGAAGCATGTTCACAAGATTGTACAAACACCACTCAGTGTAGACAAATGAAATTTGGCAAGTATATTTGTATGCATCTGTAGATGGCCTGATTAGATTTTCAAGATGTTACATCAATTTAAATTTTTTTACACATTTTTAAACTTTTTGGACTGACACTGTTTTTTGAAAACTTTTAAGAAATTAAGCAAAACCACTTGACATAGACAAATAAATGTTGGTAGACATGTTTATAGAATTATGTAATGAACCTAACCCCATATTTACAAAACTCCTGAACTTTACAATTTGAGTACACACTAAAATAAAAATTGTGCCTATGGTCAAAAGAAGTATGTTGGAAGTGGACCAGAGACCCTGAAATTCCAGTGGCTCATGCCAGACATATTTTCTAGAAAATTAATGTGGCAGCCATATATTTGTGATATTCAGTTTAAAAAACATTCAAATGAGATATAACAAGTTGTGACAAAAAAGACAACTTTGATATACCTAATTATTAAATGAACAGTAAAATGTGTCATTTTCAGTTCCAGATTAGCTGCTGCTGTAGTATTAGTATTATCCTTCCATGATTAAATGGTTTTCTTTCAGACTAATTATTTATAAAACATAATTTTTTCTTTCAGAAAACTACACAATAGAATTTCACCTGACAAAAGTATTTTATTCCACTCTGCTGTTTTTTTAAAATTATTAACTGATGACAAGCTGATGTACTACCTTAGAAATATGTAACACATAATTAACAGGCATTTCCAGTGAAGTCAAATGGTGAAGTTTTATTTGATCAGGTCCCCAAATAAATCTTGGACGATGATAATAAAAGTTAGTTGTTGTTGTTTTGTTTTTTTAATTCGGGTCAAAGCTTCACATATTTTGTTCTAAAGGTACCATGTGCTGACACTCTGTGACACAAACCACGCATTGTGAGGGACTGATGTAATGTCTGTAGTATAGACCCTAGGGCAATTGTTCAATTATAGTTTTTTTTTTATAAATCCAGGAGATAAGCTTTCACACCTCTTTTTTCTTGTGTTTTGAGGCTATAGAGTGTTTAAACAATTGGGAAAACATAATGACCAAACACACTTAGTTGGTGACACATCTATTAATTCAGAGATCCTGCCATGTCACAAGAGTGCACAAATCACACAAAAATGTTACGAATTTGTGCACTTGGAAAGAAGTAATGCATGAAAACTCCAGCAAAATACTTCAAACCATGCATATAAAAATGTACTCAGCACAGTAAACAATTTTTATTTAACTGTTAAGATAAACTGAATAAATAAGAATCCTAAAACATTAAAAAGTAAGGATACTTATTTGATCAGAATACCTCTGTCCATTCCAAAGTATGCAGATGTAGGTTAATACAAAAGGATGCTTGGAAATCCCACTAATTATTTATAGCAGAAAAATGTGTGTACTAGAGGGATTCTGCAATTAATGCCCTTTCCTCACATTTGTGCATGCATGAATTAATAGCAGAAAAATGTGTACGAGAGGGGTTCTGCAATTGATGCCCTTTCCTCACATTTGAACTTTGGTGCATTTGCGGAAGGTGAGATTTTTCAAGCATTGTTGGGCAGAAAATGACTGATTCTTTTCAACTTCAAGTTCGTGCTGGCACAAATGTGCAAAGTGAATGGCAGAATGAAGAAAGTGAAGGATGAAGTAGAGTTTCTCACCAAATGGAGGATGATAATTGTAAAATGCTGACAGATGCCAGGTTAGATGAACCACTAAAGAAGAAACCAAAATTTGATGCAAAGTTTCAGAAATCTTGGCTGTTAGAGTACAAATAGTTACAGCACTACACCAAGATAGGAGGTATGCTGTGCAATATTTGCAAAAACTGTGAAAAATAACCCTTTTATGTTAGAAATTGGCATTTGAATTTTAGGATGTCAACTCTTACACGACACACTGAGTCACCAGATCACATACATTTTGGAGCAGAGATATCCATTAGATAATACCTGTGAACTGTGGAAAATTCTCCAAACAAATATAATGAACAGTTTCCAACTTGTTGAAGCTGGCTAAGCTAGCTACGCATACCCCCCTTCAGACGGCAGATTGTGAAAGTGGGTTCTCAGCACGGAACACTATTCATACACAGAAAAGGAACATATTAAGTTCAGAAACGGTCAACAGATTATTGTTTATATATCTGGAGGGAAAATCTCATTAGGATTTTGATTTCAATAGAGACCAAACAGAATGGAGCAGGAAGAAAGAGAGAATGATATTTAAGTGTTGGGTAAATAAAGATGGCAATTCCTCCCCCCCCCCCATTTTTTTTTCTACTTCTGGACCCCCCACATTTTCTGATGACAAGGGGGGAGGTCCCCCCCCCCATCAGATAAAATCCTGGCAGCATCTCTGTTGATTGTCTAACAAATAAACAATATAGTCACCCTTGAATTAAGCTTAGTGGGCAGCATTGGTATTGATTTTTTGACAAAGAAATAATTAGTTAACTTGACATAGTGACCATTGAATTGTTCTTTGTTAAGGTGTTGTTGTTGTTTTTTTTGTCAGTATAATGGATTAAAAAATCAAAGACAAGTTGATATAATGATATTTGAAAACTCCTAGGACCGATGTCTGGTTGCTCATAATATGTGTTGGTCAAAACCTTTGACCTACCGGACATGCTCAGCAAATACAGGTATTTAAGGATCTCTGAAGTGGACTAAGATATCAGACTGGTATTATGTTGCTTTTTATTCTAAACCTCCAATTAGTAATTGGATCAGGAAATAATGTCCTTGCTATAATAACAGGTAAACATTACATAATTAAAATTGGTTTTACCCCTTTCTCAGCTTCCCATGAAACAAATTGCCAAACTTAACAATTACTCTACCTTTAGCTGAATTTCATCTTTTCAGACTTTTCTACATTGATCAGTCTTTTCGCGATCATATTTCAAAAATTGAGTATGCACTCAAGATGAGGAGTTTTGTGACTGTGGGGCCTAAGTAGACTTTTCATACTATCCTGTAATTTATCCAGGATTTTCACTCAGAGAGGCAGTTCCCCTACTGGCATTTTTGTAATGAGAGATTTTCAGTTTTAAGGACGGCAGTTTTTATATGGGACTATGAAGAGATTATTTATAGCATGCTCCAACAAACGCGTGATAAATAACTTCTAATGACTGAAGACAATGAATGAAGACAAAACTTAAGTTGTTTATTTTCCTTATCAGCAGGCCACAGCGACCATGTGGTATGACATTGGCACTATTTCTTATACATTAGAACTGCATGTAACAGCAGAGACATTACCACTAAATACCAAAAACTACATATCTGCCATTGTAAAACCTTGCAAAGTGCCATTGGTAATAAATAGATAATGGAAGCACCTCATTGCTCAGATGCAAAAAATAACTTAGTAAGCACTAGATTATGGTGGTTGATCTAGAATTTAAGTGGTTAAATAATCAGACTGAGTTTTTTTAATATTAATGTACCGTATATACTCATGTATAATCCGGGTCCAAATGCAAACAACATAGATCCTGAACTGCCGTCGCATATTGCGTTGGCAGATCAGGGTCTATGTTGTTTGTTCTACTTACTAGTCCTTACAAACTGCATAGACCCAGATCTGCCATCACATAATGCGCCGGCAGATCTGGGTCTGTGCAGTTTGCAGTTGGTATTGGATTATATGCATGTATATACAGTATGTTAGGTTTCATTATACTCATGGCAAATTTACTATGTGCTTATTTAAGACTAGGGATTCATTCAAGTTAAGGGGAATTCATACAATTGCACATCCTGGAGAAAAAATAACTATTATAGCAATTTTTCACATTTTTCTATGTATTTGAACTTTTTGGACCTGGACTTTTTGTGTGCAGTGAGGGCATATATGTTTTACAATCACAAATCTAGTTTTCTATAATTCTCTCACCACACAGGTTTTGACCTTGACTGTTCTGAGGATTCACTCTCTGGGAGTGAGGAGGCAGAGGACAACATATCAACGACATCATGGGAGGACATGAGTCGATTGGATCCAAACATGCTGCTGTACAAGGCAGCCCAGGCCCGAAATCTTCCTGTCATGTTGGAGGCATTAGCAAATGGGGCATTGCCAAACTGGGTGAATGAAGAGGATGAAGGGAAGACACCTGTCATGAAAGCTATAGATACTGTAAGGGGGAATAGTGGGCTCATCTCTTGTCGAATGTACTTGTATTTTGCACAATTCATTTTATCATATGCAGATCTAGTAACAGGTCTTAAGGTGCTTTCAGAATTCTGTAAGTATTATTATGTTTCACCTATAACAGTCATAACTTTGATTTTCTGGACTGCCTGAGAGACATGGATAATTTTCTGAACTCCTTGGGAGATAAGGATTATTTTCTGGACTACCAGGAAGATGTGGATAATTTTCTGTACTCCCTGAGAGATGTGGATTATTTTCTGGACTCCCTGGGAGGTGTGGATTATTTTCTGGACTCCCTGGGAGACATGGACTATTTTCTGGACTCCCTGGGAGACATGGACTATTTTCTGGACTCTCTGGGAGACATGGACTATTTTCTGGACTCCCTGGGAGACATGGACTATTTTATGGAATCCTTGGGAGACATGGATTTAGTCCAGATAAATTAATATGCAGATAAAAAATAAAAAGATAATAATATAAAGAACAAATCTTAGGTCCAGAGGACATTTCTATTAGTCCATATTACTGTAAAGATTGGATATTTAGTATATGGTGTATTTAGTTTTTACTGTATAGTTTTCAGCCATCACTCTGGTCACCCTGTATGCAATAAAAAGGACCTGTGGTGGCTCAGGGGTTAGCGTGCGGGATAGGGAGGTTTGCATTAGAATCCTGACATGGCCAAAGCAGGTCAACTGCCATAGTGTCTTTGGGAAATGCATGCTTTACTCCAGTTCCTTCAACATGACTTAACCTTTCATGTGTTGATGTGCCATTAAATACCAATCAAGCAAGCATGCAATGAAAAGGGGGACCTTATAAGATCATTGACCTCTAGCTAATGAGGGCGACAAAATGGGAAAGATGCAGGTGGAAGTAGTCTCTCGTTGGGGTTAGTCTCTCAAAACCAGCCACATAGGAGGGGGACCACTGTATAATCTCTCATCAGGGGGTAGTCTCGTGAGAGCAGCCTTATAGGAGGGGGATCACTATATATATATATATATATATATATATACAGTCCTACCCATTTATGTCGACATCCTCGGGCCCGAGGAAATATTGTAGACATAAGCGGTTGTCGAGATAAGTGGGGGGGGGGGTCTGAAAAAAAGCACATTTCTCTTGGACCTGCATACAAGTTAAATTCATCGGTATGGGGTGACCTGTCGTCAGTGAGTAGGATTTACACTTTGAGAAAACAAACAATGGAAATTTTGAGTACATGACGACAAAACCAGTGTGAAATACACTTCTATGTTGACAAATTACATTTTGGTTACCTTTGTGTAATAAAATCCACAATGCGTTAAGTGCATGTATATGAAAAATCCATGAATTCGTGTACGTGTCTCATGTTAGAAAATGTATGCATCGGTCACATCCTGATAGGAAACACATGTATAAAAAATGGTTGTCCTCATTTGATCTAACATGACTACACAATTCACTACGATATTCATTGTCGCCAGTAGCACATGGTTGCATAGTTGTTATTTACATGCTACAAGTAGATGTACATGTACTTAAATTTGCCTAGATTTTGGTCAGCCTGATACAATACATGTTCCCATCTTACTGAGGCTACCAAGGGAATGGGGCTATTCACAGGGAAATGAAAACATGTATTTATTTACGGAAGTCATTGTGAAAAGTACATAAAATTGAACAAGAGATATGCAGCTGATATGATTAATTTACCTTCAGCGTAGCCTTTCTTTATAGACTCAGCAGCTTTCATCCATCTAGACCAACAAGTTCTCCACCTTTATTTTTTTTTTTTAATTTTTTTTTTTTTTACTGGTCCGCCACCAGTAAAAAATAAAAAAGGTGGAGAACAACTTGTTGGTTTATCATCCATCCTGACAGAATGTTATGTATAAGTGAAAAGTTTTCACAGATGCCCCACATTCAACTTCCTTAACAGCCAGTTATTTAGTTTCCAGAGACTGTAAATTTAATCTGCGTTTTACGCTGCCTTTGGTAGCCATCATAAACATAAATAAAGTTAAAAAGGAAACTTTCACAGCACAATAAACTTGTTTTAATCACTGATCACTTTGGAAATGCAACAATCGATCAGATTTCATTGCTTTTATTCAAGTTTTGTGATTATTTTTTTTAATGAAGTGTGGATTGTTTTTATATAACATTGTAACCAGCTTGCTTTGATGAAGGGTACAAGTGTTATTTAAGTTGCCGCGAGAGGCCAACTTTATAGGACCAAACAAAAGCATGTTTTTTAATCTGACCGAGACATTAAAGCCTGGTGGCAAGATCAACTAATTGTTGAACAAAGTACAGTTTGGAACTGACCATTTGTCGACATAAAAGATCCAGCAGCAAAATTAAAGCTTGGCGGCAAGATCAACTAATTGTTGAACAAAGTATGAGTCGGAACTGGCAGCTTGTTGACATAAATGGTTAGAAAACAAGGATTTGTTCAAGCTGGGACCAAGGGCTTCTGTCGACATGTACATTTATTTTTTATCTCGACGTCGACATAAGCATGACAAATTTGGTAGTAATAGTAGACCAAGGGACCGGGACTTTGCTTTTTTGTCGACATAGGCGGCTTATCGATATGTGGGTAGGACTGTATATATATATATATGTGCACACACACTATGAATTCATTTATTTTCATGGGTGTCAGTTTTTGCAAAACATAAATGTTTTTGTCAGTAATTCAATTATTGGATTGGGGATGTGGTCCTGTTGTTTCCACAGAAGTATCATTGTTAATTGGGTTATTAATATAATGGTTTGTAGCAAGCATAAAATCCACACAATTTGTACCCCATAAAAAAAAAAATTAACAGTTATATGGTAGAATTAATGGATATGTATACTACCAAATGAATTAATACACTGTTACCATTTTTTCTTGTTGGACACTATATGTGGTAGAATGAATGGACATGAGTTCTTCCAATCGAATTAATACACTGTTACCATTTTTTCTTGTTGTACACTATATATGGTGGAATTGATGGATATGAGTTCTTCCAATCAAATTAATACACTGTTACCATTTTCTTTAAAAACAATTTACTTTTATTTACTTTTGCTTATAGCAGTGAATTAAATGTTTTTAAAATAGTTCTTTCCTGTAAACTTGTTTTAATTTCCAAATTATTATAATACCATATATACTCGCGTATAACCTGATACCAACTGCAAACTGCAAAATATACAGTAACTCATTTCATCAGAATGGTCCAACTTCATCCTGTTTGCTGCCATGTAAGAAGAAAATCACAGATAAAGTATTTATCGTAATAGCTTTAGTTGAGATATGGAAACATGTTCAATACCTAGCTCCTAGTAGGATGTATAGGCTTGGAAGATCATTCAATATGCTGAACACAAGGCTTTAGAAGGGGAGATAACTAGAAAGTTACATTTTCCATAATTAAGCTGAAAATTATTTTTAATTCTGTAAATCATATTTTAGCATCCATAAAAAATAATTTGTTAATGCAGCATGCATACGATGTATAATTGTCACAATTTGCTCATTGTCATCTTTAAACAACATAACTATGATGTCATTATTCATTTTTACTTTGTTTATCTCACAGGATTTGCAAAAATATTTCTGCTTATGACAATTTGTATTATTTACATTATGCTAAAAAAAAATTGTTTTTAGGGTTCTATGGCTGCCTGTGAGTTTTTGCTTTTGAATGGAGCCAAATTAGATAAGCTGGATCACAAGGGAAGGACACCACTTCACCATGCCACACTACAGGGTAACACTGGGTAAGTCTGTCTATTAATAGACATTTTTCCGTTCCAGTTTACAAAAAGTATATATTTCTCCTTCAAATACATTCCCTGATCACATTAACATTAGGGATGTAAGCCTGCTACCTCCCGAATCCACTGCCAAATTTACCGAAGCTTGCAAATCTTGCACTTATAATGCCTTACCAAACTGCAGACTGTGAGAGGGATTTTTCTTGCCAAAACTCCATCAGGACATCAAAGAGGAATAGAATGACCTTAGAACATATGAATATATTTATGATTATTAAGATTAAATGTTTAAACATAGAAGGATTTGATTTTGGTCCAGTGCTTTTTTGTGAAAGGAAATGACAGAGAGATGAGTATTCAAATATTTACAAGTCTGAACAATCTTACCTATTTCTTTTTACAATGTTAAGTTCAGGTGGTTATTGAGTCTTCTTTGTTGAAAGATTTGAAACTATGAGTCATTTATAAAGTTCTTTCAAAAAGTTTTTCTTGTTTTTTTGTGTTTTTTTTATGTTTTAATTATTTTAAGAATTCAGTCATTTTACCTTTATAACTCTTCATTACAGCCATGTTTGACAATCAAGAACACCATAAATAAGGAACAAATCTGCAATTATTAAATATTATTAAATCAAGGATCAGGTATACAAGCTAAGAAAATTGCTTACACACAATAAGTCACACTACAACCCTTTGCTTGCCTGTTTTGATGATGCTGCAATCACTTGAAATATGTTTTTCTGTGTGATCCATATTTCTAAAGTAAGAGGGCCAAATTTGTCCCATTGAATCTCCAAAGGGCCCAGTTTTGGATAAGGGATGGGGGAGTTGGCCCTGTTTTGGAAAATCAACACTAATTTTGTACATACATGTACATTAGTTGTACAATCTTAGTTAATTTAGTGTTTAGCTCAGGTTTTTTAACACTGTATACATATTTTACCTGGAATCATGAAACTTGGTGAGGGGATGCTCTTCATGAGCACTATTCCTTCATCACAGAAGTATGTCACTGTGACCCATATTTCATGCTTCACTGACTTTGGTTAAATGTTGTGTTTTAAGTTTATTTATCAAGCTCTTTTCATGGTAAGATCATCAAACTAGATGATTGTATGCACATCTGTTAGTACCACACCCTTACAGCAAAAGAAGGTCATGGTAACCTTCATTTCACGTGTTACTGACGTAAGTTTAGTTTTTGCATTAACTCATAACCATATAATTTTATAGCACCTTATATACATCCTGTTATAGCAGGATTCATAAAACTGGGTGAGGAGATGCATCTTGATGAGTATTTCACCCTCATCACAAAAGTGGATCAGTGTGACCCATATTTCCTGTTTCACTGACTTGGGTTCAATCTCAAGCACTGTTCATGCCAGAATCATCAAACTAGATAATTATATGCATCTCAGTTAGTCCCACCCCTAACAACAAAGAAGGTCATTATGACCCACATTTCACATTACTGGCTTATGTTAAGTTTTGTATTTAGCTCAAAACCAAATTGGTTATTTTATTATTAGCTCTACTGGTCATAGACCAGAAGAGCTTATGGAATGGTCTTTCATCTGTCGTCCCTCTGTCTGTAGCACAAGTTTATTATCACTACTCCTCCTAATTTACTTTGAGGATTGCCATGAAACTTTAAACACACATTCATCCCTTGGTCTAGTTGGTCCCAAATGAAAATGGTGCTGCTCGGACATCCAGTACGGGTACCACAGTGGCCATCTTGAAAATCTTATCACTCCTCTTCCTGAATGGATGGTCATGTCAACATGGGGTTTTCACTAAAAGAGGTGTTATGGTGTATAGTTGGTCCTAAACAGAAATGGTGTCAATCTGACATCCAATATGGCCTCCACAGCAGCAATCTTGAAAATCTTGTTATCCTTACTCCTGAACAGAAAGTCATATTGATGTGGAGTTTTCACCAAAAGACTATCATATGATGTCCAGTTGAAAATGAAAATGGTACCGATCTGACATCCAATATAGCTGCCACACAGTGGCCATCTTGAAAATCTTGTTATCGCTACTTCTTCTGAATGGATGGTTGTATCAACATGAGGTTTTTTCTAAAAGATTTCTTATGATGTCTAGTTGGTCCTAAATGAAAATGGTGCCGATCTGATGTCTTGTATTGTATGACTGCCACAGCAGCATCTTTAAAAGTTTGTTATTGTTACTCCTATTGAATGGAAAGTCATATTGACATGGTTTTTTCACAGAAAGACATCTTATGATGTGCAGTTGATCTTAAATAAAAATAGTGCCAATTTGAAATTCAATATGGCCACCACACAGTGGCCATTTTAAAAATCTTGTTATCGCTACTTTGCCTAAATGGTTGGTTGTATCAACATGATGTTTTCACTAAAAGACTTCTTATGATGTCTAGTTGGTCCTAAATAAAAATAGTGCAGATCTGACATCCAGTATGACTGCCACAGCAGCCATATTGAAAATCTTGTTTTCACTACTTCTCCTGAATCTTGTTATCACTACTTCTCCTGAATGAATGCATGTGGTTTTCACTGAATGAATGCATGTGGTTTTCACTGAATGACTGCTTATAATATTTTGTTGCTTCTAGATTAAAATGGTGCTGATCTGACGTCCAATATGTGGCCATCTTGAAAATTTTGTTTTCGCTACTCCTCTAAAATGGAAAGTCATTTTGACATGGGGTTTTCATCAGAAGAGTTCTTATGGTCTCTGGTTGGTCCTAAATGAAAATGACAAACCCTTAATATGGCCACCATGGTGGCTATCTTGAAAATATTGTTATCTCTGTGAAGAAATGGACGGCTATATCAAGATTGGGTTTTCACCAGTAAACTTCTTATGATACTTAGTTGGTCCTAAATGAAAATAGTGCTAGTTGTATATCCAATATGGCTACCATGATGGCTGTCTTGATAATCTTGTCACTACTCCCCCTGAATGATGATCATTGTGACATGGGGTTTTCACCAAAAGACTTCTAATGATGTCTACTTTGTCCTAAAATGCAAATGGTGCCAATCTGACATTAGATATGTTCACCTCAGCAGCCAATTTGAAAATCTTGTTATTACTGAAGAATATCAGAGATGGTTTTGACATTTAGCAGTTAAAAGGAAGAAATGGTCTTGAATTTCTGGAAATTCTTTTTGCCCAGTAGAGTGTCAGTTCCTTCAAGGTATTCTTGTCTACTGTAAAAATACTGTTATACCTGGAATCATGAAACTTCATGAGATTCCATCTTGATGAATACTTCACCATCATCTTAAAAGTAGGTCACTGTGGTCCATATTTCAGACTTAATTGACTTTGGTTCAGTTTGATGTTTTTACTATTCATGCTTTAATCTTTAAACTAGCTGATTTTTTTTATAACATCTCTCTTAGTACTACACCTGTACCAGTAAAGGTCACTGTAACCTATATTTCACATTTTACTGGCTTAGGTTAAGATTTTTCATGTAGCTCATGACGATATAGGTTTTTGGCATACTTAGTACATACTGTCCAATCTAGAATCAAGAAACTTGAAGATTCATTTTGATGAGCACTACTCCTTCATTTCATTAATTGTTCATTATCGTCCATATTTTACACTTAACTGACTTGGATTAAATTTTGTGTTCGATATTAATTTCTAAGGCACTGCTTATGCTAGAATCAACAAATTGATCATGATATGCATCTCTGTTACTTCCACACTCTTACAATGAAAAAGGCTCATTGTGACCTATATTTTTATCTTTTACCTGCACTTTGGTGGAGTTTATGCATTTAGCTCATGACCACAAGAGATTTTGGCATGTTATATGCATACTATCCTACCTAGAATCATGAAACTTGGGGAGGGAGTGCATTTTGATAAATTCTACATTCTTTTTACAAACAGGTTTCTGTGACCTATATTTGATGCTTCAGTGACTTTGTTGAAATTTTGTGCTAAAAGTTTATTTACTGAGTAATGTTTATGTTCCAATCATGAACTGGATAATTGCATGCATCTCTGTTACTACTGTATCCTTAAAAAACCAACATGGTTACTGTGACCTACATTTTATGCTTTACTAGCATGGGTTAAATATTTGTGTTTATGATCATGTAGATTCATCCATGCTAGACCTGTATATACATCCTAGCCTAATCAGAAGGCCCTTTCTTATCAAAGCAGTTTGAAGTAGGGATAAATATGTTTATTCAGTGGTGAAATTTCCATATTAATGACTATACCTTGTATATTGTGATAGGTTACCCTCAACAGTTTAACTGTGTATTGTACATGTGAATGAGTATAGGAATTAGATCAGTGGATTGCATGCTTTTCATCTGAGGCCTCACTTGTATTAGCTAATCAAGGTAATTATTGATGCATGAACTATATTTGTACTGTTGGCTGTCCCTCCAAGGTAACTCAAAGACAGGGACTTCAATACAGAAACAAATCTGATTTTTATGGGTGGAAAATGATAATACAAAAACAACGTTAAACTCCGGTTTTATCAACTCATTGTATCTCTTCTTTGATATCATAGAAAATAATGCTTTTTAAAAATTGTTTTATGTCTTTTATGCCCTGTCACACTAGGTAGGTAGGTTGGTGGGTGGGTTGGTGGGTAGGTATGTAGGTGGTTTCATAGTACAATACTGGATATATAGTGCTGGTTAAACATAACATTTTTAATTTATCTGTCAGATACATTATCTGATGACATGAACATTAGGGTATTACTCTCTGCTACCTCCAAATCCACAGCTCCCTGAAAGACAAAAAAACATCTTTCTGTTTATATATCATATAAACAAAGGGAAGTAACTCTTCCAGACTAACTCCCCATGTCCTCGCTAGGTGGCCACTGGTGTTCCGGATGTTATAAGTTTAAACTTTTGGTTGCAACTGTAAACTGTTCCTCTGAAGAATCCATTGCAATTTATATTTAATTTTGACCATCCAGCCTTTTTTTTCATTGGTATAGTAACTCAAGAATCCATTGCAATTTATATTTAATTTTGACCATCCAGCCTTTATTTTCATTGGTATAGGTTGATATACCTGGTGTATACAACATTTGAGCCTGTGGTCAGTCCAGCATTCTGCACTTCTCATGGCCTTCATCACTCGGACATTCTGCCTGTCTCTTCTCCTGACGATGACATAGTCAGTAAGATGCCAGTGCTTAGAGCGTGGGTGCATCCAAGACATCTTGTTGCAGTTTGGCAGGCAGAATACTGTGAAAATCAATAGGTCATGTTCAGCACATTTTCTCAGTAGGTGGAGACCATTGTTGTTGCATTTGCCAAATCCATTTTTGCCAATGATACCTGGTCATGTCTGGTGATCTGTGCCAACTCAAGCATTGAAGTCACCAAAGATGATGAGGTTGTCAGCCTTTGGTACTTCTTCAATAAAAGACTCCAGGTCTTCATAAAATTCATCCTTGATCTCATCTGGGTTGGTCATTGTGGGTGCATAGGCGCATAGCGCTTATGATAGTTGCATGTCTTTTTCCAAACAGTGGGAGTCTCATTTGCATTAGTCTGTCATTCATGCCCTTTGGGAGATTTGTGAGCTTGCTAACTAGCTGCAATTTTATGGCAGACCCAACACCAGCTTCACATTGCTCTTCTTTATTTCGGTGAGTTGTCCTACCTCTGATAGATGAGTTTCACTCTCGGCTGCTATCTGGATGTTGAATCTGGCCACTTCTCTAGAACTGTTCTTCAATCTGGTCTATCTGCTGATGTAGTTCCATTAGTGTGCGTATGTTCCAGGCACCAATGGTGAGTTGTGTCATCTTTGTTTTCTTGTTAGCTTTTTGACCGCTAAGGTGGGATTCCCGTCCGCCGCGGTGTGCTGACCAGGGTTAAGGTGAAGCAGGCAATGTTTAGGGCACCTTTTCTAGCCCCTTCCTCATGCTACAGAGGTGAGCAGTGTGATCCTAAAAAGGGCTGCTCAGTCACAAAGGGAGCTGCCGAGTTCCACTGTTGCTTTGGTCCCGTGAAAAGTGACCTTATGCCTTGAGCAGCCTGTGTGCAGGTCTGCAACTACAGCTCCCAGTGTATCCACACCTGCTGTTTTGCTGCTCACCCATTGCCACAGGACTTGAAGGTATCTGGTGGGGGGAGGGAAATAGTATCATGACTTGCATGTGAGTTGGATTTAAGTGAGGGAAAGTTGCACCGAGTCACCAAGTCACCCTCACTCTCTCGTCCAGGCCTGTCTGAATCCAGTGGCTCAACAATGAAGAAACGCCTGGAGATGCGACTGGATGCAGTGGATGGCCATCAGTTCCTACAGCACCTGAGTCGATGTCCTGTCTTACCATCTGCCTACAAAGTGGGGGGATGAGCATATCTGTTCGGCACCCTGATCCACCAGAAGGGACTTTCCAGAGGGAGTCAGGTCTAGCTGTCCACTCTGGATCAACAGTCACAGGTAGTACCGTCCACTGTTATTACGGTAGCAGGCGATGACCAAGCTCAGTATCCAGATTCAGCTAGCAGACAACCACAAGGTAAAAAGGTGCCCAGAAAACTTAATTGTCACCAAATTTAAACAGGAGAATGTGAAACAGGCATTTGTCAAAGAACTGTGCAGCCAACTGGATACAAATGATACAGACTCCGAGAATCTTGACTGGGCTTCCTTCAGAGACTCAGTGTACTCAACTGCATCCAAAACCATCATTCCCACCACACATAAACATCAAAGATTGGTTTGATGAGAACGATGCTGCCATACAGAGACTTCTGAATGAGAAACATCGGCTACAGAAGGCCTATTTAGAAGACAGCACTTCATCATCTAAGAAGGCAGCCTTCAACAACATCAAGAGAACTGTCCAATGCAAACTCAGAGAGTTACAAGACTCATAGCTGAGCAGTAAGGCAGATGACATTCAGTCCTACGCAGACAGGAATGGCATGGAGAACTTTGATGATGCTTTGAAGACAATCTGCAGGCCACAGTCATCAGGAACATCTCCAATACTGAGTGCCGATAGCGCCACTCTGCTTACTGACAAAGAAAAGATACTTCAAAGATGGGCAGAACACTTCAACAGCATCCTCAACAGTCATCTATCAGTGAGGAGGCAATTGATTGACTGCCCCAAGTGGAAATTAACATATCACTTGCTGATCCTCCAGAGCTGACTGAAAATGTGAAAGCAATTGACCTGTTGGCAAATGGCAAAGCACCTGAAGCACATGGCACAGAAACTGACTGAACTCTTTCAGTCAAATTGGACTCGGGGAACTATATCCCAGGAGTACAAGGGTGTATCCATCATCCACTTGTAAAAGTGGAAAGGCAATAGACAATCCTGTGTCAACAATTGAGGCATCTCCTTGCTGTCAATAGCCAGAAAAATTCTTGCCAGAATTCGGCTGAATCATCTTGTGCATCACATCGCTCAAGGGTTCCTGCCAGAGAGTCAGTGTGGTTTCAGGAAAGGACAAAGGACCACAGACATGGTGTTTGCAGCTTGTCAACTCCAGGAGAAATGCTAGGAACAGAACTCCAAAATGTACATGACATTCATCGACCTGACAGGAGCCTTTGACACAGTCAGCCATGGAGGCCTTTGGAAGATCATGTCAAAATTTGGTTGCCCAGAGAAATTCATCATGATGGTTCGGCAATTCCATGATGGCATGCTCGCTCATGTTGTGGATGACAGTGAGTCATCTGAACCATTCCCAGTCATCAATGGAGTCAAACAGGGCTATGCGTTTGCCCCAACCCTCTTCAGTATGGTGTTCTCTGCTATGATTACTGATGCCTTTTGTGACTATGACACTGGGATCGACAGATACCAGACTGATGGCAAGCTGTTAAATCTGAGAAGATTACAGGCGAAGATGAAGTTACAGGAAGTGACTTCGGGATCTCCTATTTGCTGACAGTTGTTCCCTGAATGCTAAATCTGAGTCTGACATGCAACAGTATGGCCCATTTCTCTTCAGCTTGTGGCAATTTCAGTCTCACAATCAGTATCAAGAATACAGAGGTGATGCACCAACCTTTTCCAGGAAAGCCTTATGTGGAGCCTACCATCACAGTAAATGGCCAAACCCTCCTGGCAGTGGACAAGTTCACCTATCTCAGCAGTACACTGTCATATGCATTCCACATCAATGATGAAGCCAATGCCAGAATTGTAAAGCAAGTGTGGCCTTTGGTAGACTATGTGCAAATGTGTGGGAGTGCAGAGGCATCAGTCTACAAACAAAACTTAAGGTCTACAAAGCCATTGTGTTGCTGACCCTGCTGTATGCTTGCGAAACCTGGATGGTGTACAGATGCCATGCCAAGAAGCTGAACCATTTCCACATGAGCTGCCTGAGGAAACTGATGAGGATAAGATGGCAGAACAGGGTCCCTGACACTGAGGTTCTCACATGGGAAGCATTCCAAGCATCCACACTCTGCTGATGAAATCACAAATGAGATGGGCAGGCCATGTCACCAGGATGTCAGAAGAGTGACTTCCAAAGATCTTTTATGGCGAGCTGAAGGAAGGAAAGCGATCTCAGGGTGGCCAGAAGAAATGCTTCAAAGATCCCCTCAAGTCATTCTTGAAATACTTCAACATTGACCCTAAGTCTTGGGAAGATCTCACACAGGATCACTCCACCTGGCAGAGTCTCATCCATACTGGAGCTACAGACTTTGAACGGAGGAGAACTGCAGAAGTGTGAGCAGCATAAGTCTCAGATCTCCAGCACATCCTTTGTTGATTGAGCAAATCCAAGTGGCATCTCCTGTCCAGTGTGCCACAGACAGTTCAGAGCACAAATTGGCCTGATCAGCCACTCACATACTCACAGAAACCAAACCAGTTAGTGATGTCATGGTCATCTTTGGACTCGAAAGATGAACAACAAACATACAAGATTTGCCTTTTTCCAAGGGATTTTATTCATACTTGTGCATTTCTTTTACTGTTCATTATTGACCATGTGATATCAATCAGTAAGACTCAAATTTTCATCAGTGTAATTTTATTGCACTGTTAAAATGCTCTTCTTAGGTTGTCTTGGTAACTTGAGTTCGCCTATTTGAACAATTTGTATATTTGTTGTTTGTACTTGTTTTTTCTTCTCTCTTTAATTACAGAGATGTCAATTGAGTGCACAAAGTGCAGATACTTTAAAGTCATGGAGGACAACCACGAGATGTGCCTGGCCTACACAAAATGCTCTTCCTCACACCCATGTAGCATGTGTGCAATATGGGCAGAAGATGTTTGGTCCAGTGTCTTAAAAAGACAACTGATGGGCCATTAAAAAAGAGCATGCACTATATATTCTGAACATGAAAGACAAAGCATTCATCCAAATTCGTAATCATTGAACAGCTTTATGGGAGACATTGAGATGCCTCCTCCCCCACCCCCACCCTACAAAGATACCAAAGACAGTGCCTGTGGTGATGATCACTTCAGATTCGGTCTAAGCCATGCCAAACAATCCCTCGCAAGCTATATTGGAATCGCATATGATACACATTCTACAGCTAGCTCAGTCATCTAAAATGTCAGTGAGTGAGTTGGATGAAACTATGACCTTTTTTAACCAAAATTGGCAGCCCACTGGGCAAAGGTCCCTATCCCTGCATGTGCATGGACTTGGGAAAATTTAAGCCGGGCGTGCAGGATTACCTTTTGATTTTGCTAGCTGGCCTGACCTGCAGGTTACATAATGTTCTCCATATGCCATCTTGGCTGCTGACCAACTGGTCCAACTGTCCAGATAAGCAGTGTATAGTTTTGGCAGTCATGAATCTGTCATCTCGGACTGGTGAACAGCACATTGCTCCACAGTTCATACAGTGGTATTCATGATACCAGTACATGGTGAACCGGCATATTTGGAGCCATCTGGCCCAGCCCAACTGACTGCACTGGACCAGCATTCCCCAGCTAGACCATGCTCCATGCTGGACATGACTCCACTGGCTCTACTAGCATATCCGACAGATAGAATTTTTTTTACACATGGTGATGATTTGGCATCATCATTACCTTACAGAATGCTGTATGCTATACCCCTGGATTTTGAGCATACAGGAGGAGGACAATCCCCCAATCAATGAAGAAGTAGACATGGAATTGCCTGGACATTCCAATTCAACCATGGAAAGGATGGAATTAAGTTTTAAGGTGGCAATTGAAGAAATGTACAGAATTTTGCCTCCATCAGAATGTCCACCTCCACCAGCAGTCAGTACTATGTACAAGGTCAAGGCCTTTATCCATCCTTCAGAATTTTGACACAATCGTCATAGATTGCAGAAATTACAGCGTGTCTCGGATAAAATTCGCAACCCCATTAACTTGAGGGCCTTTTTTTAGGTGAGTTAATTGCCTGCAACTTTCTGACCACACTGGTACAAATCACATACCGATGTTTATCATTCAGATGTACCTAGCCTAGACAAGGATATTACTGCCATCAACATGTCTGCTTCACTCTGTTATAAGGCGGACAGACAAGTATTTAATGCCATGTCTAAGTTGGTCAGGAACTTTGTGGCGACTTCCTCCATACTCAACCTCTCTGGTGATCTGTTGCCTAGCTGAGAAGGCTGGAGGTGACCATGCCTGAGAATTGGTATGCTGTATTACCAAGATCGTCTGTAGGGCTGCTCACCAAACGATGGTGAATGCCTAAATGGCCTCTTGTAACCCGACTTGATAAGAAGAGATGCACTCCTGTGATCTTTTTCTCTAAAAGCCCACCATGCAGTGACCCTTTGCTCCTTCCAATTTGGTTCCCCCCCTCTCCTGTTTGGGGGTCAAATTGAGGAGGTGAGAAAGCAGGTGGCACAGGAGTTACCCCTTAAGCTATCTATGCAAGCCAGTCAGGGGGTGTTCCAGAGAAGGGATGATTGGCAGCAGAAGAATTGCAGGGGTAATTTTCAACAACAACGGCAACCTTTTCATGGCCAGGCAAATTATACCCCTAACTTCTGCAGACAGGCCAGGAGGGGGTGGGAAAACAAGGTCTCTCTTCCCTCAAGCCTCCTGCCAACCATCAATGTCTTGCCATCTCTCCCACCCACTGGCAACCCTCATGTGGGCACCAGACTCCTGTTCTGCCAGACTTGGATCAACCTATTTTTGACAAACAATTAGGCCATCCAAGTTGTTTCAGAGGGGCTCCAGATCTCATTTATCCAGCCCCCTCCACTTTCATTGTCACCCATCATAATGGAGATCCCAAGCAATCCCATGAAAGTGGATGTTTTACAGGAGATAGAGCTTTTGCTTGTAAAGTGGATGGTGGATGTAGTCCAAAAAGTGAACTCCTCAAGTTTCTCGTCCAGACATTTTCTGCTTATGAAAACCAACAGGAAATTGAGACCTCTCATAGACTTGAACAGACTCAATCAGTTTATTACTGCCCCAAAGTTCAAGATGGAGATGATAAGGTCTGTCAGTGTTATGTATCAAATATGCAATCAGTCTTGACCTGTGCAATGCGTATTTCTATATACCTATTCACATGGTATCATGCTTTGATTTGGCTACTGCGGGGTAGATTACCAATTCCATGCCGTTCCATTCAGGCTCAGTCTCAGTCCTTGGGCCTTCACCAAGATGTTGGACTGGGTTATATGCCACTTTAAAACATCCTCTGCCACAGTGACAGTGGTGTACCTTGACAATATTCTGCAAAAACATTCAGTAAGTTGGGTTTTGGTTCACAATATGAACAGCCTTCTCTACCTCATTCACAGTTTAGAGTGGATAGTCAATGTAAAAAAGTTGGATCTTATCCCTTCTCAACATTTTGTTCATCTATTCATGGAGTTTCATCTTCCTCCCAAATGCATCAACAGTATCATTCGTGTATCAGAGAAGGCATCCACCATGACATACATTTCAGCGATGGCAGACCTGTTATACCTCTGCCACCTTTACATGCACCCTCTGCAGATGGCCCTTCTGGCACAGTGGTGCTCAATCATGGATCAACACATTACGATATTGACCCAAATCAAACACTTCCTGCTGCAATGGCAAGACAGGGATTGGCTAGCAGCAGGAATACATTTAGAAGCCCACAACCGGAAATCACAGTCTGTTCAGACACCATTTTGTCAGATTGGGGAGCATATTTGCTACCAGACTTTGTGATGGTCAGCACCAAGTATACACTGCAAGAGAAGGCTCGTCACATCAATCTCCTGGAAATAAAGACCATTCTCAACACCTCCCATGCCGAGATGGAAAGGATCCATAGGAAGACAGTTCTGATAATGTCAGACAATTTGATCATTGTAAACTACCTCTTTAAACAAATGGGGGCGAAATTATGGGATTAATGCATTATAATATGGGAGTACCTTTGTTGGTGTGCCCAATATAATATAAGCATACAAGTCCGACACATCCCAGGCAAGCTCAGTGTCCAGGCTGAATCATTATCAAGTAGAGGCCAACTGCTCCAAACAGAGTGGTCTCTCCATCCATACATCTGCCATTTAGTCTGTGCCCGATGTGGTCAACTGATACTAGGCCTGTTTGTGACAAGGTGGAACAAAAAACTGCCCACCTTCGTCTCTCTGCTCCTGGACCCAGAGGCATGCCCCATCAAAGCCCTTTAGGTCAGCTGGGAGGGAATATGGTCATATGCCTTCTTTCCAGTGGTTCTGATACTAAAACTAATCCAGAAAATGAGGGGCAGAGACTGCAAAATAGTTCTGATTGACCCTCTCTGATGGGACAGATCCTGGATCTGCTCAGTTTGGCAACAAACATACCCAGGAAAATTGTAGCTACCCCCACACTACTCAGGCAGCTGAGGTCACCATTATTCCATCCATACATGTAGAAACTCCTCCTTCATACCTGACTCTTGTCAGGGATGCCCTGCATGAAAAGGAGTTTTGTGCTTCGATTGTGGAGAGGATAGCAACAGTTAGATGGCCCTCCACTTTAAAGGCATAAAGTGGCAAGTTTTCAACAACTTGTGTCATGTTAATGATGTCACAGCACTCTCAGCCTCCATCCCCCAACTGGCTACCTTCTTTCTTTTCCTCTTTGAGGACAAGAATCTAGCCCCTATCACAATCAAGGGATACCATTCCATGATCTCAGACATATTTAGACATCATGGAAGAGATGATATTGACGCAACAAAGACCTTTCCGACTTGTTGTCCAATTTCAACATGTCCTGGCCACACTCACTCACCATGTTTTCAAAATGGAACCTCTCCTGGGTCTTGATGTGATTCAGCTCATCAAAGTTCGAGCCCCTGTCTTCCATCTCACTTAAGCAGTTATCATACAAGACTTGCTTCCTGATATCACTAGCTTCAGCTTGCACGGTGAGTGAGCTACATGCGCTGTATGTGGATCCAAACTACATGCAGTTCTGTTCTGATGGCTCAGTCATAGTAATGATGCAACCTGGTTTTATTTCCAAATACAAGTTATCGTTGATAGGCAACAAACAAATAACTATCCACTCTCTCTTCTCAATCAAGCTTTCAAGAGAGGTGAAGCTGCATGACCTAGTACATGCCTTCAAATGCTATCTGAAGTGCATTGAGCAAGTCTGCAGTGGCTGTGAAAGACTCTTCCTACCGGTTAAGACAGGAAAGCAAGACATGACTCCACAAGGACTTTGCCACATGGCTCAATGGGGTTATTAGATCTACGTACTCTGAACTCTCACAGGATCAGGTATGACTTCTAAAGATTTCAGCTCATGAAATATGAGTGATTTCCACGAGCCTGGTCTTTGAATGTAATGTCTCAGTTTGAGACATAGTGGAATCAGTTGGCTGGCGCTCCAGGTCTACTTTCTCCATGTTCTATTTGCGTGACATGGCCTCGCAAAGGAGAGAGTTGAATCTTGTGAAGCAACTGGTAGGCTGCCCAGACAGTTAACACGCTACATTCATAACAGCACCACCTCAGCCCTTCGTATGACCTTGCAACTTTCGCTGGATTCACCCAGGAAGCATTTGAATGTAAGGCAGTATCTAGCAGGGATCGCACTCACACGTGTATAAACACATAATCTTCGGTTGTGCTAACCTCATGTTAGGAGAAGTTCATTCTTTCAGTACAGCAATCATCGTACTCCTACAGGGTGACACAGATAGAGGTTGGATGCTCAAGCATTTCCTCTTCTCTTACCTGTTCTCCTAATGTTAATGTGATTGGGTAATGTGTTTGACGGAGAAAGGAAATTGTTTGGTAAGTTATTTTTTTCCGACAATACCTGATCACATTACTATCAATCCACTCTTCCCCACAAATGCGAGCATCCTGTTATAGGTTTCACTCAGGCGTAAACTTGGTCTACATATTTCTTAAAGACGTTTTTCATCTTTTAGGGAGGGCTAGATTTGGAGGTAGCAGAGAGAAATACCCTAATCTGCTCAACAATTAAGTGTGGTCTTGACAGAGGTATATACCAATATGTCATGGTGTCTTTTCTTTTTGCAGACAAGTATGTCAGTTCCTGAAGAGAGGAGTTAATCTGGAAATCAAGGATAATGATGGAAGGGTATGTAAATTTTCTGGCTATGAACAACTACTTGATTAAAATGTAATATATTTACTGAGTTTCTTCCAGAGTAGGTTGCTTAGGCTTTTCTTCAGCATAATAGGTTTTTGCACCCATTCCCTAAATTGACTATGGCAACTTGCAAAAATAGATGCCTTGTCTAATGAAAATTGTGTTGCCATAATATTTTCATAAAACAGTGATATACATCTTTTTTTCCCACAGTTTACATATAACCAGGTTTTGATATTATCCTTATGTATTCTAAATAATACATTAGACACAAAGGAATGTGAGTGTTATGAACACAATACATTTATTTACAACAGGTTGGACTTGATTCAGTCCTTTGTTCTATCCAGAAATTCTCTTAATCAGATCTAATTAAAAATGAATTCACTGCATATTTTGTCCTGCCAATGTTCAGGCAGGCAAGTTTTGTCTTGTATTTTTTTCATACTTTCTGATAAGTATTTCATCAATGCAGGTACATAATTTGCACAGTGAGTTATTTTGTCTTACAGGATGCATTGCAGATAGCCATACAACAAGCTAATGCTGACATTGTCACACTGTAAGTATATAGTACATCATTGTCACACTGTATGTATATAGTATATCATTGTCACACTAAGTATATAGTACATCATTGTCACACTGTAAGTATATAGTATATCACTGTCACACTGTAAGTATATAGTATGTCATTGTCACACTGCAAGTCTGTAGTACATTGCCACTATATGTATATAGTATATCATTATCACACTAAGTATATAGTACACATTGTCACAGTAAATATATAGTACATCATTATCACACTGTAAGTATATATTATATCATTGTCATACTATAAGTATATAGTACATCATTGTCACACTGTAAGTATATAGTACATCATTGTCACACTGTAAGTATATAGTACATCATTGTCACACTGTAAGTATATAGTATATTATTGTCACACTATAAGTATATAGTACATCATTGTCACACTGTAAGTATATAGTACATTATTGTCACACTGTAAGTATATAGTACATCATTGTCACACTGTAAGTATATAGTACATTATTGTCACACTGTAAGTATATAGTACATCATTGTCACACTGTAAGTATATAGTATATCATTGTCACACTGTAAGTATATATTATATCATTGTCATACTATAAGTATATAGTACACATTGTCACACTAAATATATAGTACATCATTATCACACTGTAAGTATATAGTATATCATGTCACACTATAAGTATATAGTATATCATTGTCACACTGTAAGTATATAGTACATCATTGTCACACTGTAAGTATATAGTACATCATTGTCACACTGTAAGTATATAGTATATCATTGTCACACTGTAAGTATATATTATATCATTGTCATACTATAAGTATATAGTACATCATTGTCACACTGTAAGTATATAGTACATCATTGTCACACTAAGTATATAGTACATCATTGTCACACTATAAGTATATAGTACATCATTGTCACACTATAAGTATATAGTACATCATTGTCACACTATAAGTATATAGTACATCATTGTCACACTATAAGTATATAGTACATCATTGTCACACTGTAAGTATATAGTACATCATTGTCACACTATAAGTATATAGTATATCATTGTCACACTGTAAGTATATAGTATATCATTGTCACACTATAAGAGTATAGTATATCATTACCACACTATAAGTATATGGTACATCATTGTTTTACAGTAAGTATACATTACATCATTGTCACTCAGTAAGTATATAGTATATCATTGTCACAACATGTAAGTATATAGAATATCATTGTAACTGAAAGTATATCATGCTGCTATCATATCATTGATTATTTGTGACAACAAGTTGCCACTAATGTGGACATTGTCTGCCACTGCTTCCCACTACAAGGCTGGTGAGCAGGGAACTGGGTATGGGTCAATTACAAGCAATTACTATTTAAAATATGGTCCAGATGTGATTGGTATCATCTAAGATTTTGCTAAATATGATGCTTCATAGCTAATATGATTGAAAACAAAAGTAAATGCTTGTTTTCACAAGCTATTAAAATATCCAAGTCAGTCAAGGGCTATAACTTTGTAAAATATGGTCCACATTTTCTGATCATCAAACTCGTATGAGATTTTATTGTGATAAAGTTTTTCAAGAAATTTAGCTGATATCAAACAAAAGATGTGGATGCAACAGTGTTCAGAATACATTTGGAAGCATGGCTATTCGATGTCAGTCAAGGGACATAACTTTGTAAAATATAGTCAGAATCTGGTAATCATCAAACTCATCTGAGACCTGCTGAGAATTTGATTAACAAGTGTGGAAGAAATCAGCAAAAATAAGTGAATTATACATTGTTTCAGAAACCACTGAGATGCCTAAATTGTTCAAGGGCTATTACACAGTAAAATATTGTCATAATCTGATCATCATAGAAATCATCAGTGACCTTGTTAAGATGAAGTTACACATTCAGTTTGGTTCAGATAGCGAGTAAAAAAGTGTGAATACTAGAGTGTTAATATCCCAGTGGAATGTCTAGTCTAAGTTTTACAAAGACTGTAACTCTGTAAATTGAGGTAAAAATCTGGCCATCTTCAAATTTTTCCAAGATCTTGTTGAGCTAAAACTTTGCTGCAAATTTTGTTGGAATCAAACAAAAATCTTGAATTCCTGGAAGATCTTTTTGGACAGTAGATCATCAGTCCCATCGAAGGACTTTCACTTCATACACAACTTTAATGAAAAAGATCAACAGTAATCTTTAATTGACTTGATGCTTCTTCTGTTATTGACATGGAGATGGAGTTCCGCTACAGGAGGTGCGCAGTATTGCCAGTATACCTGTTTACTGTGGTATTTATTTCAGGTGGTATGTACCACAGTACTTTTACATTGTACCGTTACTTTGGTAGTTCCCATTGGTAAGGAATCTACGGAAATTCCTGAGTAATCTTATTATGAATTTAATGATATTAAAAGCATGTTTTCATATTTTCATGACAAAATAATTCTGAAAATTATGATTATTTTTTTTTTTACAAAATAGCTGTATTTGTCACAAATTGATTTAGAATATTACAAATATAATTATTATTTATGATCCTTTAATCTTATGATCCTTTAATCACATGTTTGACATGTGTCACATATGCCAACATTGTGGCCGAATAGGATGTTGTAAAAGATATTCAGGCCAAATCCAACTTTTGGAAAAATTTCAGATTTAAAAAAGAGACAAAATGTCATTTTTGTTTTCGTTATTTACTAGCGTATGTTAATGTGTTAAGTACTTGTATTCCTATGTAAGACCAAGAATCATCCAAAGATTTTCAGGAGAGCAGTTGTTTTCTGTCTGAATTTTACATAATTTCTCTAGTCCACTAAATATTTTTAGTTTGTTGAGTCAGTGTGTTTTATGTTTACTGGCTCTCTCTGATAAACATCTTGCCCAGGTGTTAGCATCCCACTCAAAGTTTCCCTGCCTATTATATCAATAGTGTAGCTAGTAAATTGTAGGCTTCAGTGTCAATACTTCCTTTTTTATCAACAAGTTCTCTAAAGTCAGCAAAATGTCTTTTATAGGGTGTCAGCTATAGTGTAAGCTTAATCATTCCACTTTAGTCATTGTTTTTAGATGACAACTTATACAACAATTGACATACACATCTAATATGAGGTACTGTCCATTTATTTTTCAGTGGGGGGGGGGGCTGCAATTTTCTTTCGAGCTGTGATATTTTATATTTTATTTTCTTTTATCTCAAGATAATTAATTTTTTTTTCAAATAATATAATGGATATAATATGGTGTTATTTTGCTTTAAATCAGAGCAAGATATTTTTCCAGCTATTTGATAGTCAGAAATGTTTAAACAAAAAAAAAATGTGCCCCTGCCCTAGAAAATTAAATTGTTGGTACCTAATATAATTGTGGTATACCATGGTATGTATCGTGGTATGTTAAAAAATACTGCAGTATACCATGGTACAAAATTTTTTTGTGGTAACCAGCTGTATCTGCTACCATTCCAAAACACCATTTTTTGTAAATGTCAGTATAAAAAGTTTGATCGTCACACTCAAACCATTCAACACAAATTCCTCTTTTCAGTAAAATGTGAGGATCCCAGATAAAAGTTTTACTGAAAAACTTATAAGCCAACTAGTTGTTGCATATTACACATTATTTCTTTCAGATCCAAACCTCAAAATTGTATAATTTCCGAAATTTCAGGTTTAGGTACTTGTTATATAATCAGACAATGAAAAATTGATGATCTACTATGCTTTTTTTCTCAAATTTGAGGATCCTAGATTGAGCCAAAATAAATATGCTAGCCAACAAGATAAAAATTACTTCATTTAGATCTGTAAAGAGAAAGAAATTATGCAATGTAGTTTGAGAATTTTCAGTTTTTTAGTCACATGTATTATAATGAAAGCTTTTTGGAATGGATATGACATGGAATATGAAACTAAGATTGGGCAGATGCAGTTATCAGATTTAAACAACTTTCTGACTACTTACAAAGGGTCCAGTGATGGGTGGATGGAACTTGGTGTAGAAAGTAAAGTTGTTCTGCACCATTTTTATGATGTAGTTTTTGTACCTATTGTACCTTCACAAGGATGAAAGGACATGAATCTAGTGGGAAGGAACTTCTTTGCTTAGTCAGAAACATTGGTCAGTTTGGGATCAAATGGGAAGAATATCTTGTATTCAAATGCAGTGCCCTGGTAACTAATAAAAATGTAGCATGTTTAGAAATGACCAAATCCTTTCTTGGATAAATCCGAATATAAATCTAAAAAAAACACAACCCTTTTCAGTCTTGGAGATAGCTACATTCCAACATTCTATAATCAACTCCTGCCTCTGTGTGGTTTAAATGTGATATTTATGTTACATTATCACTAAATAACATGTATACATGTAGAATGGAGTCTAGCTGTTGCATAACTGCCATATTCCCAGACAGTGTTGGGGGTTTTTGGGGACTCAAAACGTGGGGGATCAGTGCGTGTGACCTAAAAAAGTAATGTTGTCCAATTGAGAATAAGTTATCTTTTCATATAAGCCTATATCAAATTACTGGAAATTCAAATTTGATAAAAAAAAAAGAAAATAACATCTCTTTTCTTTGAAGCATTTAATATACTTACAAACTAAAAATAGTTGGTAGAATTAGCATTGTCCAATATCATGACCACACACATGCACACACAGGTGACCACACATAAACACAACCACACAGACATTAAATTAAAAACAATATACCACATTTCTGTCTTTAAAATCCATTAAACAGTGGAATATTTTCTAAATTAGATGCAGTCTTTGCTGCTTTCAATAGTTTGGGGCGAGGGGTTGATGGTAATACAACCATCATTTGTGTTCAACTTCGCACTCATTTGAGACTGGATGGTACTGTTGTTCAAACCTCCTCGAAGATCTTGTTGAATTTTTCTCAGAATAGAAAATGATCTTTCTGCATCTGCTTTGCCGTAAGGGAGTGGCAAATATGCTGGATGGTGTTGCTATGTCGACGGATTTCGTACACTCCAGATTGACTAATGTCAATATGGTGTTTGCAGTGTGTGCAAAAATTAAAATGCTCCCCCTTGCTGCAGCACTTCACAAAGTCAGACTTCATCCAGGAGTTCTGAAATTTAGTTTTGCTGGGCTTTGCTCATTTTGCAGATGGCTCATCTTTTCCTTCTAATCACAGCTGCATTTCAACATTTGCCTTGAAAAATTAACAACACTTGTACACTATTCCAATTAACAAAATAATCATTTTTTGCATTTTATAATTGGAGTAAAATCCGACTTCAAAAAAGACTTGCCAATAATTTATAATAATGATGACTTAAACATTCTCATTCAAGGCAGCGATGTCTAATAACTTTTATTCTTCAACACAAATCTCTGTGATTGTACCTAACTCAAACAGATTGTGTTGTTTAGTGTACTTTACCTATGCAAATTAGCCTAATGGGCGGTTCCACAGCAGTGTTCAAAGGACTTAACACGGCATCATTCTAGCTATTCTCAGCCAATTAAGTAATCTGTGAAATGGTGGTTGCTTATCTCTGACCTCCTTACCTTTTAATTGACTCCATGATAATCAGCTGTATAAACTGCCCTGAGGATAGTTTTACATGGGCTCTAAGCAGGACGTGACCGTGTGTGTGGAGGGGGGTAAAAAATCATGTTTTTCACATGTCACGTCGTGTAATGGCAGGTACCATATATACTCACAAGTCGAGTCCAACTGCAAACTGTACAGACCCAGATCTGCCATTGCATAATGTGTTGTCAGATCTGGGTCTATGCACTTTGTTATGGTAATCAGTAAATAAACAACATAGACCCTGATCTGCCAGCACATTTTCTGATGGCAGATTAGGGTCAATGTTGTTTACAGTTGGATTCGACTTACCAGCGAGTATATACAGTATGTTAAATGCTGTTCTTCATTCTCACGCTACCATTAGCTTTATACTCTGACCTCAGACACAGGCAGGCTCAACAAAAATGGGGTCTCTTGTTTTTGGATTTCAACCAAATTTAGTGTACAGCCTGATATTGGTGAGACTTTGTTTGCGTTTGGTTGTTAGCATTTGTCATTTAGTGGGGTAGGAGTTCCTATTTATTGGACCCACCCACTTTTAGTTCCAGACAATGATTCCCTTAATTATTCATGGTTTTCAACCAAATTTGTCTAATCAGCTTGATTTTCAGGACACTTTGGCCAAGTTTGATTGTCAGCATCCTGCATCATCATTAACTGGAGTTATGGTCCCAGATTTTCTGACTTGGCAGTTTCCACACAATCACTCTGTTAATTACTATTAGATTTCAATGAAATTTTGTATGTAGCTTGATTTTCATAAGACCTTGACAGAGTTTAATTGTCAGCAGTTTGCATCATTGTTTAGCAGAGTTATAGCACTTGATTGTCAGACCCACCCACTTACATGTCCACACAATAACACTCTTAATTATCAATGGATTTCAACTAAATTTTATAGGCAGCTTGACATCGATGAGGCAATGGCCAAGTTCAACTGTCACTAATCTATATCATCAATTAACGGAGTTATAGCCCAATTGACAGACTAGCCCACTTTCATTTCTGCACAACTCCTTTATTTTTGATTGGATTTCAACCACATGGTAGACAGCTTGATATTGATGGGACCTTGACTGAGTTTGATTATCAGCATTCTGTGTCATCATTTAGTGGAGTTATGTCCCCAGGTTGTTGGACCCATTCACTTTCATTTCTGCACAATAGCTCAATTAATTTTAATTGGATTTCAGCAGTAATATTGGTATACAGCTTCATATTAATGAGACCTTGGCCAAGTACAGTTTTCAGCATTCAATATCTTTGGCAGAGTTACTGCCCCTGATTGTCCAACCCACCCACTGTCATTTCTATCATTGCTGCACAGTTACTCCCCTTTTGGTTTTTAAGCAAATATTTTAATAGGCAGCTTGATATTTATGAAACTTTGACTGAGTTTGATTGTCAGTGTAACTTGGGTACATGTTAAGCATGTAGCAGCATCTTTTAGCAGAGTTATGACCCCTGATTGTCACACTTGCCTACTTGGTATGCAGCTTTATGTTGATGACACTTCATCTTAGTTTGATTTTTCAGTGTTCAGTCTGCATCATCATTTAGTGAAGTTGTGGCCCCTGATTGTTGGACTCCCCCACATTTGTTTCCACAGAATAATTCCCTTAATTATTATTGGATTTCAAGAAAACTTTTAATGCAGCTCTGTATTTATATAAATAACTGAAGCTGAATTTGATTATCAGTTTTCTGTGTCATCGAGGGTTCCCAGGTGGCTGAGTGGACAAGGTGCTCGCCTTTACAGATTACTGACACATCTCACCTCTGTCCGCATGAGTTCGAGTCTTGGCTCTTCTAACAGGTGTATGTGAGGAAGCTTGCCAGTAGCTTCCCATGGGTGGGTGGGTCTTCCTCCACCAAATATATTGGCCGCCATGTATTGCCTATAAGGTGCTGAAAATTTTTATGAAACCTCACAAAACCAAACATTCTCATGTCATCATTTAGTGGAGTTATGGCTGCTGCTGAGGCCTCACCAGGGTTCACATGTCAGTGTTCTACATCATCAGTAGTGTCTTCTGTTACAATTGTACCTTAACTCATTTACTGTATCGCCATTGTTCTGTAGCCCTTTCTTCTGCAAAACAAAAATCTCCTACTTCGAACAAAAAAAACAGTTGACATCAGTTTCTGGAATTTGCTTATGTCAAAAATAATTCTCAGTGTTGTGATTTTCAGTAATGGATAGAAGAATATAATACGGATTAATCTTTTTTCTTTTTCTCTGCAGGTTACGACTTGCTAAACTTAATGAAGAAATGAAAATGGATGATGACATGGGAAATCCAGGTCAGTTTATAATTAGACATTGTTCAATAATTAGACATTGAAAAAGCACTGCAATCATATATGAAACTTTCTTTGGTTTTAGAGATTAGACAAGATGACTGCTGTAGGTTGTGCCTTGCAAAGATGGAAGGAGCTCCATTTTTTAGCTTACCTGGCCATAAGACCAAGTGAGTTTATGGTATAGCCCTGTATCTGCCATCTGTCATGTGTCATCCATCTATCAACAGTTGCTTGTTACCACTCTGGATGAAATAATTGCTTGTTACTACACTGCAGCTCAGTATGATCATATTTGAATCAAAATTGGAATATGGGTGTATATGATAAAAATATCTACGACGAGTTCGATAATGAGCTACATCAATGGTGTGGCAAGAATCCAAGCAACCTTTCACAACTGCATGGCGGGGGGCAGGCCCTGTAGGGGCCCAAAATTCCCATGAAACAACTTTTTTATTTAAAGGGAGTCCAAGAATTAGGTTTTGCAAGGGGAGTGGGACCAAGAATTTCTTGCTGTGCCACTAAGCTATATCCATGCACACTAATGAGGTGATCTTGCATCTGATTGGCAAACCTTGTTGCTACTCTGGAGGTCATATTTATAATCCAGTTTTGATCAGACTTGGAATATATGTTTATATCACTAAGATCTTGGACAAGTTTGATAATGAGCACGATCCATTCATACTAATGAGGTGATCTTGCATCTGATTGGCTGATCTTGATACTCCTCTGGAGTCCGTATTTTTGATCAAGCTTGCATATATGTTTAAATCATCAGGATCTTGGAGATATGGGATAATCAGCAAGATCCATGCATATTAATGAGGTGATCTTGCATCTGATTGGCTGAGGTTGTCACCACTCAGGAAATCATATTTTTGATCTGATTTTGATTAAACTTCAAATATAGGCAATGATCAAGATATCACATTAGTTAAATAATGTGCAGGATCCTTGCATATTAATGAGGTGATCTTGCATGTGATTGGCTGAACTTGTTGCCTCTCTAGAGACAATATTTCTGATCCAGTTATCACCCAGTGTAGTAAATAGGCTTAAATCATTAATATCTTGGATGAGTACTATTCTAAGCAAGATCAGTGTATTTTAATGAGGTGAGTTTGCATCTGATTGATTGTGCTTGTCAACACTTAAGTGAGACTATTTCTGATCATATTGTTATCAAACTTGGTAAATAGTCTTATATCATCAAGATATATAATGTGTTTTATTATGAGCAAGATCTATTTTTTTATAGCAATACACTGCATTCTGGGGTATATACTTCTGTATTCACATGTTTGTTTTACTTATATGTAGAATTTTATATTTGATTTTAGCTCACATAGCCATAAGGGCAAGTGAGTTTATGGTATGGTTCTTCATCACTCAGCACCATGTGTAATTCTTTGTTTGTCAACACTTGGAGCTTCTTCTCCAAAACTGCTCAACAGAATTCAAAAATATTTCAAAGGCAGCATCATGGTGCAAGTCTTCTTCAGTTTTATACAAATGATGCCAATCGGCCATCAAGTATGGCCACTAGTACTACATGAGAAACAAATTAAATGACTTCAAAAACGGAGCAGCAGAATTTGACTAAACGTACAGAAAGTATTCTGGCATCAAGGGCTTTCAAATGTATACAAATCATGCTAAACTGCTGTCAAATATGACCACTATTACTAAAAATAGAAAAGCTTTAATTGACTTCATCTCAAAAACTGCTGAACAGAACTTAACCAAATTTGGCTGAAAGTATCCTGACATGAAGACCTTTTAGATTTGTTCAAATGATGCTGATCTGTGATAAAATTTGGCTGCCAATACTAAAATAGAAAAACCTGAATTGACTTAATAAAAAGCACTGAACAGAATCTGACCAAATTTGACAGAAAGAATACCAACATAAAGGCCTTTCATTTTTAAATCACCTGGCCATAAGACCAACTGAGCTTCTGGTATGATCCTGCTTCCAGCATGTGTTGTCTTTGTCATTCATAGTGCATCAACTGTCAGCAATTGTTTTTTTTAGCTTTTTTAACTCAAAAACCATCGTACCAGTTTCAACCAAATTTTGCAGAGACCTTTCATGTTTGTACAGACATTGTCAATCTGCCATCAAATATGGCCACCATTACTAAAATTTGAAAACCTCTCCAAAACTACAGAACAGAACTTTACCAAATTTGACAGAAAGCATCCTGGCATGAAGGACTTTACATTTTAAACATATGATCATTCCTATAAAAATAAAAAATAAATATAAAAAAAAAATTCAAATGAGTTCTCAAAAACTGCAGAAGAGAATTTGTTAGAAAGCATTCTTGCATAGAGGGCTTTCATGTTTGTATAAATGATCTGCCATCAAATATGGCTACCAATACTAAAAATAGACAAACCTTTAAATAACTTTTTCTCAAAAACTGCTCAGAAGAATTTGGCTGAATTTGACAGAAAGCATTCTGGCATGAGTGCATTCATATTTATACAAATGATTCTGTTCTGTCCAAAAAATAAGGATGAAAAGCATTTGCGCAACTTTATCTAAATAAACTGCCTAGCATAATTGAACCAACTTTGAGAGAAAGCATCCTGGCATAAAGGCCTTTCAATGTTGCACATATTATGCTCATCTGCCATCAAATATGGATGAAGATACAAAATAATAGACAAAACCTTGAAACAATTATTTTCACAACATATGCAGTCAACAACATTGGAAGAAACTGATTCAGAACACATTCTACTGACCAGGATTTCATGGCCAACTGCTCTTGCATTGGGCTATTAGGTAGATGTCAGCCAGGTGAACTATCTTGGACCCACTTGGGCCTCTTGTTCATTTCTGTCTTTAAACTCTGCAAATGTTTAAGATAGAGGATGAAACTTTGTACATTTATGTATTTCTACTAGAAGATGTATCAGATATCACAGTTTGGGTCATATCTTCAGATCAAGGTCACAGATCAGAGTAATGACACTATGGTGTTTCCTCAACATGTTAGATGTGGAGCATAAATTTAATCATCTTGATTGTTATCACATATAAATACACCATCATTTGTATAGAAGCTTATATCTTGTAATTTTTCCTTCAGGTGATGAGACATTTAATGATGTTTTCCGAGACTTCTCAAATATGGCCTCAAATAATCCAGAGAAATTGAAGCGAAATCAGTCTCAGAGCACAGTGTAATGGACTGGATTAAAATTCAAACAGAAAATAGCTCAGCAGAACCATTCTAATGGAGGATTTAAGGTGGACACAGTTGCACGAACAAGACAAGTTATGAACCAGTCTACATTTTTCTGAAAGAAGCAGTAAGAATCAGTTGCAAGAGGAAGAAACTATGGATCCAGTCAACATATTGCTGAAACCAGAGAAATATAAGACAATAGACTATGCTTTTGTGCAATATATAACCCAACAGCTATGTGCCCTCAGTAGTGTAAATTATAAACATGATATTAATTGCTTGCGAGAGAGAGAGATGAGTTGTAGATATTGCTTGAGAATCAGGGAACAACTGCAACTATTCCTAAATGTTTTATATCTTTCTACTTATTTGATCTCAGCTACATGGCAGAGCAATACTTCTCTCAGTGAAATATCACTACTACTTTGGGATAATTCTAATCAGTCTTTATATTCTAATTGATCTGCATGCCCTCAACCAAGATAATTAAAAGATTTTCAGTTTAGTCTCAGTTCTTAGAATGTGGATTGAATTTTCATAACTGTACATTGATGATATACCTCATTTGCAGATTTAAACTGACAAGAAAGAGAAATGGCGGCTCCTGATATAAGTATTCACTTTATTCATCAACCATGTAGGGTTTGCTGCTAAAGGCCATACAGATAACTTCAGGCCCCATAGTCGCAAATGTGCCTGAGCAAAAAATTTAAATCATGGTCAAATGTCAAAACCTTTCTTTTTATCCTCTGTAACTTTGCACAGAGTAAGGTTAGAATTAAACAAAATGTAGAATTAGCTTACAGTTTATATCTTTACAAATACCATATGTACTTGCATGTAAGTCAGATCCAACTACAGACTGCATAGACTCAGATCCGCTGTCGCATAATTCGCCAGCAGATCTGGGTCTATGCTGCTTATTAGGATTAATCAGTAGAACAAACAACATAGACCTTAATCTGTAGGCACATTATGCAATGGCAGTTTAGGGTCTATGTTGTTTGCAGTTGGATCTGTCGTATATACAAGTATATACGGTATACTAAAGTGTAATGATAGTAAGAGACTCTAAGTACATATAGATTTTTATTTTTTAGTCAAAGTTCAAGTTTAGTGCTCTAACATATTTGTGAAATACAGGATCTAGTGAGGGAAAGAATCTTGAAACCTCTCAACTGATCCCTAAAAAGGTTACTGTTTTCTCCCAAAATCTGGGATCTTTTTTACATCGTATAAATTTCCAATGATGAGGCCCATAATGTTATACTGTTCTCCTAGTTTTAAAGGAGTTTGCTGTGAATTCACTGTTGCTTACAAACCATGAATTTAAAGACCCAACAAACAATGATTCGTCTATGGAAACATTATAACCCATTCCCCAAGTCACAAATTACTGATGAAAATGTCATTTTTCACAAAACTACAGAATATTTATACCTACAGAAATATATGAATTTGTAGTAATCCAAAAGGAACTTGATGCTGATAATTATTTTTTTAGAAATGCTTCATTTTCCATTGTTCTGTATGTTCTTAGCATGATCTGTTCCTTTGATTTCAGGATAGAGGTATTTTGGAATCGCATGCAAACTGTCAAATAAATTGAAAGACACAGCTATTGTGTTTCCTCAGAATATTCTAAACCCCTAATGACAAGTGTGATGTGATAAAGAAGGTGCCGTTTTAAAATAATTCATGAAGAAAAAAAACAATCTTTAAGATGAATGTACACATTTTGATTAATTAAGGAAATTTTATCTTGATTGCCCCAGTTCTTTATCGACTGTTGTTTCATTTCTATTGATCTGTGTAGTTTTAACTTAAGTTAAAAAATTGCATTGTAAGACTTTATTACTGCATATACAGTGAAACTTCGTTATAGCATGATGGTCGGGGTCCACAAAATGACATCGTGTTATGTACCAAACTGTGTTATAACCCTTGCACAATCAGTGTACAGGGCTCAACATTCAGTTTTGGATCACTTTGCCTACATTGTTGTTGATTACCGTATATACTCGTGTATAAACTGGGTCCAAATGCAAACAACATAGACCCTGATCTGCCGTCGCATAATGCTCTGGCAGATCAGGGTCTATGTTGTTTGTTCTACTGATTAGTCCTTACAAACTGCACAGACCCAGATCTGCCAGCACATTATGCTCCAGCAGATCTGGGTCTATGCAATTTGCAGTTGGTATCGAATTATACGTGAGTATATACGGTACATGAAGTTTTTGCACTTAGCTCAGTTTCTTTGAGACTGATGTATGTATGGTCATGAATCTCGATGGATTTATTCCTTTTGGAGGGTACTACTCACAATGACCTACTTTTCATGTTCCAATGACTACATTCTGTTTTTGCATTGAGCTCAGTTCCTTAGACACTGTTGTGTGTACAGCACTAAAATTTATTATATTAGGGATATTAATCAGTAACCCACTGTTAACATTACAGTGACCAACTTTTACTGCTCTATTGACTATGTAGGGATTTTGAATTTTGCCACAACAGAGCAGGTGAGACAGCATTCCAGAGTTTTGTTTGAGATCACTTGCCCTGACCAATTCTTTACATCCTCACACCTGTTTTGAGTCAAAAGGAAAAGGAAAGAAATAGTACAGACCCTGGAACAAGTAATTTTATCAATGAAACAAAAACCAAATGCAAAATAAATGCAGAATACAGAATGAAACACAATTGAAATGAAATGAAATGCAAAATGCAGAATGAAACACCCATGCATTTCATGAATTGATTCAAAAATGTTATTTTTCAGCTACTGCTAAATTTCCAGTCAAAAGCCTTTTTGCATGGCTATTCAAAACCAGATTCTTTACTCGGACAGCCAATTTTTCACCCCTTACAATCCCTAACGTTATTCTTGTTGAGGCAGACCAAAAAAAATGACTGACAATGATGTGATGACATCGTCACCAGTGGTTATATATATGCAAACATTATGTGAAGAAGATGAAATAAGAAATTAAATTGCTGACATTCTCTACAACTGTATTTTTACACTTATTTCAGTTGCTGTTATATTTTAATTTATTGTCAATTCAATGCTGTCATCTGCATTTCATCCATTTGCCATTTCATTAAAGCGCACTTTTAATAAGATATGAAAGCTGTTCACTTCCTTTGACAATTTTGAAAACAGAAAACCCAACTTCAGTAAATGCATTTCCATTTCATTCCAAATGAGTGAATATTAAAGAAATGCATTTCTGTGACCATAAACAAAAAAAATGACAAGACGATGAATGAATTGTTAACTCAAATGAATGCAAATGAAATTAAGATTTGGTAAAATTACTCTTTTTCGGGTCTGTAGCACAACTTACTGATGCATAATTGAATTAATAATAGTCACAATTATTTTCATCATGTAAAGTTAACAAAACTAGAATACAGCTATAAAATAGTAAACAATCAGGAACTATTGTAAAAGTAACCAAAATAGGCAATTGTGTGAAAAATAAATATATACCAAAAATTTAACAAAATATGATTAAAGGATTAAATCGAAAAATGATAATAATCTTTTAGTATAAACCCATGAACAGAACAGTATATTATCACAACAGAACAGTCAGTAATCCTCATCAAAATCAAGGCACCCCTGTATTCTTTCTGATTCTCTGTGATTTTCCTAGTCATAGTCTCAATTTGTTAATTTTTTCTATTTTCTCCTTTTCTACACCCAATGTCTTCTCTTTTGATGACAAAAATTCATTAAAAAAAACATTTATTCATTCGCATGTTTGACACATGTAAACAGTCGTACATCAGTCTAATGTAATAGTTAAGTAATATTTCACACTACGATGGAGAAAAAAAATTGATACGATTAAAGCTCTTAATTAACTGCCATCTGCTTTAAGTAGGTAATTTCGTAAGGATACATGATGCTTATTTTATCACACATCTGTTGTGTGTCTGTTGGATTGGAGATCAATGTATTTACAATTTGAGTAGCCCTTCGTTTCAGATAAAGAATGGAATATTTCAGCAAATGCCTTGTTCTTATTACAAAATATTCAAGGGCAAAATGGTGTAGAATAACAATTTACTTTATCACATCATTGGAGTTTTAATTTCTACAAACATTTTCCTCTTATTACAATTATTACAATTTCTATAAACATTTTCAACGTATTATACATCAACTTTACCTGAACATCACTTGTCTTGTCGGATATGCTCTTTTTGATTTCACTTATCCTTACCCTAGTTTCACTTGCCTCGGGCAGTCAGGCAACTCGTAATGTTGAGCCCTGCAGTGTAAATGGAGTTCAGGTTACAAGAAAGAGTTCATATTATGTATGAAAATGTAACCTTTGACCTTATCCCCTTCTCAACAGGGGCTGTATTCGGGAACTGAAAACTGTTTTCATCTACTCATCCTGTTAAAGATTGTTCCAGATGTAATCTTTCAATCAGTGTTAAAAGTTGAGGTTGTAAGGAAGTAATGTGACCTTTAACCCCACCCCCTTCTTTCCTGGAGGCTGCATCTTGGATCTGAAACCTTCATTGTCATGTACTGATCCCAGTGAAACATAATACCATATATGATAACCTTCTTTCAAACAGTGTAGATGGAGTTCAGATTACAAAGTGAACTGATTGACAGATGGATGGGCATGATCTATCACATTGTATGAATTGCTGACTAAAGTAGCACACTTTACAATTGCTATATATTATACTCACTTATAAGTTTGAGTCGAACTGCAAACTGTAGAGACCTAGATCGGGGCCAATGCAGTTTATTATGGGTAATCAGTAGAACAAACAACATAGACTCTAATGTGTTGTTACATTATGTGACAACAGATCAGGATAAATGTTGTTTGCAGTTAGACTCGACTTATAAGCGAGTATAGATGGTAAATATACTCTTTTAGATTTTCATATATCCTTTTTTTTCTTCAATCATTTGTCATGATTATTTTAACATTTTACGTTTTGCTTCTCCACACAAACTGCAAAGACATTTTAAAAACATGTAGCACAAGTCTTTGATTAGCTAAACCTGCAAGCAATCAATCAAATTTGACCTGTCTGAATATGGTTATTTGCACTCACAGAGGTATACAGATCATTGCTGGTATTCAGATCATTACTGGTATACAGATTATTACTGGTATACAGATCATTACTGGTATACAGATCATTACTGGTATACAGATCATTACTGGCATCCAGATCATTACTGGTATGGCATACAGGTCATTTCCTGGCATACAGATCATTACTGGTATGGCATACAGGTCATTACTGGCATACAGATCATTACTGGTATGGCATACAGGTTATTACTGGCATACAGGTCATTACTGGCATACAGATCATTACTGGTATACAGATCATTACTGGCATACAGATCATTACTGGTATGGCATACAGGTCATTACTGGCATACAGGTCATTACTGGCATACAGATCATTGCTGGTATACAGATCATTACTGGCATACAGATCGTTACTGGTATGGCATACAGATCATTACTGGTATGGCATACAGATCATTACTGGCATAGAGATCATTACTGGTATGGCATACAGGTCATTACTGGCATACAGGTCATTACTGGCATATAGATCATTACTGGTATACAGATCATTACTGGCATACAGATCATTGCTGGCATACAGATCATTGCTGGCATATACTGGTATACAGATCATTACTGGCATCCAGATCATTACTGCAGATCATTACTGGCATACAGATCATTGCTGGCATACAGATCATTACTGGTATACAGATCATTACCGGTATACAGATCATTGCTGGTATACAGATCATTACTGGCATATACAGATCATTACTGGCATACAGATCATTTCTGGTATACAGATCATTACTGGTATACAGATCATTACTGGCATACAGATCATTACTGGCATACAGATCATTACTGGTATGGCATACAGGTCATTACTGGCATACAGGTCATTACTGGTATACAGATCATTACTGGTATACAGATCATTACTGGTATGGCATTCAGGTCATTACTGGCATACAGGTCATTACTGGTATACAGATCATTACTGATATGGCATACAGATCATTACTGGTATACAGAGTTGAACCTTTAAGAGGAATAAATATTGGTATTAAAGAAAACATGACGCAAGTTACACATTTTCTTTTTGCTTTCATTATATTTGGGTGTTTTGTCCAAGGTGTGAAAAAAAATAAGATTTGCAGTTTTAGGTTTCCTGTGTTTGCCTAAAAAATTTTTTATAGGGTTGTGACTTTTATGATTTTAATGACTACTTTTATTTGGAAGTATATAGGTCATGGGGGGAGAGGGAACTTGGATTATTCCAGCAGTGGTGTTGGAGGACATATAATACACAAGCCATCATAATTGCATTTTTTTTCTTCATGTATTTACATACTTTTTGTATCAAAACCTTTGTTAAGCACCAAGGTCTATAATCAGCTCATATCCCATACACTGCTTCACCTTTATGTTTTCCAAACTTGCAGTAAATACAACTTGACAAACACCTCAAGAAGATAAATGAGCTCTTTCTTTTTATGCCCCTACCTCCCTAGAGGCGGTGGTGTTTAGTAATCCTCATGTCCATCCATCCTTCTGTCTGACACTGGTTAGCAAAACTGGTCCCCCAATTTTTTATGGATTGCCATGAAACCTGGTAAGGATTATGGTCATCACTTGAAGATGTGCATATTGACAAATCACTTTGCTCCAGCAACTTTTGTTATTTAGATTGTCATCAAACTTGGTAAATATCATGGTCATCACCCGAAGATGCACATATCAACAAATCACTTTGCTCCTGCAGATTTTGCTAGCGTTATTGCCCTTTTTGTCTTGTTGCTATTTTAATGCAATGATGACACAATCTCATTAGCACAACTAGTCCCAGTTTTTAGTTCCACAGGTCATAAACCAGAAGAGCTTGTGGGATTTTTTTTTGTCCATAATACATTGTCCGACATTCGTCATCCATCTATTTGTTAGCACAAGTTTGTTATCTTTGCTCCTAAACTGCTTGGAGGATTACCATTAAACTTGACACACACATTTCATCCCATGGTCTAGTTGGTCCTGAATGGATGGTCATATCAACATGGGGGTTATCACCAAAGGACTTCTTATTTGTCTAGTTGGTCCTAAATGAAAATGGTGCCAATCTAATGTCTAGTATGGCTGTCATGGTGGCCATCTTGAAAATCTTTATTGCTACTCCTCTCGAACAGAAAGTCATATTGACATGGGGTTTTCACCAGAAGACTTCTTATGATGTCTAGTTGGTCCTAAACGAAAATGGTGCCAATCAGATGTCAAATGTGTCCATCTTGATAAATATTATGGTCATCACCTGAAGATGCAAATATCAGCAAATCACTTTGCTCCAGAAATTTTTAGCTCACCTTGTCAAAGTAGAGCATCAACATCGACATCTACACAAATAAAAGTATATACATATGTACACCCTCACTGAATGTCAACCATTCTTCCTTCCTAGGTCCTTGGCAACTGTTTGGAGTGGGTTTCATAGCACCTACCCCCTGGAGAGGGAGCTAACTTTGTACATGCATGATTATGTTTTTGCATTTAGCTCGGGGCTTTTTTTGCACACTATAAATATGGTTATACCTGGAATCATGAAACTGAATGAAGGGATGTATCTTGACGGGTACTACACCTTCATCACCAAAAGTAAGTCATTGTGATCTATATTTACACCTAACTTTGGTTCCATCTTGCATTTTAAATTTATTTCTCAAGCTCTGTTCCTGGTAGAATCATCAAGCTAGATGGCTGTATGCATCACTATTAGTACTACACCTTTACCACAAAAGAATGTCACTGTGACCTACATTTCACATTTTATTGGTTTAGGTTAAGTTTTTGTGTTTAGCTCATAACCAATTAGGTTTTTTGCACCCTATATATATATACTGTTTCCTAGATTCATTAAACTTGGTGAGAGGATGCATCTTGAGAAGTACTACTCCTGTGATCACAAAAGTAAGTCACTGCAACCTGCATTTCACACCTCATTGACTTTGGTTAAATTTTGTGTTTTAAGTTTATTTCTCAAGCTCTGTTCATGGTTGAATCAGTAAACTTGATGACTGTATGCATCTCGGTTAGTACCACATTCTTATAACAAAAGAAGGTCATGTTGACCTACATTTCACATATTACTGGCTTAGGCTCAGTTTTTGCATTTAGCTCACAACAAATCTTTAGTTTCAAACAGAGCTAAGATCACTTTAGACAAGTTATTTTCTGTATGATAATGTTTACAATGACTGCTGTAGACTGGTAGAAATAGAGGTGAGCTATGTAATTGTTGATTACACTCAGGTTGTTAGAGTTATTACCCTTTTTGTCTTAGAGCTTAATGCAATGTATGACACAATCTCATTAGCACAACTATTCCCAGTTTTTGATCAATTGCCATGGAACTTTGTAAATATTATGGTCATCACCTGAAAATGCTCATATTGACAAATCACCTTGCTTCTGCAATTTTTGTTATTACCCTTTTTGTTTTGTAGCCTAATGCAATGTATGACACAGTCTTGTTAGCACTTGACCTGCAGTTTTTGATGGAATGCCATGAAACTTGGTTAGTATTATAGTCATCTACAGAAGATATGCATATCGACAAATCACTTTGCTCCCACAATTTTTTTTTAGTTGTTGCCCCTTTTATTTTGTAGCTTAATGCAGTACAGGACACAATTTTGTTTGCACAGCTAGTCATGCAGTTGTTTATGGATTGCTGTGAAACTTGATACATATTATGGTCATCATTGAAAGATGCACATATTGACAACTCTTTGTACACTCATGATTTTGGTATAAGATATTGCACTTTCTGACTTACAGCTGGATGCAATGTATGACAGAATTTTGTGGATACAACTACTCATGCAGTTTTTAATGGATTGATGTTAAGATATGCGTGTTGACAAATCCTTGTACTCGCACTACTGAATGGAATAAAAAGCTCATTTGAGCTTATGTTTAATCGTTGTTTCAATCAAGCCAACTCTAATTAAATCTTTTCTTATCTTATTTTCGTAAGAGTATGCAATTTGTTTTTACTATAGATTCATCTCCATCATGGAGTAGGGGTTGGATATGGAAGAGTTAGGGGTATATTCATGTGAGCAAGCTGCTCACCATTCCTCTGGTTAGCTCTACTGGTCATAGACCAGAAGAGCGTATGGGATTGTCTTTTGTCCATGATCCATTGCAAGTTTGTTATCGCTACTCCTAAACTATTTGAAGGATTGCCATGAAACTTTACACATGCATTCAACCCATGGTCTAGTTGGTCCTAAATGAAAATGGTGCTGCTCAGACATCCAATATGGCCACCACAGTGGCCCTCTTGAAAACCTTGTTATTGCTACTCTTACATGGATGGTCATATCAGCTTGGAGTTTTCACTAAAATACTTCTTACGATGTGTAGCTGGTCCTAAATAAAAATGGTGCTGATCTGAGATCCAATATGGCCACCATGGCAGCCATCTTGAAAATCTTGTTATCACAACTCTATTTGAACAGAAAGTCGTATTGACATGAGGTTTTCACCAAAAGACTTCTTATGATGTCCAGTTGGTCCTGAATGAAAATGTTGCTGATCTGACATCCAATATGGCTGCCACACAGTGGTCATCTTGAAAATATTGTTATCACTACTGATCCTAAATGGATGGTCATATCAACATTAGGTTTTCACTACAAGGCTTCTTATGATGTCTAGTTGGTCCTAAACAAAAATGGTGCAGATCCGACATCCAGTATGATTGCCACAGCAGTCATCTTGAAAATCTTATTATTGCTAATTTTCCTGAATGGATGGTCATATCAACATGGGTTTTTCACTGAAAGACTTCTTATGTTGTCTAGTTGGTCCTAAATAAAAATGGTGCTGATGTGAGGTCCAATATGGCTGCCACAGTGGCCAGCTTGAAAATTTTGTTATCACTACCTCTCTTGAATGAATGTTCGTATCAGCATGGGGTTTTCACTAAAAAATGGTGCTGATTTGACATCCAGTATGTGGCTGTCTTGAAAATCATTTTCACTACTCTTAAATGGAAAGTCATATTGATATTAGGTTTTCATCAGAAGAGTTCTCATGGTGTCTAGTTGGTCTTTAATGAAAATGACTTACCCTCAATATGGCCACCATGGTGGCTATCTTGAAAATATTGTTATATCTGCTCCTCCCAAATGAATGGCTATACCAACATGGGGTTTTCACCAAGACTTTTTATGATACCTGGTTGGTCCTAAATGAAAATAGTGCCAGTCATATATCCATGACTGTCTTAAAAATCTTGAAGTCACTACTCTCCTGAATGGATGATCAATGTGACATGGGGTTTTCACCAAAAGACTTCTAATGATGTCTACTTTGTCTTAAATGAAAATGGTGCCATGCTGACATCCAATATGCGCACCACAGCAGTTAATTTGAAAATCTTGTTATTGCTGAAGAATATCAGAGATGGTTCCAACACTCAGTAATTAAAAGGAAGAAATGGTCTTATCTTGAATTCCTGGAAATTCTTTTCAACCATTACATACTTGCCATATTCCCAGCCAGTATTGGGGTTTTTTTGAGACTCAAAAAGTGTGTTTTGAGGTCCCAAGGGGGGTCAGTGCGCATGACCCCCCAAAAGTGACGTCATCCAAATGAGAATAAGCTATCTTTTCAAATCAGCCTATAGCAAATGACTGGAAATTCAAATCTGAATAAAAGAAAATACCATCTGTTTTCTCTGAAGCTTTTAATATACTTGCAAAAAGAAATTAAAAATGGTTGACTTAGCAATAACATCACCACAAACATTGTCACAAAGACATAAATAAAAAAATACACCAAGTTACTGTCTTTAAAATCCATTGGACAGTGGAATGTAGTTTTAATTACATGCAGTCTTTGCTGCTTTCAATAGTTCAGTTGTTGGTTTGACGGTAATGCAAGTGTCATTTGTGTTCACAAATATGCCTACACTTTTCCTTCGCAAATGTGCATCAACGTCTATGTTGGCGCAAGCAATGGCCAAAGTCACTAAAAGTGATAAAACCTGTAAGATGGCAATGAATATCCATTTCAAAACAATGAATCTGGCAATGAAAACATTCAAGGTTTGTGGTATTCGGCCAAGTTGCTAAAGTCTTTGACCGCTGCTACTGTAACATATTTTCGAGGTTAAAGTCACACCTACAGCGGTGAAGATTTAATTTATTCTCAGGCTGAATTAATGAAAAAAGGTACTAATTTATGCAAATACACTGTCATTTGATTAATGATTTAATACTTTTAAATTATTAAAATTCCATGGTGCAGTTCATTTCAGGTTGATCATATTCAAACATGTTGATTTTTTCACGGGTTACTTGATCACATGATAAAACATTGATTGCAATCAAGTGTCCAAGGAAAATATGAGAAAGTTTAGGTTGCAAAATGGTCAATGCAAATATGATTATCTCATTTTTTTTAGCACTTCTAGTGAATTGTGTACTACAATTTTCCTTTGTCCCTTTAAAATGTTGTGTCCCCCAAATCTGGAGGGTGAGGGACAGTGTCCCCTGGCCTTTGGATCCTAGGTGCAACACTGCATTAGAGATTGAATGGTGCTGTTGTTCAACCTACCAAAATAATCATGTTTTGAATTTTATATATGGAGTAAAAATCCAACTTCAAAGAAAGTTTTGCAGGGGGGGGGGTGACGAGCCCAGAATTTTTTGCTATGCCACTGCATCTAATCATGTGCTAAAACATGGGATGTATCATTAGAAACAAGTATAGCTGTAATAAAAAAAGATAACTGCATATACATCATTTGAATTGTACAGGGCAGATTTGTTGCCTTTTAACACATTGCTTTACTGCATACTGTTTGGGATGAAGAAATAACAAGAAGCAACTGATGGAGTTTTGTTTCTTCTCAACTATTTTAATTCAGAAGAAATTAGAATGATCAGTCATAAATCAAGACAGTAGTTCACAAATAGAAACTTGTTAACATCTCATTTTTAAGAAAGACAATCTTATTTCTTCAAGAATTCAATATGTCTCAGCAGATTAACAAGTAAAACAGTATTTACTGCATCAGTAAAACTTTATAGTAATTCAGCAATTAGTCAGGAGAAATTGGTGAAGTTGTAAAAATTCAGGAGCCACTCCACATCTGAATTCATGTTATAACAAAGTGTTTTATATAGCAGAGTTAACAATTTTACCCAGTATTTAGCCTTTACCTGCCAAAATCTATATGCCTCGGGATACCTGTAGTCACACCAAAAAACTTAACTCAGCTCAGTGTTTTTTAATTGATACATCCAATCCTGAATGTCTCATGATATACATGAATGAAATATGTATAGAACCTACTCCAAAAATAGTAACAATGCTACATACCTATCAGAAAAGTGCTTCAAACTGAGGGACATCTCAAGGTGTTATCATAAAAAATTACCCACAAGTTGATCAGGAAAGGTAAATGTATAACTTTTAAGTTAAGTTTCATTATCACTTGACTTTCATAGATAGAAATATGCTTCGAAATATTGATTTTTGCACACTTGGAAATAGCCACTTTCCACAGAACCTTACATGAAAGGTTAACCACTTAATAAAATGGTTTGAAATTGTCTCATTACCATGTACTTAGTACCCTTACTAGAAATTTCATGTTTGTGCAGTACACTCTTGCCACTTTATTTTGACATGACTGACATTACAGGTGTTTTGGCTGTTTGTTCAATGCTAGGAGTTTCTTAAGAATCATTTGTGCAGTTTCCAAAATATATGTGATTTACCGTATATACTCGCGTACAAGCCAAGTCCAAATGCAAACAACATAGATTCTGATCTGCTGTTGCATAATGCACCTTCAGATCTGGATCTATGCAGTTTGCAGTTGGTATCAGCTTATATGCGAGTATATATGGTAGTTGACTGGATATGGAGCTGACCAAGAGTTGCATTTATCTCAACACATGACATTTGCAATCAGTTAAAATACAATTTTTAACTTATTTTTTTTTTTGCAACTGATCTATATAAAGAGCCTGCTTCTGAAAGTTCCAGGCTTTTCTTGACTGAACAATTTTTTCAAAAATACCATATTCTTATTCCCAACTTTGTCTCCATTTTCCCAGTAGCATGAGAACCCTGCAGACAAGCTAATCTTTTCAGGTGTAATTACGTAATCATGCACCATAAAACCTGGCTTGAAATTGTTAATTTGACCTTTGGAACTTATCACCATATATACACATACAAACACATTTTGCGTACTAGATCAGTCTAAACATTCAATTTTCAAATCAATTTTATTTCAGAATTTGTGTAAAAGCAGATTTGGCTTGTTGGAGTTGGATTGTCAGTTTTAGCAAATATGACACTACAGCAATACAAATTTATTGATATTCGTTTTTTTTCTACATTATAATTGATAAATGTTGTTTCATTGTTAATGTTTAGGTGTCAGATTTGTGTGCATTTCATTACCATGACCTGTAAGTATGGATTCCATTTGTTTTCAGAGGGAAAAAGCATATGTCGGTATAAGACAATGCACCACATGTAGGAACATTATGGATACATATTTGTAAAAAAAACAAAAAACGTACATTTAATCCAACTACATGAATAATATGTTTGCTTTTTCATGTGTCATTTCATTGTTGTTGTTGTTGTTTATTGTACTTGTGGTCTAACTTACAAGCAAGATGTGTAAAAAAAAATGTACATGCACATAATTAAAACTGATGCCTTAATTTGCAGGTGTGATATTAATGTTGGAATTTTAGATTTTAACTATAGTGTATATATTTATGTTGTAATATATGCCTGTAAATGTATTTGTTATAAATTGTTCCATGTTGTTGTATCGCTCTTTCCATGTACTACAAGAAAAGATATTTGGGGGCTTTTGTAACAGTTGCCTTTCTTTCTGCATTGGATTTTGTTATGATCTGGGTGTTTTTTTTACTTGATTTATAACACACTGTTCAACAGCTGTTCATTCACTGCTGTGGTATCAATATGTACATATGTAAGAAAACAAGTAATGAGATTAAAAAATCAAGTTTTGTACAGAATTTTGGTATGACAGCAAATGAGGCTGGCATGATAAGAAACGGGACAATTCAGCTAAATAGTTTATTTCAAATTGTGATTTTGAAAATTTTGCTGCAGTTCAAGTTAGCCTACAGAAAGCAACATTAAAAAAGTAAGTTTTCTATTTTAACCAATTTGGCCATCCTTGATCAGTTTGTGCCCAAAATGTTAGAAAATAGACAAAGATCAGGGGGATTGGCATATTTTGAGTGGGGCAGTCCCTTTATGAATTGAAATCAAGTTTGGCATACGGTTTTACATTGAGAAGACCAATGTCAGGTTCAATTTTCACTTATTTGTTTCAAAATTACCTGGACTTTTAACCCCAAATCAACAGTTCTTCATCACTTTAAGTGCAAGCCCTCCACAAAACTTTGGTCAAGGTATGTGGCCAAGATCTTAAGTTGTTATGTGAAAACCATTTTTCTTCTTCAAGTCACAGTGACCTCAACCTTTGACCTTTGATCCCAAATTCATTTGGCTGCTTTCTTACCAAAAGAGTAAGCCATCCACAAACTTCAGTGAAGTTCAATGGTCAATGGAAAGTTTTTGTGCAGAAACCTTCTTTTTTTTTTTTCTTCAATCAGTGACCTTGAACTTTGACCCTGAAATCAATAGGTTTCTTCCTTATCTCAAGTCCAAGTCATCTATAAAGTTTGGTCAAGGTGGTTGTGGCAGAACTAAAGTTATTGTGTGGAAATGAAAAAGTAACAGAATGGACATCATAAAAATACACACTTCACCTTTTCGTGGACATTTAAAAGTTTTTTCATGTAGAAATTTGACAGTACATCTTTAATCGAGATCTCCTCAAATGCACCAAATTGGTGGGGGCATCCATGTCCATTGGACACATTTCTAGGTTTACAATGAGTGGGACAGACACCAATCTACTAACATAGTAACAAAATTTTTACATGGCACAGATATGGGGTGGCCATAATCACTTTGGTTCTGATGCCCATGAAGATAATTTTTGATTGGGGTAACATAGGTTGCATTTATTCAGTTGTTGATATTCAGTGTATAATTACACATTTGCCATCTAGTCAGTATATTTCCTTTTCTGCACTTGACATGTTACATTATGATGGTAGCATTCCTTGATTGTAGAGATCACCAAGCTTTTTTTGTCATTTTTTTTTCTAAATAAAAGCTTTTGTCATTATTGGTCTTCTTGCCAGTTTTTTATGCCAGTGGGGGTCTCCCCCAGAGATGTTAAATTTGAAGTAGTGTTTCTAATTATTTTTCACACTTACTTTTCCTTGTTCCATTTGTATAAAAAAAAATCATGCTGCACAGAGTTTCACCCCATTACATTAAACCAAAAGTACCATGATTTCAAGCTCTTTAGATGTACTTGGATAAGTCGGGATAATTTGTTGTCGGGATAATTTACAGTATAACAAAGTACAAATATTGTCCAGAAAATTATTTGCATTGTTCAACCAAGCTATTTAGTGATGCTGTAAGGTCTACACCAAGGGAGAATCTGGTTAAAAAAGTTTGTGCAGCTGATTGTTTTTCAGCACAAAAATGCATACCAAAAATCTAGAACACACATACACACAATGTTTAAAATATTCATGTCAGCATTTTAAATCTATACGTGAATTCAGATTTGATTTAGACATTTACAGCGTTTTGTTGCAGACAAATAACTTTGTCATTTAACATCATAAATGAACAACAAATGGTAACTATGTATCAATGACCAACAATTTAATCAGACTCTTGACTAAAATTTCACCAGACTCATAACGATCACTCATTGTCACACAGGGATTGGATGGAACAAGTCTTCATAAATGATATTATTATATATAAATTATGTCTGAGAAATCTTCAGTGTGTCCTGATGAATGGAAATTCCTAATAATCAACATCAAGACCACGTTCCACGCTAGGGGATGATTCTGGCAAATTGCCCTCAAGAATCAAAACATAAACCAAGATATACCATACCCATACAAAACCTCTGAAACTTTATATATGGCCTTTTTCCATTGTTTATACTCGCAAAACTGAATGTACAACTGTATTTAAGTACAAAAATAACAATACATGATTATTTCAATATTTAATATATAAGATCAAAAATATTTTAAATTTACGATTGAATTTCATACCCCTCCTAAGACAATTTTCTAAATATCTGCATTTCTTAGTAATATAATTTGATATTTTGTTGAAACAAAAACTATTTATTGCTCAAAATAATCAATGTAACTGTTTTCCACAAAGCACTTACAGAGGATGCTGGAGGTTGTACAATGCTCTTTAGTGAAACATCATGGCTTCATATTTAATTGTAGAAAACTTTATCGCGTCCAAAGTTAACTAAGTCTCGCGTATCCATTTTAAAAGGGGTGACCTACAGAATTCCTGTCAAAAATTCATACATGATACACCTACTTGAAAAATCAAGTTAAAAACTGAATTGTATAGCCCAATTGGAAGCGAATTATGTCTTGGTGCATGTATCCAGGTCCATTACTAATAAATTAATAATTGTATCCAGTATTTCACATATAAATATATGAATAAATGACTAATACTATGGAAACAGTTGTCGATTTTAAACTGTAACCTATTTTTTAAGTTACCATTTTAAATAATAACTATGCAATACAACTGTGGTGAAGCAAAATAAAAAAGTTTTAGTATTTGTATAAACTTTTAATAGTATTTTATCAGAATTTTAATCGTCTGACATGAAACTTTGCAAAAACAGAAGCTTAAAGTGACCATTTTAAACATTAAAAATTATAATAAATTTTTTTACTTTCTACACTCACTTCTATATTTTCACCAACTTCACCCTATTGAGGCTTGCGAGAGAAGTTGTTTCACCCATATATTAGAGTCCAGCATGGACCCCGAGAGATTCGTTTTTTTAAAGCTGAGCATGTATAATCACATAAAACTGACCACTGACTCTTTGATTTGAATGGTCTAAGGTCCATAACGATCGATGATCAAATGGCTGGAGAACACGACTGTGGCGTTTCTTGCTGATATGTGATATTTCAATGATTCTGTCACATTAGAAACATCTTGTTTAATTCATTAACCCCTGGCACCACGTTAATGCATCATGAGGTTGTACCCGACTTCCGAGCTCTGTAATGTCAACATCATTTAAGATACACTAAAGTGGGTGGTATTGCAGGAAAGTAGACATATAGTTCTACAATGATACCAAATAATGTCGACATTCTACTCACATTAAAAAATACAGCGGAAAAAACGTAATTTTTGAGACTCGATATTTTTAGGTCAAAAATTGCCAGTTTCGGAACCGGAGTTTGTGTCTGGATTTTAGACTTTTTGGCCTTAGATCTAAAGCAGACCAGTCCAAATTGCACACTGACAGATGAACCTTTGCAAAAGTAGGATAAGTTTGAGATTTGGAGTAAAAAGGGTCCAGAACACGAAAATCATGGGTCCAATAAAAAAAAAAAGAAAAAGAAGTCCAACTTGAACCCTTCTGCACATGTGCGAGCATAATAACCAATCAAAAACAACATTTTTGATACACCTAAGCATCCAGCTCAACGAAAAACTCTCTTAAGCAGATGTGTTTGGCTGCATTCAGAAGTAACCCCAAAAATGCGTTTCCAACCCCCATTTCAGGCGAAAATGAAAAGAATCTCCAGGGATTAAGGAGTTAAACATATTTTATTGCCATAAATGTTGAAAAAAAGGGCCAGGCCACAAGTTCTCACAACTTAGAATAAGCTCTTCCCCCACAATTGATAAGAAATTTACATGGATAGAGGACAAAATTAATATGGTTTCATACAATTATACGTAAACATACATGATTCAGGGAAAATAGGTATAAGAGAGAGAGAAACTGATTACATTATTGAAATTATAAATGAATAAATTAATGATCATGGCAAATATTGGACAAGAGTACATACATCAAAAGCTAAAAATGAAGAACACCATGTCTTTCTTTATCAATACAGCAGTAATTTATTGAGTAGGAAATCAAATTTTGAATACTCCTTAATTAAATAAAAAGCATTTTGTGTCTTTGAATATACATTTGGAACAAGTCAAATAAGAGAAAATTAACATTCGCAGTAAAATCAGATCCATATAACAAAATATTTGTAGTCGCTGGTATATACAGATGATTTAGACTTTGAACCAATTTCCTACACTGTCCAATATAGTATTTGCAAATAAATATGTAATGATATGCATTTTCTATATCCTTGCCACAAACACAATTATCTCTCAAATTATTAAAATATAAATCATTATGTAAATTACTATAGTTATTTCTAATTCTAGTGTGCAGAATAGATAAATTCCTGTTTACCAACTAAGAAATGGGCAGGCACTTGTGTTGTTTTAGACTCTTTTTACTTTTGAAGATAGAATAGTTATATCCTTTTTAACAATTTTCAGCCAAATTTATATTTAGTATTTTCAAGGCAGTTATCATTTTTGAGGTAGACTGAAATATGTTATCAATATGTTTGGTCCAGTTTGCCTAGACTACTAAAAGTTATGCCAAGTTGTTTATGATAGTCAGCAAAAGAAAGGATTTCATTTTGAATTTTTGTTCAGGAAAAATGTGCTCTAGCTTAAACAAGAATAACATTAACTCAGTTTTGGTTGGATTGAAGTCAACCAACCACTGCTTTGACCAATCATCAATCATTTGTAAATCTGTATTCAGTGCATATTCAATTTCATAAACATCATTTGATGAATATGCCATTGAGCTATCATCAGCAAAGAGTTTCACGGCACTCAAGAGGTCATTGCCTATATCATTGATATACACAATTAATAAGAACAGACCTAAAAACAGCGCCCTGTGGTGCACCAGCTGCAACATACTGGCAACTTGATTTGGCAGTATTTACAAAAACTGTTTGGAGTGTATTAAATAGGTAGTTAGAAAACCAATCAATAAAAGAGACCAATGCCACTGCATTTTAATTTATGTATTAGACCTTTATGCCAAACAATAAAATGCTCTAGAGACGTCGCAAAAGACCACATGTCATCCTTATTATCAAGTGCAGTACATATTCTATGGTACATATCTATGAGCTGAAATACTATATGATTGCTGATCATATATGAAGAAATAGAGATAAACAGTTTTATCTCCCTTTAAATATGTATAATTTATTTAATATTATGAATTGATAAATTATTGAAGATTATAAATAATCTTAAAACATTATACATATTTAAAGGGAGATAAAACTGTTTATCTTTATTTCTTCAAATATGTTCTACTTTTATAGTTTCAATAGAGATATATGTATCTTAATTATTCAGTTTTATGTATCCTTTAATATGTCATTTTTCCAATCTATTTACGCATTTAAGACTGTAGCTAGAACATTTCCTCGCACATGACCAGATTGGTCGCACGCAAGTTTAATCGAAGTTCATCATCAGCTAGAACATCTCAAAACGATTCAAGCTATGACATCACTTTGTTTACGTAATTTTGTTTATAACGTTAATCTCTTAGAAACTTGAAACCAAAGGGATTTAATGACATAAACAATATTTTAAATTCAGTCTGATGTAGCAATAAAGCGAAACCGGTCACAGATTTTACATGTTGGTGTTGGTTATTTTTTAATAATTATATAATTGTTGGGAAGAAAACCAGATTGATATTTGAATACAGGCTCATTTGAGTGAAGGTGGTTGTAGAGATATTTCAAAATAATTCTTTCCATAACTTATCCAACACAACTCAATAGTGAAAGAGGTCTGTAATTTGAAGGGTCACTCGTACTTCCCTTTTCATACACTGGCATTACTTTCACAGTTTTCCATAAAGTTGGAAACACTTTTATAACAAGAGACATGTTGAATAGAATGAAGAGTGATTTAACTATGGATGAGACCATTCATTTGAGGATATGGTGACTTATTTTATCCATGCCACATGCTTTGTTGGTGGGTATGGTGTTGATTACACCAAAAACGTCTTGTTCTGTTATCAATATATTAGTAAATTTGTTATTGGTGTGTATATCCAAGTGTATATGTGTATATTAGTGTATATCCGGTAGACAGAGATGGATGTCATCAACCTTTGTTATAGCAGTGAAAAAGGAATGCTTTTTCAACATCCGAAAATGCTACATATAATGAAACCATTCGCATTAAGGCTCCCAAGTGGTGGTATTGAGGTTGAAAACTCGTCTTCCGCAAAATGACACAAAAGTTTCCAATAGTCTTTTCAAGTTTACACCAATACAATTAATACTCTCCAAGTAATTAATACATTTTTCCTTTGTTCTTTTTTTCTGGTTATTGACTTTATTACATACTTTGTGTATTTTTTCCAATGAATCAGATTATTACTATTAATAGCAATTTTTGTTCATGCAATCCCACTTTCTGCCTGTTCTGTATATTGTGCTATCATGCCAACATTTGTCCCTCAACTGAACTGTTACTGTGTGAAATGATATACAATCTTTAGCAAAGTGAATATACGACAATGTACCATATATACTCCCATAATCCGATACCAACTGCAAACTGCATAGACCCAGATCGGCTGTCGCATAATGTGCTGGCAGATCTGGGTCTATGCAGTTTGTAAGGACTAATCAGTACAACAAACAACACAGACCCTGATCTGCCGGCACATTATGCGATGGCAGATCAGGGTCTATGTTGTTTGCATTTGGACCCGGCTTATACGCAAGTATATATGGTAAATGTGGCTATGGCACCATTGACATCAGCACAAGTCCCTAACTTAGTTGTCCAGTCTATACCTGCTATGAGATTATTAAATTTGTCAAATCCGCTTTATTATAATGCCATACTTTCTCTTATAATAGGTGGAGGATTCATAATGCAACTGTGTAATTAAATAGGAGGCCTTGTGATCTCTTATATTTGCATCAACATAAATAATTCCAGAATGGCAAACATGTATGGTTGGAGATATAATAATGGGATCTAACAGAGTTACCAAGCTATCTGTTACTCTCTGGTTGGCTTGGTTATTATATTTTGTATATCATTAGGCTTCATCATCTCTCTGAGATTTTTTAATTCAGCGCTGAAGAAGTCCTCATTTAAATCACCCATAATTATAATATTATCACAGGCATTAAAGCCCTGCTCAATGATGATATTCAATGAATATCTGAAGTGTGATGATGCAGATGGAGGATGGTAGATTAAAAGTAATAGATATTTCATACCTTTTATACTTTTTTATATCACCATTCCTTCAAGGCTACATCTCAACAGATTATTACATGGTTTGAAAATTGAATTTTCTGAGATATAGACCATTACACCACCTCTATGATTTGTTCAATCACACCTAACTGGTTTATGATAACCATCTAACTTAAAATCATCATCAGTAATGTTATTATCTAGATGACTCTGTAAATGCAATAATGTCAAAATCATCAAAATATGTAGCGACGAAATCTAATCTATGGCAAACGGATCTAATATTTAAATGTACAAAAGATAACGTACTATCCATTGATGACATAAGTGAAGTATTGCAGCTGTTGGAATCAGATGAATCTGATACAGATATTGGGCCTGGATTCAGCTCAATGTTCCCAGATAATATAAAAACTAAAACATCCATTTAATACAAATGAACAAATTTGAAAACACTAGATTTGCAAAAGTAGTACACCTTAAATTAATTTTATCATATTTATTAATACTGACATGCAGCAAAAACTCTGATAATTCAACATTACAATATATGAACTTTACAAGGAGAAACCAAATAAACATTATTGTAACAGCATATTTACTCACTGTAATAAAGAGATTGATAAATACAGCACCATTACAGTTCAACCTTTTCTTACTGGGTACAATTCAAGCTCTACTGAGGAAAAGTTAGACACTTATCCTATGTGAAATAATACAGCAAGCCATTATGTACTGTAAAATTTAATGTAAATGATAAGACAAATTTTGTCTCATGCTTTAACTCGACAGAAAAACACATTTCATATAGTGTAACATATCAAATGCCACGGTCAAAAGTAGGAGAGAAATAATCCAGAGTAGGAATAACAGAATGAAGGAAGAATTAATGCATAGAAAATGAAAAAAAAAATACTGTGTGACTGTAGATTTGTGATAAAGATTCACTTGAGCAGTCTACAGTGAAAATCATATAGAATTCAATATAACTGCTAAAAAACAAAGAAAGAAAGAGAAAGAAAAAATTGGCATTCCTGGGTATGCACATAATAAATAGGGAATGCACATAATGAAGCCACCATTATTTTTAAAAAATGCAGGAAATAGGCAATAACATACAAATAACTCCTGAAACATAAACAGAATTACAAAAATAAAACAGCATTTCACCCCTTCAACGCTTTTGTATTAATACAGTAGCAGAGAGACGAGTCATTTACATGTCGGGTAATATTATATCAAACACATGCACTGCATGGGTAACGTGCACAGCTTGTGCAATTAGTTTTTGGCTCAGAGCGTGTGGTATGTAACTTAGTAAGTCAAAATTCCCAGGTGGCTTGAGTTTAACAGTATTCAGATGAGTAAAAGTTACATACATGGATTTATCCGTCCAAAAAAACCCAAAACATAGATTTTTCAATAAAGTTATAGTTATGAATTTATTAATTAATTTAATATTGGGAAGAAAATATCTCTTATACATTACCAACATTATCCTAGTGATGTGCAACAATATCATAATGATGCATAAGTATCAGAAAGTTGCGAGAATATAGATGCATTAAATACATGTAGAAGCAAATAGTGTATATTATATATACATGTGACAGAACAGAGAAGTCAGCTTAGGACAAATCAGGAGATTTGCAAAATTTGGTCTGGAGTTTTGACTTCAAAAGAGGGAGGATTTTCAATGAGCATGGCGAATTTTTCATTGCGGCACATGTCTTCGACTATCTTATCCCGATGAGGACCCAAAGTTTGGGTCACTATGTGAGTAGTTTTCATCTGTTTGTATTAGAACTTTTGTGTGATTTCCTAGTCAGGGCACATTATCTTGACTAGATCTGAAAAATTATCTGCTCCCATAAACGAGAGATTATGTTCAGCTATAAAGTTTGCAATTAGTGTCTTGGCATGTGTATCTTTATCCACATTTGATGCAGATTCCACAAACATGGATTTCAGTGATGGCATATTTGTTGTCACATTTAATATGCCTTAATATGCTGCATGACACGTAGTGTCATTCTTGCCACCATAGAAGATTTTAAAATCAGCTTTACAGGAAGGGCAGAATGCATATTCATGTCCTTTGAACTTGATTACAACCAATGAAATTCCCATTTCCATCCATCAATGAATTTCATGTGATATTTTGGTTGCATAGATTTTGGTATTTTAGCATTGGGAGATAACACACGCTTAGACATCTCGACAAACTTTTAACACCTGTTTTATGCTGATTGGGCTCTTTAGTAATCCAATCATAATCAATTAATATCTTTAATCCTTTCGGAATTACTTCTGAGCACACATAGTATAATCCATGTCGACATACTTCAAACACTGAAGCCAGCCAATCCTGCCGACAGAATCAAAGGGATGGCAATTGTTTTATGCTGCTTGAAGTTAACAACTAAATTGTCTTGCCATGCTTAAGCCAGTTCACAGTCACGTGATCACAGGCAGTATTACTGTAAATATACTACAATGGAAGCCAGTTGTGAAAAAATGGAACAAATACAAAAATTTTCAATAATAATATTGTTTATACGGGAGATTTCAGTGAGTCACAGGAGGGATGGGAGACACCCTTCATCTTGGGAGGAAAACCCTCCTGTCCGGAAGGTTCACATGTATGATTATAGTGTGATTAAGCCAATACCATGAGCCTTGTGATGAAAAGGGGAGAGAGAGATTCAAAAATTGTGTGTGATCATTGAGAGAAGTATGTGAGATAATTATTAGGATTGTGGAATATTTACCATTGGATCATTTTTATACATTGGATTGTTTGCTGTTTTATACTACAATTTCATCACTATTCAAAGTCTTCTGTAAAAATGACTATGAAAAACAAAAGGAAGAATCTCTCAAACTTAAAGATGCAATGGAAAGTACCAAGACAAAAAAGAAACTGAAATTACATGGAAATTGAGTATTTTTAAACTAACTGGTGCAATTTAAATGAATTGGAAAATGTTACTACAAATATCAAGTATCCATTTATGTTGCTACTTGGTGTGGGTCTGGTATGTTGATCAGTGATTTCACTTGGTACCTCTGCCCTTGTGAAGTCTCTTTTTAATAGATGTTTCCATCAAAGGACCAAAAATAATTGTAAAAAATTATTGGCTTTCTTGAGCAAGATCAGCTTTTTGATTTGATTATGGTACTGCTTGGTAAAATCCTCCATGATGAAAACTTTACTAGGGTTCCCTTTCAGTGCCTTGCATCTAGCAAGGACCATGGACCTCATCTTGTAAGTTTTAAATGTTAGTATGATGGGAGATTTTCCTCCATGATTTTTCCACACAGGTGTGACCTATCATTGTCCTCTGAGCTACAATCGATTTAAAGAGTCTTCTAAAAAATGTCACAAACAAGGTGATCGGTGTTGATAAATGTCACAAACAAGGTCATCGGTGTTGATAAATGTCACAAACAAGGTCATCGATGTTGATTTTCTCATGGAAAATGTCACAAACAAGGTCATCGGTGTTGATAAACGTCACAAACAAGGTCATCGGTGTTGATAAATGTCACAAACAAGGTCATCGATGTTGATTTTCTCATGGAAAATGTCACAAACAAGGTCATCGGTGTTGATAAATGTCACAAACAAGGTCACTGATGTTGATTTTCTCATGAAAAATGTCACAAACAAGTTCATCGGTGCTGATAAGTGTCACAAACAAGGTCACTGATGCTGATTTTCTGATGGAAAATGTCACAAACGAGGTCATTGGTGTTGATTTTCTCATGAAAAATGTCACAAACAAGGTCATCGGTGTTGATTTCCTCATGGAAAATGTCACAAACAAGGTCATCAGTGACGATTTTCTCATGGATAGAATCAATTTGCACTGGAACATTTTGAATGTGGATGTTGTGCCTTCTAGAATACTGTTCCATATCATCACATTTCTACTCCAACACGTTCATATATTTCTGGAGATCTGAAATCTGTTTATTTCCCTGAGCTAGCTGCTAGGGCAATTGAGTCACATGCTGTTGTACTTGTATGGCCAGGGCCCTGTCTACAAAATGGGTCAATGACTCTTCAATAGCTTTTCATATCACTGGTTTTAGGGCTTCAATAAAAGCTGGCAAGATTTTATCAATGAACTGCTGACCTTGTAGCAGGCTCCCACTGCACTACTCATCTCGATGTTGAAGGGAATATTTTTCTTTTCTGGATTCATGTTTGAACACTTGGCTATGTGGGTGCTTTAAGGCAACCTACCCTTTACTGTTGTTGCTGAGTATATATTTACTATCTGCCATATACACCCACTACATATACAGCAGAAAAAGTCCAAAATAGCATTTAAAATATCAGATTCTAACCTAATGTATTACTCAGGTCACACACCCAAATCACATACATGAGAAGCTTACCCTGGAATTCATGAGAAAAATACTATAAATGTTGATGCATACCAGATTTGCTGAGACAGCTTGTGGGTGTTTACTTGACTGATGCCATGATCGTAATGAAACATCTCAATATAAAGATCTAGCAACTCTGTAAAGTTTTGTATGTAAATGGATGTTATCGCTTATACTGAGTAGACAAGAAATTAAAGGTCAGTATTTAGTGCTTAAGGAGTCCTATGTTGTACAGTACATGTAACTGGTTCCATGCAGGTTATTTTGATAGTGTTCTTCAAACAGTTCTAAAGGTCTTGAAAGGAATTCAGAGGCGGCTTAATTTTTTTCATAACTGACTGGATTGCTAGATTATGTGTTCGAGTCCATCTGTGGTCCATACTGTCAAGCCCTTGAACAAGTTACTGTCAATCTGTTCATTTTCCAGGGTATAATTTTTGTTTGTTTTTGTAAAAAATTATATTTTCATCAGTACTTAAATTGTTTTCACAGAAAAGTAACTGTTCACTGGGTCTTTAAATTTATGGCTTGTAGCAACCACAAAATCTGATATCACATGAAAAACAGAGCATGGAAAATAGTTAATTCATAGTATTTAACTCTATTGCTTCATCAGACCCAGGTGTAGACAGTTGCCAGCTTTAGCTGGGTAGTTACAAGCAACAGACTGGGTTTTCATCCACAGGGAAACATTTACTATCAGTTGTTTCACGCTATGGAAAATGGCTGACCTTGCACACCACAGAGAGTGAGAAGAATAGCTTCATGAGGAGGGTAGGTGATGAAAGGAATATAGCTCACAATTATTAATGCTTTCTAACACAATCACTGTCAACAAAAAGTTGCCATTCAAATTTCAATTCCTTGTCACTGCTCTCTAAGGTTATAGCACCTTTGCTGACCAGGGTATACAGCTTCCCTGGGTTATTGTTATGTTCTGCTGCAGAAAGTATGTTACTGTAACCTAGTTTACTTTGGTACTTTAAATCACCACTTTGTGAACAGATCTTATTACATCTAATCTCTTAATATTTTTTAAAATATCATTCATGAAGCTAAATAGGACAGATGAGAATATATTCTTTTTTAAAAACTGATGTGTAATTACAACTAAAATTTCAACAGCAATAATTTTATAAATTAAAATCCAACCAAGATAAAATTCATTACAACAATTGTAAAGAAAATGGTAAGTTTTTTCTACAATATGTTCACTTATTCAACAACAATTATTAGCACACAAAACATATTTAGTGCCCAAATTGTGACATACAAATAAATTGTAATGGCTAAATAAATGCTGCCTTGTAACATAGTCATCTTGTTTGTATCTAACATGAATTTCTATACCTAAGTTACAAGCAGCTAAGAGATGACTTTTATACTCCATCATATATAAGTTTCCACACAGTAAAGTAACACCTTCATATGGGCAAAAATGTTACATAATAAGAATCTGTGGAAAATATTAGAAAAGCCTAAACGTGGGAGATGAATCTTCATCTTTGTCATTTCTGGCCCCAAAATTAAACGAGAAACCAGATAAGTTGGGGCTATCTTGGGCTTTACTGACCCCACTTCCACTCCCAAAAAGGGATAGAAAGGAGCTCCCCTGTCTGGGAAGATCATTATCTTGGTCACTGGATCCAAATGTGAAAGAAAATCCACAATTCTTTTTATGAGTAGCTGGGTCTGCATCACCTCCACCACCAAAGAGTGACTTAAGGGAACTGTTACCTCTAGAATTACTTCCCTCTCCATTATCATCACCTCCAAACTTGAAGGCTATGTGTTGACTGGCCTCTGTAAAACAAATTAATTAAATAATAATAATAATAATAATAGCAATAATAATGCGATCTAAGAACATGAACAGTTTGATCTCAGATAAATAAAACAAGAATCACTTATCAAATACCATCATAAGACTGTTGACGGGTATAATAATAATAATAATAATAATAATAATAAAATTTTGTTTAGCCTCTAAAGTTACTCCTCTGAATTTAACAATGCATATACAATAAATCTCATAATTCAAGTAAAATATGTCATTGAAAGTCATAATAATTTTAGTCTGTCCAAAAATTGACTGCATTTGTAGCTTAAGTTTCCTATAAAATACACATGTATTTTTATTACATTACACTCTGGATTCCACAAAAACACTTTCAAATATGTGTTTCTTGTGACTAGTGGCACAAAGGTTCACATTTAACTGGTGTGACATAGAAAGAAAATTTTGAAACAAATTGAATCTATCATATACAGCTTTACCTAGACTGGTGGGTGAAGATACCCTAGCTCCACCAAAAAAGTTCATAGGTGTGGCAGAGTTTTTCTTCACTGGTGAGACATTCTTAGTAGGATCACTAGAGGCTTTGGAGGAAACAGGGCTCTCCAGAAGTCCAAATGGAACACCAGCGGATAGAAACTGAAATACATGAAATAGATACAATGACTAAAAGTCCTAATGACCCAGTTTTTTATGATCCAGTTTTATGACCATCAAGATGTCATACCTATTGAAATTCATTAGTTATTAGTTAATAATACCAGAAAGGATCTACTTTCACTGTATTTAGCCAGAGAGTCACATAACAGTACATTTCTTTATTATATATTTCATAATGAGATATTGAAATATATCAGTAAGAGAAAAGTTATATTGCCACAGTGGCAATACCACTTTTATTGCCACAATGGCAATATCACTTACTTTCTTTTTCCATTTAGTAAGTATATCTGCCCTTATGTATGTTATTCTGACCTGTATTTCCACATTTATACTCATTTCATATTTTCTTCTTCTTTTCCTTCTCTCTCTTCCCACCCTCTCACTCCCTATCAGGATGAATATATTTTAAAATGTGCCAAGACTCTTGACCCTCTAGTTATACATTTATGTAATCAATGAGAAGGTGCCATCAAGAATGCCCAAAAATGAACCCCAAACAACAAAAATGAGGCTTCAAGTATTAGCTTATTTTAAAAAATACTTTTCCACAAGAATCTTGCAAATTGTCAGTGACTGAACTTACATGACCTGTTGCTATTTGATATTCTGTGTCACCCATACAGAATCCTATACCTGTTACATTGAATGACAAATGGTACACATTTTTCAGAAAAACTACTGATTACATATAGTAATACAATTGTTTAAGTAGCAATTTTAACTGTCATCACAATCATAACCATGTATGAAAACAATGGAGAAATCAGGCATTGTTTAGTGTCGATTCCAAACCAAAACTAAGTGACAATCAAAATTTGGGTGCAGCGTCAACTACCGGAATAGACTGAAAGCTTGCCAACACACAAAAATTCACATCTGAATGCAGAAATTAAAACCAAAAAATGAAAAAAAAATAGCAACCAAAATCCTTACAACTCATAATAATTAAAATCTATTGCTTAATGATGTTACACTCTGATATCTGTCGACTGTTCTGTCATGTTTCTACAGTACCCCAACCCCAGCAATGTCGACTGTATCAATCCGTGCAAGAAAAGTGTTAACGAAAATAAAAATCTCTTCATTTTCATATGAAAACATTAATTAATTTGACAAAATACACAATCTGAAGCATTATATGTACAATCAAAATTTGTAAAATGTTGCTATTCTAAAATTTTTGTAAAATTTTGGAACTTCTTTTTATCAATGTAGTAATGCAGCCGTTAATTGCATAGACACAGAATGGATAAAAATTCATGCAAATCAAAGGGTTTTGCCTTAGAAAATATATAATAAAAAGAAAATCTACGTTTTTTTTGAGTAGATATAAGGAAATATTTCAATTGTGAAGTGGAAACATTGTATTGTCACAAGTGGCGAGTGACAATACAATGTTTCCACTTCACGAGTCAAATATTTCCTTACATCTACTCAAAAAAACATAGATATCCTCTATATGTTTGTCAACAAGGCTTCAAAGATATGAGATCACAAAATTAAATCCAAAAAAGGGAAGTTCATTTTCAGAAAATATGCAAAATAAATAAAGATTAACAGTTAATGAAATCATGGAAAAGATCATGTAGACTTTTAGTTTCAAGATCTACAAAATGGTGTATTAATGTATACATGTAAACCAGGGTGGTTTCTAGATTCCTCTGATTATGTATTGACTTGTATTCATGCACTCTTCTTGTGTGCTTTGACAATATTTGTACACAATGGTTAAAATATAGTCATTTATTTTGTGGATTTCATTATTATTTTAAGACTATTTGTAATTGCTTTTTCAAACACCCCTTTGTGAGAAAAGTAGGAATAAAGATCGACTATTTTATTTTAAAAAGTAGGGAAATACAGGGAAAATCCGACAGAACATTAAGGTAGGATCACACGACTGACTTACTTTTTGTATTTGAACGAACCATATCTCTACTCACATCTGTACTCACATATCTGCTCCTCCAATCCAGAAAACTTTTTTTTCCAGGAATAAACAAATTCTACACAGCAGCAGCCAACCTTTAGCTGAAACTGCAGTTCAGACAAGGCTGACAAGCTGCCTCTACCACTCATGAAGCACAACAAATAGACGGACCAAGCTGCCTAGGCAAATTCACAACATCAGAGAACTAACTGTTCCCTAATAACTGCATAAATTTCTGAAAAGAAAATACTGCAAGGCAAAGAACCCCTCCATAACAGTTAGTACATATTAAATGGAAAACAAAATGTATCCAAATTTTTCACAAGTTGGGATAGTAGGTTTGAAGTTAAGTAGGGAAAAGCAGGGAGCCCAATGAAAAAGTAGAGAAAAGTAGGACCACTTGAAAGCCTATTATACAAACTGAACTTAATATTTCATAGGATTCATTAAGCATGAAATTTCAAAATTAATTACACGCAAAGCATGAACAGTCATCACTTCAGTATGGCCATTAATGCATTGTGTAATCAATTTTCAAGCTTCGTGACTTCATGAATCCTTTAAAATATGAAGTTCAATTCTTAAGTATCAATTTTGGTTTTAAAAAAATGTTAAGCTTTCTGTAACATACAATATGTGTCTAAAGAAGGCAAAAATCATGAATCTTACAAACAGAATGTCAGATGCTTTAATGCCTCAGCCCAATAATGCTGTATAAGTGCAGCTGAGGTTGGTTTGGTTTTTTATTGCACAGCAACATTTTAAATTAAATGATGCTGAACTACTTTGTCATTTGTAGTTAACTCAAGATTTAACCCAACAGAAGCATAACATTTCTGATGGAATGCCTTGTTACTAGTTGAAACTGCAACAACAGAAAGTTGCTGCTATGGAGCTATGAAAATTTAGTTGGTTGATCATTCTTCAATCAACAATTTGAAATATAAATAATAACATTTAACTGGATGATATTTGATCCAAGATCTTTACTAACATAATATTTGAAGACTGGTTACTCTATCAGCCAAATGTTTCCTTACAGAACATTAAATTCTTGTCACAAATGAAATTATGCAACAAGTGAATCAGATCTGATATTCATCTAGAAATATAGCACATAGGATATTTCACCACACTTCACCATAGGTTACTTAGAAGTTAGCTCTGGAGACAAAAATTCTACACCTGTCTTTATGCACACTACATAACAGTGGTGTCATTAGGTAGCAGGAATTCAAAGTGAGTGGAAGAAGGATTTTGGGTCAGAGCACATTAAGAATCAACAACTTCCATTAAAGTAAGAGGGTACTGCCTGATAGGATGTCAAGGAGATCCCTCTCATCTGCTGGGGTGGTCTAGCCACCCCCGGTCCCTGACTGGTTTCGTTATCTATGTAACTCATCAGAGGGAATTGGTCTTGTTGATTCATTTTTTCAACTGATCACCGTATCTTGTCGGTGTGGAGTTTATATACCCCTTGTCGCCGGTGCAGCTGCTTATTGGGTGGTGTGACAATAGTTATCTCCCTTTTTAGGAGGATTATTGTCATACCCTATTGTTGCAGCTGGTTTACTGTACCCCGGATTGCATTCATGTTTGATGCAGCCGGGTTTCGAATGATAGTTTTGTTTCGTGCAGCCGGGGTAGACTTATGTGGTGTTTAAACATAAAAACCTAAATAAGTTTTTACGTAAAGAAGGGGTCAATAAAGAAGTGACTAGAAAACTCTTTTGAAATATTTATTTTCTAATTACAAGGACTTTTTATCCTGCATATTGTGAAAGAACACAGAGAACACAGTTAATGACAATTGCGAGACAAAAAACCGCTGTGGTATTATATAGGTTTGTAGTTGTGATGGTGTTTGTCGGGGTATCAAATTGTTTATGTAATACCAATCCTGGTGGAATCAAGAGATTGTCCACAGGTTGATATAAGAGCGAACTGTATCATGGTCCAGTGGGTCCTTGAATGTGGAAAGTGTATCCTGAATATTTTCACATGAGAAAACTGCCAGATTGGGTCCAAATGTCTCGACTGGCAGAATGTTCCAATTTGATGTAGGGCAAATTATGTCCTCAAAAGAATATCCTGCATTGGAGTCAATTTCCATGATTTCTGATACATCACTCAAAGTAGGATGTAAGAATGCGGTATCCCAGATTGTATCCGCCACCTTATCAGGTTAATATAGGTGTCCAGTAGAAGAGACGTCTATTGGAATATGATTCTTCTTCTCATGTTTTATGAGATCTACTTTCCGTTTGAAAATTTTATGACATTGGTGGCAGGTCACTCTCAAACCTAAATGTGGTTAGCTCAATACTAGCAACATTAATCGGAAAGATAGAGAACTTTATTGGATACACCAATTACATACTCTACAGCCGGTAGGGATCAACATCTCTGTTTAAATGGGAGCTCAGGCATTTCAAGCTTCCATTAAAGTAGTTGATCAGGGTTTAGAAGCAAAACTTGCAGTAAAAAATCCCCTGCCCCCAGTGTCTAATGACATCCCTTTTCATGAAGAAAGGTATTATATACCGATTCCATGGTTTCAAAGCCTCCAGGTTGCTGTTCTGTGTCCTCATCCTACAATTAGAAAATTCTAGTGGTACAGCTTTATCAACAGATAAGAACACTTCTAAGTAAGCTTTTTCAAAAAGAAAACATGTATCCAGTGAGCATATGGCAAAAGACAACTACATATGCATGATACATCCAAAAGTACATTTTGTAAACAATGAAAATAAAATGATGATTGAGCAGGAATTTGAACAAGAACACTTGATCTCACTACTATCAAAATATTGCCCAGTAAAATTGCCCCATTCACATCAGTGAGTATTTATGTGCCAATAAGGATAAAAATTGAACCTTTCTTGAAATTGTTTTAATCAATTTCAACCAAACACGAGGTATCATTCTCCTATTTGAGGAATGGTTCCAAACCTTAAAAGATACAGGTAATTATTTGCATGTGACCATTTAATAATAATAATAATAATAATAAAGTCTTTAAAGAGGGTAACTCCTTTGGTTTATGATAACTAATCTCCCTTAGTGCCCTTTTATTATGTTTTTTTTTTTTTAAATTGCACTTTTAACGCATTATTAGCTATATCATGCTGGGGAAATGTGAGCTAAGTGCCTTTCCCAAGGACACACCGAGGCTGCCAACCCGGGTTGGCCTAGGCAGGTATCGAACCCTCAACCTTTGGATTACAAGTCAGACACTTTAACAACTGAGCTACTGTGGCTCCACCCTCTATTATGTAGAAATATTTACAGGTAAAACTATGTACAGGGTGCAAAAATTGACATAAGGTATGCAAGTCTATGAAAAATTTAATAACAAAATAAACAAGAGGTGTTAGAATATTTTCATCATGTAACCATTCTTTTATGAACAATGTTCACTGATGTGGCTTCCTTGACAAATTTAGGAAAACTGTTCTAGATCAATGGGCCTGAACATGCAAGCTTCTTCTTCAGGTTTTGGAATCTGATGGTATTTTGTAGTAATTTTGTGTAGCAGAGTTAAATTTGGATTTATTTCTTGTAAATTAAAAATATTTTGGGCATATGGAGGACCTTCATGATTATAAATCTTATATACAAGTTTAGACTTTCTTACGAATATGGTATCTTTAATTGATAGTAATACTAGTTGGTCCTCTGCCTGATTGGAGTCTATATAAAGTCAACCCAGGATAATCTTGCATGCAGTTTTCTAGAATCAGAATAGCTTGATCATGTTATTTTGGCAGCCATTTTCCCAGAGAATATTGCAATAATCAATGTGAGGCTGAACATAGCTTTTGTGAAACTTAACTCTGTGGGGAAATGGGAAGGGAGCATTTGATTTCTGACAGCAGCCTAAAAGTGGAGATGTTTTTTATAACATGTCTGTCATGTTCATTCTGTGTTAGATTGTTATCAACATATATTCCTATGACTTTGTCATGTGTGACAACTTGCAATGAAGTGCTTTTGTAAAAGAGATTGAGTTCTACTTCTGGCAATAGTAATCAGGATTGTTTTAGTTTCTGATGTATTTAGAGTCATTCAAAGCTGTTTACATCAAGTTTCTAAATCACCAAGGCATACTGCAAACTGTTTTTTATCTGAGCTAGGGAAAATCAAGCAGCTGAAAGATGGTGTCATCAGCATAGAGATCTATGGTTATAACCCAATTTTACATATAAAAGGGCAGATCACTTATAAAGATTAGAATTTAAAGGGGGCCTAGTATTCAACCCTGTGGAACACCATATTGCACAGTTGTTAATTGGAAAGCACTCAGTTCACAGCAACTTTTTGATATCTCCCAGTAAGATGGGATGAAAACCACTTTATAACAGTAGTTATTTCTCCACAGTAATACATTTTAAGTTTATCAAGAAAAATGCTGAGGTCCACCGAGTCAAAAGTTTTCTTGAAATCTACCAAGACGGTGCCTACCATATTACCTTCATCTAGGGCTTTTAGCTATTAATCTATCATTGAAATTAAAGGGGTCTTGCATAAGTGACTTTGACCTAAAAATTCATAAGACTGTCTCGCACATATTTTTTCTATTAATTGGAAAGAGTAGGTAGAATTGCACTAAGTCTAAAATTGTTAACATAATTTTTATTGGTCCATTTTTGTGAACTGGAAGTAACCTTAGCTAACTTCCAAATGCTGGGGAACTGCCCATTATTAATGCCAAGATTTATTAAACATGTAATGTGTTCTGCAATTAACAGACCAGCAACCTTTTAAAGTCTTGGACCAATCTGTTCCAGCCCAGTTCCCATATATACATCGAGTTCAGAGATGAACATGGAAACCTTAAACACCTGTATTTCAGGAATTTAAAAAACTACATGGGGGGGGGGGGGTAGTAGTTTATAGTTTATTTTCGCAGTATGCCCTAAGTATATCACAGTCTGTGCTTATTGCAGACTCCTTTAATTTGGCAGGAACAAAAATGTCAATAAAAGCATGTATCAGCTATCTGCTTTGGATCACTGATACCCCATCCCTCATGGGTAACATTTTCAATATCACTCATTTTGCCACTTTTACCTGCTTCTAACTTTTTTAATATTTTCCAAATGGCTCGAGGATCTACCCTGTCACTCTATTATATTCTTACAGTAATATTTCTTAGCCTCACATACAAGTTCTGTAACTTTATTTCTCCACAGAATTTATATTTTCTTCATCTCCCTGTGCCTTACCTCTATTCCTCCAAGCTCTCATGGCATCTTAAGTTTCACATGTCATCCATTCTAGATGATGTACATACATTACCTACTCAGTCTTTAATAGTAAATGTTGTTTGACTACATTTGTAAATTATTTCATCCAATCATCTGGGTTAGCGCAAACCCAAGCCCATCATCAGGGTCATCAAATAATGTATTGTATCACATGGTACTATTTCTAAATCATGTAAAACTTTTTCCAGAACAAAGGTTTTGAGAGACTTGTGCTACTTTTTCAAGATCAAGACAATAGATGTGATCAATAAGAGTTTTAGAATGGCTTATGATACTAGTGGGTTCTTTGACTATCCAAAAGATTCCATAAAATTTAGCCAGTTGCTTTGGACCTGTGCCTTGAGTAAATCATGTCTGAAATCATTCTAATATACAAATCAAGAAGTATCTTTTCAAAGTAGCTTTCAAAATTATCTTTCCATTCATTTGTAGAATTAGGATTTCTATCAAGAAAACAGATTAAAAAAATTGGCTTGGTATTTTTTTCCTCAATTTCTAAAAAATGGCTTCAAGATCCTTGTCTCTAGGTTCACCCAACATTGACATAATTAAACCCATCTCTAGCATACACCATTATTCCTGCATATCTACTATCAGGGCTTCTATCTTAACTTAAGGGTTTTTAATATCCTTCTATTTCTAACATTCTATCAGGGTGATTTCCTTTAATTTGGGTTTCTGTAATGTTTAATATAATACTGATATATTGTTGTACTTTAATATCCTATTCATTTCATCAATATTCATACAGCCCTTGAATATTTTTATGACCTATATGAAATCTTTTCAAATAATGTGACCTCATACACTGACATTACTTTGTTTACCTTTACATACACCTGATCTGGATACACTTGTTCTTTTTTTACCCCACGGGAGTACATACATTATTACTTACTTCATAATCAATAGGAGAGCTTGAAATAATTATTTACATTATCTGCTTTTCTATCACAAATATATTCCATATAATTCGCAGATTGGACATTGTGATCCTAAAAGTTTAAATCTATAATTGCTGCAGTTAATATTGTGGTTCACATGTATATTAGATATACTGGCATCACTGCTGATCTCTTGATTCCAGCAGACAAAGGCCTTCTGTCCAATAATTCTACATTCCTTAGTGCTATGGTTCAGTTCAATACAGTTAAGGCATTTCCTCTACTAGTTTTGTGTTCTGCCAATCCCTTGTGCACAGGGCTTATATTTAGCATTAGTAACTGGCTGGCATCTTCCCTTCTGAGCGGATTTCCCACTTAAGAAGCCACTTAACACCTGAGGTGGTTAAGTGGATTGAGGCATTTTCATAGTAATATATTTGTACTGGTACTGAAAATTGCACAGAAGGTGTTAACACATATAACATACCAGTCCTTCTACAATCATACTGACAAAGCTGTGACATCACCATCACTGCATGGTTAGCATTTCATCACATTGGGGATTTTTTGATCAACATATCCTATTAATTAGTTATCAATTCTCTTCAAAATATTCCATGCTTGTTCCCCAGCAGCATCATTTCCACAAATGTTCAAAATTGTTTTTGAAAGTTGCTTTATATCATAAACTTGACATCTGCACAGTGTCAATTCTGGCACCTTGTATGGTGTGCGTGTGTGTCTTGCTTTTAAGCCCTTTTGCACTGACACCAGAAAAAGCTGATGAGCAAATGAGTAAGACATTTTTGTTCCAATTTCTATTAGGGTCATCAAATTTTAATAGCACCTTAGAAAAAAATATAACTGTAGTTCTCTTATCAGTCTATTCACCCTTACCAAAAACTTAAGCCTGCGGCACACAGTTGCAGCAAACTTGCATTTTACTTGCCACAACATTTCAGCAAATATTTGCCACAACCCTGCAGCAATGTTGCTTTAGTTTTCCAGCACACTGTTTACAGCATCAAGTTCTGTCAAACTTTTGGTACAGTTTCCAATATTATCAAAGATACAGAGAATATAAGACAGAATTCAGCATATTAGCTTCACTACTGTTACATTTTGATGTTGTTCTGTTTGTCAAAAAACAATATGTCAGTGTGCTCAAGGTGTTGTGGGTAAATTACATCATTTCTATTTATAGCAATAGGTTGACTTCCTAATTTGCCTTATTAAAAAATGAATGTGAATGTATGGACTTGGTCAGATTTGGGTGAAATTTTAGAAACTAACAAAACGTTGAATGTTTGTTCTAGTGGCAGTCGATTAAATATTTTTACCCACTTGTAATTACCATAATTTAATATCTAGATACTGCCAGCAGTTTAAATTCATTACAGTGTATAGTTTCCTCTCTGTTCTTTTGAAGTCACATGTCCAAAATACACGATGAAATGTATAAAGTGTTAACATGAACCTTAAAAATCAGCAACAAATAATGATTACTCTAACAATGTATGATTTTACAACTTTGTATGACAATAGATGGAAGTATATTTAGTTTAACTTTATTTAGGTTTTTATTTATTAGCTAATAGTGCAGAATGCAACTTTGAACTTGGAATCATTCCAAGTCACCAAAAATTGTCTTTGATGTAATCATGCCCAACTGTGCTTTGTAACTTGAGATTTTCCAATATGACCATCAACTGTACTACCCCTAAACTTTGTAAGAAATACTGATTTTGGTGCACAAAATACGGTCTATACTCGCTTACAAGTTGAGACCAACTGTAAACTGCACAGACCCAGATCTTCTGCCACATAATGCACCAGCAGATCTGAGTCTATGCAGTTTGTTAGGAGTAATCAGTAGAACAAACAACAAATATTATGCAATGGCAGATCAAGGTCTATGTTGTTTACAGTTGGACTTGACTATACGTGAGTATAGACATAATGATATTTGAGCCTCTATCAGTCCACTCTTTACATTTTTGCAGTAATTTTCTAAAAGAAGTAAGTATGGGGGTAAGGGATCTAACCTAATGAATATTTATGGACAAATCTACACTTTGCTGCAAATCAGGTCAAATGAGTGACATAAAAGAAAATTTGGTTCAGATTTCCATAAGCAAAGTGGCATGGCTGTTATTTTATTTATAAAATAGCATTATTTTAAGGACATCTATATTTTGCAATTCTGCAGGACACTATATTTGTAAACTAAAGGAAAACTCATGAAAGAAATTATCCAGTCAACAAGTTAGGAAGAGTTGCAAATATATGTGCTGCAAAATAATCTTTCTTATTTTTCCGGCAGATTTATATAAAAAAATCATACACTAACTTTATTGTAATTCACTGATTTTATTTATTTATGTATTTATGTTACTGTTATTCAAAGAGTTAGTACAATTAGAACAAAATCTAAATCTGCCTGATGAGAATTTGTCATGTATAATAAATTTCCTTGGAAGATAGTTATTTTAAAGATATCAATGTAATTATTTTCCACTGATAATTATTAAAATCACTGAAGACAGATAATACAATAACAATTAACATAATGTCACATATGGTTTTAATATAAAGGAAATCAAGGAAAATACTGCAAGATTACAGAGCACTTAATCTTCATAAGCCTTCAAAACTTTTAATATGTCCATCTTAAAAGTTGGGCATATTATGTTATGGCATTGTCTGTCTGTCCATCCATCCATCTGTATGTTTGTTAACATTTGCTTGTTCAGCCTATAATGAGAGAGAGAGTGTCATTACTATTTCCATGCCGCCAGCCTCAAAGTCAAGAACACTGAAAGGGAACAAGTAATCCTGTGACGTGTATCCTTGTCCAGGTAAAATTTTGAACCAATGAAGATATTTTAATGAAATTTTGCCAATTATATAGCACGTAAAATCAGTGTGTTGCATACCATAGCCACATCCCCTGCCTCAAGGTGAAGGTCATAGCAAAGAAAAATTTAACTCTGACTCATATTCTTGTTCAGTGTATAACATTTAAACCACTCAAAATATTTTAATGAAATTCTAACCAGTTATGTATCATGACTAGACAATAGTCATATACCATAGACGTTCCCTCTTCCTCATTATCAAGATCAATGCAAGGGAAAACATAAATCAGTGACCCCTATCCATGTATGGGTATAATTTTTGAACCAATAAAGATATTTTAATGAAACTTCAGCCTTTTATACATCCTAACTTCACTGTGTCTCATGTATTTAGTCATACCTCTGCCTCAAGATCAAGGTCACAACAAGGGATAATGTTAAGTCAGTAGCCTGTTTCTTTATCCAGGCTGTCACTTTTTATGCCCTACGGATATTTTAATGAAACTTTACCCAGGTCCACACCTTATCATACAACAGTCAAATCCCTAACTCAAAAAAGTCAGAAGACAGAAGTACAGTGGGACCCCGCTATAACCCGGTAGTTGGGAGCCATAGAATCCGACCGGGCTATGAGCCGAACCGTGTTATAAGCAACCATGTACAATACCAACACATTTTTGGATTTAATTGGGGGGGGGGGGGTTACATAAAGACGGGTGCGAAAATGCATGGCACAATTACCATTTTTGATCAATATATATTAAATGAGAAAACCATTTGCTGATATAATATATTACTTTATTCAGAAAACCATGCATTGGTACATACACGTGTCTAATTTATATATATACATGTATAATCTATTGCATGAAAAGAATATCAACACCGTGTACTCACCAGCGAATCTTGTAACATACATTGAATCCATAATACAAATATTTCCATCGAAAATATCCACACACGGATATAGAATATTCAATAATTTTGTCACAGATCATTATGTGACTAATACAATGAAGAGAAAGTAACAAAAATTACGTAACGGGTGTATGTAATGAATGATGAAAAAGTACATGTATGTCCGACGATTAATAAACGGTGTCGCATACATTTTACACCACTACATTTCTCATCTGTTAGTAGTTATTATTTTTTAAAAAACTCTGTGATTTTTAGCTGCTTTCTGCTAATATCACGTCTGCTCTTAATTTTGCTTCATCTTTCTTCCATCCTCGAACTGTCGATTCATCGAGACCTAAATCTTTAGCTACATGCGATTGTTTAACACCGGACTTAATCCTGTCCAATGCTTCAATCTTTTCTTTAACAGTAAAAGCATTACGTTTGCGTTTCCCATTTTCCATTCTAAATGTATACAAATTAACACTTTTAATCCTATTGGTTTGAAAATCTACAGCAAGAATAATAGTCATTAAACAATGGGGGTATATTTGTAGTAAATTTACGACATTATTTACTGGCCAACAGATTGCATAAAACAACACCGCCAAGCCTTACGCACATGCTGGCGGCTTTGTTTCTTTGATGCTGTATAAATCGTTGCCCTATGATTTGAACAAGTATAGCTCGGTAGTTCACTTTGATGATAAACAATGTACTTAAATTAATTGATTTATACATTCTGGTGAGAATCTTTTATCAACCGCCACATTGGCTGCTGCTTAGTTGTGTATGAAATTAAGAGAACATATATCGGAGATTATTTGAGCAACGACTGTATTCGGAATGCATTCAAGACAAACAAAGTAGAAACGATGGCTTCATTACTCAGGAATCAGTAATTATAATATTGACACTTATGAGCTGTAATTTTTCAACAATAAACAAAGATCAAAGTTCTCAGTAGGCCCAGCAATTGGTTCGTATTTCCGACGTTTATTTTGGCACAAAAATAGAAGAAATTTGATAATACATTTTCTACACGTTCTTTTTCGCACTGTTTAGACGAATATGAGAATGATAATTAAACTCTTGACGTATTTAGTTTTTTTCATACTTAAAATTTTTTTTTTTTTTTTTTTTTTTTTTTTTTTGGTCTTTGAGAAAAATAACTGTAATAAATTACCCGAAATTTCGGGAGCCATGCCACGACCGGGTTATATCCGAATTCGGGTTATAGCGGGGCGGGTTATAGCGGGGTCCCACTGTATCATATACCATACTCTTGTTTATACATAAAATGACTATCAATGACCTCAAAAATATAAAGACTCAATTTCTGCCATGATTTATTTTATTTTTTTTTTTTTGGGGGGGGGGAGGGACCTGGATGATGCTAAGTTAGTTACAATGCAAACCAAAATAGATAGACAACCTAAACTTGAATGAAGCTAAGACATATTTGAGGCACATTTATGGCACTTAGATTAATTTGTGATTTCATTTTAGCACAGTTGTGGCATTTACTTGGTTCACTTCTCTGGCCAAGTTTTGGTTGTGGCACACTTTTGGTACATGATGTTGTACAAAAGGTGTCAAAATATTTTCTGGCACAGTTGTGGCAAACATTTGTATTTTCTGGCAACAAGAGCTTGTGTGCCAAAAGTAGGCCTGAAGTTTGCCAATAGTGGCACACTCCTGCAAACTTCTGGCACACTGATTTGTGTGCCACAACCTTGCCACAACTTTGCTGCAACCTTGTGGCAAACTTTTCATTTGTGTACAGATGCTTGATAGAGAATCCAATCAAACTGGTCCAATGTAATTAGAGTCCCAGATATCACCCTGTAAGAATCGCGAAAAGTCAGACGAATCTAATGATGCCTCTGATGTACATGGATATAGTGTTCTGTCTGAGGTGTCAGTACTGAGAGACCATCTAAATTGCCTTTTGCAGTAGTTCCATTTTGTTTTCAACTGATTATGTGTGTTTGATAAATGGAATCTGACAGTTTTTACATCCAAGTATTGTTAAGTGATTCCTCATTTGACTCAGATGAAAACTTGGTCTTTATCCTTCATGCACTGACAACAACCTTAGACCTTATTTTGCACTAGTAACTGACCATATTATACATTTAAATAATGTTCAAAAGGTATTACTGAAGGTCTTTTCTTCAAAACTTCTAACATGCACATGGAAATTAATTCAATATAGTGATCTGATTTCTGCCAAAATATTATGGTGCATGTACCAGTAAAGACCAAGTCAATCACCACATTGAATGAGGGGGTCCTCACAAGGGAGACAACCGACAAAAGCTCATTATAACACCAAAAAACTGCCTATAAAGTTACTCACTCATCACAACCCTAACCTTCATATTGAATAATCCTTTGTCTGTCCACCGAGGTATTCATTAATTTGTTAATCACTAACTTCCTCCAAAATTAAACACATGCATCATTTCAAAAATTGATATGTAAACCAGTAATCACTAAGTTCTTCCTTAGTAGTGATAAGCTAATCCACCAGAAAACAAGAAACATGTAAACTTTTTAGCAGAAGGAAAAGCAGCCTACAGCATTGGCTGCCATCTTTTAGCATCTTTTATTCTTTACTACATATGCCAGGTTTCACATCTGAACAATTCAAGAAAACAAAGGTTAATCTTACATTGCTGGTCTGTTCATGGTTACTGAACATGAGCCTCTGCTCTCTGTACAAATCATAGCCTGGAGATCTGTACATTTGGTGCAGTTTCTGCTTGTGCTTTTCAAAACTGAAAGGGCTACTGCTATCATCTGAACTCATATCAATCATGCTTTCAGCCTTTTGATGTTCTGAAAATCAAACAAAAAACATTTTATTTAGTAAATCAACATAGAAAATATATCCATATTTCAATCAAATTCTGCAAATAAAATCTAAACCATATTCTACTTATTGAGCTGTGTTCTTCTGTGTCTGTCTTCATGTGTGTTTCTCTGTATGTAAATGTACCTATGAATGGATAACCTTTGCCACATATGAATGGGTTCATTACTCATGTAATCAATAGCATACTGTCTGTATATTTTCTAATTTTTTGTTCATTGTCACTTATTAAAAATCGCAGTAATTTGTTTACTTACATTTTTCATGCAAAGAACTTTTTCTCATTAAAAATGTACAAATTTACAAATTGTTTAATTTTAAGAATGAGCCAAAAATTATAGTTAGATTCATACTCTTACCTATAATCATTTATATCCCTGAAAAAATTTATTTTTTAAAAAGTTTATATATGGACAATATATGGTATTTTGAACTCTGTTAAAAACAAAAAATTGTTAAAACTACATTTATCATTACCTCAACTGCATGTATCTAGCTGAGGCACAAGAAAACCTCCATCAATTGCAAAAGAATTATTGAATTCTGAAATGTATTCCATTTATAAATTTAACAATGCTTTAAAATTCAGGATGCATTACCTTTAGAAATTTGTTTTTCTGCTGAACCATCAATTTTGTGACAGGTAATGAATTCATCTACAGTTTGAAAATGTCACTCAGGTCTTTTTAATCTCCTTAATACACAATCTAAAAAACTACGGTTGCCTTGATAATTATCCTTTAAACAGCATTTATGGATTTTATGGAGAACTATAACCAGCAATATAACAGGTTTCCCTATTTGCTGAATTAATATAGTATAGATCCAACAACCTAATTTTAGCAAAATATTTGTACCTTAAGTCAAGGAACTTTCACAAAATTTAACACGAGATTATATTATGATTATTTCAATCACAGAGAAAATTTCTTTAGGGGCATATGGCCAATTGATTTTGCATTTTAGAATTATTAGATATTTCAATTAAGTTTGCAAAACATATGAAAAACAAAACAAAAACAAAAAGCAAAACAAACAAAATATCCTATATTTACCAACAAGAGTGGAATGTCTAGAAGACATATAGATATTTTCCTTTTTATACAAGCAAAGTAAATCTTAAGTGAGATTATTACCTTAAAGATCAAAGGATTGTCCTACCTGGTGTTTTAGGTGACTGTTGCATTTGAAGATCTTCAGAATTAGTTGAAACATTATTTTCAGGTGATTTGTCCTTTGGTGGTGAAACTGTAGGCTTGGCCTGAACTGGCAATGAAACTTGGTGAAGTTTAGGTGTAGCAGGCTGTGTCACAAATTTTTTAATCTGCAGATGTTGTGACTGTGATCTATTTGTTTGGAGGCATGACGGAATCTGTGGCACTGATGGGCTGGGTGGAACTTTGGTGTAAGAAGCATAGAAAAGTTGTGGTATTGTTGGAGAAGGTGGAACAACTGGTTGGAAGACCGAACGCTGGGCAGCACTTGCAGGTGATTTATTTCCATGGGACTGGGAACTCACATCCTTTTTGTAAGCCTGGTTGTTATCAGTAGCTATAAAGGCACAAATAAAATTTACATGTTTATGTTAGTTGTAATTATGGTAGTAGCTACTGTAGGTATTTAATTAATAAACTTATCTTAAAGTATATGTCAACATGATCATTTAGGCACCTTTACTGATCTTAAATAAAATATTAATTGATCTTCCAAAATTTAATACTAAAGTAGCTTTACCAAAGTCTGTTCATTCCTGATTGTTATGTAATCTGCACCTTAGTTGTCATCACAAAACTTCCAGGCAAAAATTAAATATCACTATGGACTTTTACAATGGCAACTGGCACTAAACTGACTCAAGAAAAGCAGTCATTGGGTATAATCATTACCAGTTCAAGGTGTGCCTGCATAACCTGTATGACTTGTACTTTTAGACAAAACATTTCTTTCATCATCAAATATACTTACGAAGCATGAATTTCTAAAAAGCAAAATTTCTCTTTAAACAAACAGTAAGTATAAAATTGGAGTTTTTCAACATGATTTGTTTCTTGAAAACTGAAAACAAAGTACCTGTATTTAATGTACAGTACACGCATCGTGTTTTTATAAAAAAAAACATTTCGTGACCGTGGAGCTTAATCCTTTTCATGCTGTGTCCGTCGTGGACAGGATATAGTGGTCGTCGTGGATTGTCCACGTCGTGGCTCGTAGTGGACAGATTAAGTTTTATTGCCCATTTGAAAGTCGCAGCAATATAATTATGTAATAGTGGACGCCCACTACCACGCGTGGAACTGACCTATCGGCTCAGCTACAGCACACAGTGCAGAATGCTCTTTTTAATTTGTATGCAGTGCCATTTAATATTCAAAGACTTGCTCACTAAAACGCATTCACATACGTGTATTGAAAGAGATGAAAGATAAACTGCCGAGAAAAGAGTCACGAATGATGCTTCACAAATTATACAAAGTTTAATTATCTTAATGTTAATGAGGGGGGGGGGGGGGATTCTGTTTTAAACAAGGAAAGGGTAAAAAAAATCACACATAAATACATGTATTAGCGGGTTTCATTCCATTATTAAAATAAAAGAATACGAGAAATGTTGTGATTTTGTTTTTAATTACCCCAGTCACTTTTAAATGGTCTGCTTAAAATGTTCCCACACAATTAAATATACACAGCGCTATCCAATATACAACCTCTACTATTCCAGCCTGTTTAGTACTAGCGACTTAAATATACCTGTCCATGCGACACATTTTCTCAGGAACTAGACACATGTTTACTTTTACCGTAGACCTACTGTTTTTACTCCGACTCTACGAAGCACGTGATGCTGCATTCTATGACCAACAGCTTTAAAAAATATACTTAAGATTGCTGGTTTGGTCATCTGACGAGTTTAATATTACCAAATGGACAGGTGAAAGCAATAAAAAGTGTGTAATCACGATTTATTTGCTTCAATTGGTGAAATTTTGCAAATTTCGGTGTTTTAATTAATGTATCACTCAGTAAGATTTATTTTGTGCTTTGGAATTACTTCTTTCTCCGCTTGTTTAACTTGTACTGTATTACACGCAAGATGAACACATCATATCTATCAATAATGCCTTGTACATCACCCAAAATTGCTATGCGACGTGTTTGCCAAGACTATAAAATCTATCTCTATTATTGCACTGATTGCTGTAAACACGTGGCTTCTTATTTTTCGTTAACTACTCCTACCTGGAGGTGGAAAAGTTTTGGCTTCAGAGGTTGTAAATCCCAATTATTTCCTGTTCATTTTGAACCATTCATATTAATTCTAAGGTGGCCGCGAATATTGTCAAGTCCACCTTGATTATTGCAGTAATGCTCTCTCATTGGACTTTCAGTCTATTAAATTTCTGAAGCATTAAGTTCGTACATGGTTAATTATGACCAGATTCGACAATAGATAATATGAAAATAAGACAAAGGACACTAATAGCAGGTGAATAACCCAATGAATTATATAAATTCTTGTTAAATACAAAATGAATTGCCAAGCAGTGATTTACATATTAACTTATTTAAATAAAGAGTGGAATCAAAATTGTATTTCTAAATTTTGTCAGTAGACGAATTCCAAAATGAAGATGAATGAGGCACATTTCAAAAATGCATACTCTCTAATTATCAATGCCTGTTTCCAAGTTTGAGATAAAAGCTATGGCTAATATCGATCGCAAGTTATGGTGCATAATCTCTCCCTCTCTCTCTCTCTCTCTCTCATGTTTGCATGTAATAAACACATTTTATTACAAAAAAGATGCATTTAAAAAAAGAAAAAAAAGAACGCTTGTAGTGTAATACAGCTTTCTTAAACATGTAATAGCTTTGTGTTGCTGCAATAGACTTGTATTATATGTGCTGCATTGCAAGATTAATTGGGAGAATAACATTTTTATATGGTTTATTTTATATACCGCTAGAAACCAGTTTTACGCAAAAATATCACAACTTGACCACATTGCATTTCTCACTCCATATTACAAATCCAAAATTCGTTGTTCCACATGCAACAAAAATATTTTAATTCAGAAGTTAATGCTTCTTTTGAAACATCGGGGCTAAAAAAAATAAGATAAAAGCTCAACACCTTCATGAATGGCCATGGTTAACAAGCGTAGCGGCTAACGTCAAAGTAAAAATGTCACTCCTCGGTTGGTGCTTGATGATAGATTCACGAAGAAAGTGACGAAGAAAGTAACCTTTTGCATAAAAATCACTTCGTTTATGGCATGAAAAGCCACTGAAAGAGAGCAACCTTCAATACCGTGTAGACGAATTCGGCTCATTTAAAAATTACCATACTCTGAAATAATCAGTCATTTTTCTAAGTCTACAGATAAAGGTATTTGTATCCTGCTTTCAATAATTTCTTTAAAGAAGGTTTTGGAAACTGTGTAGACATTAAAGGGAAACTTCGACAAATTAATAACTAGTACAAGAAGTTCTGTTATGAAATATCATTTATTGAGAAAACACACTGAAGTTGCCGCTTATGCCCAGGGGCAGGGTTGATGTGCTACTTGTTTATCTAACGCTGTTTCATTCACATCTTACTAGCGCTTGCATTACAGGATGTTATGCCAGCTGAAGTGGCTTCATTAAACAGAAACCCTTGGTGTTTTCATAACAATATTTTCCCATGACATACTTGTATTCTGATTTATGTAATTTAACTTCTACTCTATGTGCTACTGGGGGTGCGGGGGTGATAGGATTTAGCTTTAACAAAACTACACTTGTTGTGATTTTTAGAAAATAAAATATTAATAATTTTATATGTGACTCATGACCATTGCAGCTTGTTACATTTAAATGCTTGTTTCCTTATCGGGAAAATAACAATACTATATATAGTTTGCTTTATATACTGCTAGAACCCAGTTTTACGTGATAATATCAAGACTTAACGGCTATGTGTTTCTGAGACTTTCTCAGTCTAAATTCGCTCTTCACAAACTAACATCTTCTTAGTTTTAATGCGTTTGATTTTGCGATAACAAAAAACATTTTTATTCAACAGTGTTTATTTTGAAACATAGAAGCATGACAATGACCAGTAGCTGCTAGGAATTGTCCTAATTTAAGTCATTTAAGACTTCTACTCTATTTGCTTATTATGCAATGGAGTGGGGAGGGGGGTTGAAGGCTGGGAGAGAAAGAGAGATGGAGGGGATGGGATATAGCTTGAAACAACTACACTTGTTCTGATTGTTAGATTGTTTAGACGTGTATCAAGGCCAGTACACTTCCCCCCCGCTAAATTTAAGTTAAATGGTAAGTCTCTAAATGGGAAAATAAAAATAATTATATTTAGTTTTTCATATAACGCTAGAGACCAGTTATACACAATAATATGAGAACTTAAGATCAAATGCGTTTCTCAGTCCAAATTTGTTTTTCACAAACTAACATCTTTTTAGTTTAAAGATGTGTTGTTTTGTGATATTTTCATTCAACAGTTATTGTACTGTACATTTTGAAACATCGAAGCGCGACATTGAACATTAGCTGATGACATGTAGAAACTGTCATGACGGACTGTTGTTGACTTGAAGCAGGAAGCTACAGCAACAGGCATAGCGGCTGGCTTCAAAGTAAGAATGATACTCCTCAGCCAGTTCCTGGTGATGCAATGTAGATTCGTGAAAAAAGTGTGGACAGGAAATAACTTTTTTTTCTCATTGAACTCACTTGTTTTTGACATGAATGGCCACTGATAGAGCGCAACAGTCAATACAGTGTACATAATTCCGTGCATTTAAATAATTGCCGTACTGTCTCATAAACAATGTTATTTTCAAAGTTTAAGGGTAACAGTACAGAAGGACCTTTCCGTAGTATAGCTCGTGTATCTTTTTTATTTTAAAATACTTTGGCAAGAATTATGACATACATGTCAAAATGTGCCAGTGTTCATGATCGTACATGTTCAATATAAATATTACGGCATTCGTTTGTAATCTCATTTCGAGTTCTATATGTATTACTGCTTTCAATGATTTCTTCAAGGCGGGTCTTGGAAATGATAAGGAAATTAAAGGGAAACTGACAAATTAATAACCAGTACACAACACACTTTTATGAAATATCATTTATTGAGAAAGAACCTCGAAGTTACCGCTTGATGCAGAACAATGTCAATTTCCACATCTGTATATGCTAACAGGTACATATACATGTATTAAATCAGCAGGGATGTACGTTGTAGCTAAGCAATTATTTCTGATGTATGCTTTGTCATGGACAGGGGTGGAAAGATATCCAAGAAATATAAAACCTCATTTTTTCTATGTTATGCGTGTTCGTCTGTATGTATCCTCAGCCAGGCTACTGATAAAAACACAGGAAATATTACCACTGTACAGGTAAAGGTATGAAATTGATACCTGCCATGTTCGGGTTTACGGTGTCGGAATTACTCCCATCTATTTGTTTAGTGTGTCGACTCACGGATCGAATACAATAGAATCAGCGAGGGGTGCCATAAACCCACTATGACTGCAATAAAATCCATCATGCACTTCCACAAGACTGAGTGGATTTTCACTAAATTAGTGTGAAAATCCACCAGACTGAGTGGACTTAAACTACTCATAGTGGGCACTTAATCCCCTGCCCATTTATCCACGCCCACTCAATTGCGTGGTGAATCATAAAAACACGATGCGTGTACTGTAGGATAGTTACCTTAGCACCTTCTAAATTTCTGTAAATAGGCCTGAATGTGACAAAATTTACTCCACTGATTCATCCTATCATATCTATTTTCATTGTTTTATTTAATGACAAACTCTCTGACCAATCTGAGTTATATTTATGCAGATTTTCATGGATGGCAGATTAATGATGGTAAGAGACTAAAAGATAGCAGATTCTTCTGCTTCACATGTGAAATTGTATTTTTCACTATGCTTTCATTTTCTTGTGGGCTGAAAAAAAAAGAAGAAACTAGGCAAGTAATGTTGCATGTTTTTCATTCATTAATGTACAAGTATGATTACTATGCTGTGTGAGTTAAGGGATACCATAATACCATATGCATGGGTTTGGTTGGTTGGGCTTAGAGTTTTCGATCATTTGTTTCTTTTCTGACAATGAATGAAATATTTATGCATGTTTTTGGACAGAAAAAGTATTTTTTGTCATCTGAAAACATGCAGAAATTATGGTAATTCAACTTGACCTAAACTGAGATCTACCTGGCCAGTTGGTAGATTATCTTATGTATTTGACTCATTTCTTCAAAGGTCTCACAGCAGCTGATAACCCAGCCTGTCATAAATCTATCACAATGTCAAAATACCCACACCACAGTGGAACACATGCCTGAGTTCACCTACAACACCTGGATGTTACACTGTGAAGTGAACTGTAATTAGGTGACAACTCAGCACAAGTGAAAGATGTTCAATACACTCTGTGCAAACTGTAGCTCTCTTAAGTAGTGTTGGGAACTGACTGAAATGTAAAGATCAATGTTTGGTTCATCAAAAATAACCAACCTTCAACTTTAATCAGTTGAATATATTTTCTATATTTTTCATGGAGAATGTCACCTTTGCATACTTGGTAAGCTGCTGGTATAGATAGTCAAACAGTTTACCTGCAGATTTGTCATCTGCCATGTTGTTGATGCTTGGGTTGTCTAAATAACAGAAAGCTATGTTAACCGAAAGCTTTTATTCACATATTTCACTTTTCCAGTAAGATTTTGTCCCAAAAGGTCGAATAGTTTTAAAAAAGAGAACTTTAACCATTGATACTCAATTATGGAAAAAAATAATCAAAAGCTTGACCACCTGACTTTTCCAACCAATCTTTGATTATTTGTATTAATCATCACACCACTATACGTCTTTACCATTTGTCCATCAATTTTATTTTAATATCATGCCTGGTATACAGTGTCCACATTCTGGGATGGTATATGTCAGTACACTGTCCCTGTTGCACAACTCAGTGTATTATGTTCATTCAACGTAAATCACATGCCTTTTTGTGTTTTTCATCGAGTGTATGGGGTGGTGTGATCTGATTGTGTCAACACTGCTGTTACTGGTGATCATGATGATGTTTATGGCTATGGCTCAAAATTCCTTTGTATTCTGTAGATTGGATTCTGGGGCTAGAACGTACATTTGATAGTGGTACTTTAGTAAGTAGGATCTGAACTAAATTTTACCATTATTAAGATTCAGTCTACAAAAATATGTTAGCCTGTTTGTTTTACAACTGACATGTTTAAACTGCCATAATTGAACATATAGTGGCAGAGAGAGCTGATCAGATTTGATTTCACTTGATGACTTGCCTCGCCTTGCCTTGATAATGCAGACTATATGTGTTCATAGGCACTTGGAGGGGCAAGAGACTCCCCCCTCAACTTTTAAAAGAAAATATAATTCCTCAAGATTTCTAAAGACTTAATTCATAAACCTTTACCTGCTAACAGTGCAATAGTACTAATTATGCCACCATTTCCCTTCCTAAGCCTCAATGTAAAAATGGCTTATCTACCTTGCACACTAACTGTCAAGCAGGGTCTATTCTAGAACTGAATATTAAGAGAGGAAATTCCCCTCTTGATTTGAAAACAAGAGTCCCCTGAAGAGACTTATGCTCTACTGGCCAAAACGAATGAAGATAAGACCATTTCTTCTTTTTAAATTACGAGTACTGAAATCATCTCTCAAATTCTTGTGCAACACGATTTTCAAATTAGCCACTATGGCAGCCTCACTGGATGTAAGATCAGCATCATTTTCATTTAGAAAAAACTGGACACCATTAGAAGACTTTTGGTGAAAATCCCATGTTGATATGACCATCCATTCAGGAAAATTTGTGACAAGATTTTCAATATGTTCACAATGGCAGCCATATTTGAGGTCAGATTGGCAACATTTTCATTTAGGACCAACTAGATATCATAGTTTAAGTCTTCTGGTTAAAACCCCATGTCAATATGACTTCCATTTAGGATGAGTAGCAATATCAAGATTTTCACGATGGCTGTCAAGGTGGCCATACTGAATGTAATCATCATCACCATTTTCATTTAGTACCAACTAAACATCATAGAAAGTCTTCTGGTGAAAACCCAATGTTGATATGACTTCCCATCTAGGCAGTGTAGCAATAAGATTTGCTGTGGTAGCCATATGGATATCTAAGCAGCACTATTTCATTTAGGACCAACTAGACCTTGTGATGAATGTGTGTGTAAAGTTTCATGGCAAACCTCCAAGTAGTTTAGGAGGAGTAGCGATAACAAGCTTGTGCTAATGGATGAAGGACAACAGGCCATTCCATAAGCTCTCCTGGTCTATGACCCACAGAACTAAAGAAGAGAGAACTTTCTGAATATGAGGCATTTAATGAAGAAATAAAGGCCAAGTTTGAAAATATAATGTGCAATTTTCTTGCAGTCATTTGATTTTTCAGTGATATTTTATAAATTAGCACAAATCCCACAATTGCATGTCCTAGAATAGACCCTGTACCAAGTAATATGTTTCTGAGGATCACCTATTTTTTAGGATGCACTGAAGCAAACTAGATATTGTATAATTTTAAAATTATGTATGTAAGCACTATAGTCAATAATCTTTCAAAACCTTTGTTGCATTAATGAAATAAAGATAAGCAGACTATCAAATCTCATTTCAATCTCCAATTAGCCCTTCATGCACTATGTAATATGATCACATGACTGGTCAGTTGAATCATAACCTGGATTGCAGAATCCATAATTTGATTATGATGCCATCATAGGCATTCAACCAATCAAAATCACTATCTAACTCATTTTAAGCAGATGACTTAGTTTTTATCCATTTAACAACATTTAAAGTACGCCTGAATGGTAAAATTTGAATTTGAATTCTCACTGTTGGGAGAGGGCATGTTTGGCTGAACTGGAACTCGAGCAGGTGGTTGGCTTCTCTGTTTGGCAGCTGCATTTCTAGGCACACAGGGAGATACTGGGGAAGCTATAGATCTAACACCACTCTGGAACTGCAGAAACTTTGATGTTGGTTGCTGAGGAATTATCTAGATAGAAAAACAAAGAAAACCAAAGTATCTAAAATAATAATGCTAGTATGCACTGTGAGCATATCTAAATTCAAGCTATTAACTTTATCAGGTTCTTAAGTCAAACTAGATCACCCAGCTATCAAAGTTTTTGGTTACTCATGTATCATTTCTATAATGTTTAGCTTCTATGAAAAAATTCTATATTTTTAACCACGCAGGAATAAAACTTATTACCTGTTGTCAACTTTGACTATGTTTCAGCAACCTGAATATATCCTGGCAAGATCCCGTTTATAACTTTCAGTAGAAATTATTTTTATGAGAGGATGATTCTAAACTGTTAGAAATGAATAATTTTGATGACTTCCATAGACATCTAGATTCGAGTCAAATATGATATGCCTGTAATATGCAGTTGCAAAGCATTTTTACAACTCTGAAGTTTCTGGTTCATAAATTCACCTCACTTTCATTGGCTGATCATATAAATATTACTGACTTAAGAGAGCAGTAGGATTGGAATGACCTAATCTGTCGCAGTAAATTACATTTTTGACATTCTGTAAACTATCTGATCATATCTGACCACAAAGTGAGTCCAATTCAGCAATGCATCACAGTGGATTTATCATTGTTGTCAAGGAAGTAAGGGGAAATAACTTCATCGACACGAACAGCATCGGGTCAAATTTCTTCAGGAAAAATTTATTTCCATGTCTGAAATGTAATGCAGTTTCTATTTATTTATTCTAGCTCCCAAAGTGCTTGTTTTTGTTGCTGCATGTATAACTTCTGTCAGTGCACACTATCAAGCATTGCATAGCATAATGGGAAATCTTATATTTTCACATGTGAAAATATTAGGATATATTTTTCACATGTGAAAATATAGGAATGCCAAAAATATGAAAATTATTTTGCCAATAAGTTTCTATATTTCATGCTTAAGTATATAATAAATATTGTTGTACTGTCAAACTGATGTTCAATCAGAACTTGCATATATAAATCAAAGAATCAAAATGTACATGTAGTCTGAATCCAAAGATTCTGCATAGATTTCTGTTTTACTTAGCTGAAACAAGTACCGCCTTCACTGATATTTTTTTTTACAAGGACCTTGCTAATCTGAGAAGATATAGTTTAAATGTTTTCAAAGAGGTTTTCTTTAAATATGTTCAGTTTATCTACTTGAGTTGGCATATCTTATAGTCGTTACAATTTTTCCAATTTTTCAACTGTAATGAAACAAAAACGATGATACTGACAACAATTCAAATTAAGACAGATGCTGAAGTTCAACAGCTTATGTGGGCAGTGGTACATAAACTGTCATCTGGTGGCTGCTAATGTACCTATGCTGTAAAATAAAAATGATAGGGACTGGATAGTGGAGGGGTAAAATGCTTGCTTTGCAACTCTTGTCCAAAGTTTGATACCCAGTTCCAGCATGTGCAAGGGCTAAATGGTTACCCATCCAAGGTTGGTGGTTTTTTTTTGTTTTCTTGTCTGGTTTCCAACACATCATGCTATCATCTATGCTCCTGAGAGAGCATGTAAATAAAATGTACACAACAATATAGAGGTACTAACTGGTATTCTACTTGGTGGGTGCACCACTGGTGTTGGCTGTGGAGATGGTGGCACTTGAAGGATCACCCTAGGGGGCATTTGTCTCTGCTGTGGAGAAGATAACCCAGTCTTTACTGTAGGTGTCTTTGGTTGAATCAGTCTAGAGATCTGTGGTGTCATAATTAGGCTTGGCTGTTTCAAGAATTTGTTCTCAGAGGCTGTGGAGACAGCTGTAATGGTGTGTGACTCTACTACAGCTGAATTCTTTACCTAAAAAAGAGCAACAACCAGAAGTCAATAAATTCTTGAAATACTGTGAATTCACTATTTTTTTTTTGAGTACCAATATTCAGCATTTAGATAATGGGTTGATCTATATGGCCTACCTGTCAAAGGCAATGGTTGTATAATACTGTATGTACGGAAAGTGTGAGTGTGGGTATGTCAGTTATATGTATATATAGCAAATAACAGTCCTTTCAAGTGCACTGAATCCTGCAAGGGATCATGTGTATCATGTCAGGGATTGAGTAAGATACATGGTCAAAACTTAAAAGGAGAGAGAGGGAGAGAGGAACAAGGGTAAAGTGTAAATAAGTCTAAATTAGTGTCGATTATTGAGACCATACTCTGAGAATAATTTTTCCTTTGTAGCAACTTTTGGGGGTGCTAAGGAAAGTGTTTCCACATGCAGTCCTTGTATAAACAGCATGTGCTGTTCCATTTAAACATACATGGTACCCAGGGAAGACACTTTTTAAACAAAATATGCCATGGTACTCCATACTTGCCATATTCCCAGACAGTGTTAGGGTTCTTTTTAGACTCAAAAAGTGTGTTTTGAGGTCCCAAGGGGGTCAGTGCATGTGACCCCCCAAAAGTGACATCATCCAAATGAGAATAAGCTATCTTTTCAAATCAGCCTATAGCAAATGACTGGAAATTCAAATCTGAATAAAAGAAAATACCATCTGTTTTCTCTGAACCATTTAATATACTTACAAACAAAAAAAAGGGTAGATTTAGCCTTGTCAAATAACATTACCACACACATATGTACACATAGTCACAACCTCACAGATATTAAATAAAAAAATACACCAAGTTACTGTCTTTAAAATCCATTAGACAGTGGAATGTAGTTTTAATTACATGTAGTCTTTGCTGCTTTCAATAGTTCAGTAGTTGATTTGAAGGTAATGCAAGTGTCATTTGTGTTCATCTTTGCACTCATTAGAGACAGAATGGTTCTGTTGTTCAACTTTCCCGGTGGCAGCTTGAGGGTGGGTTGGGGGGGTGCCATTGTGAGCTTTTTTCTTTTGCAGCTGTAATTGGGATGTAGATGGGGGTGGGGATTGGAGGTTACCAATAGACATAAAAACTGTTCTCTGTGGCAAAGTAGGGGCACCACTAAAGAACATTGCCCCTGGGTGCCTCAAACCCTCATGCTGCACTGAACCTTCCCCAAAGATCTTGTTGAATTTTTCTAAGCATAGAAAATGATCTTTCTGCATCTGCATTGCAGTGAGGGAGTGTCAAACATGCAATGGCCACTTGAGTCAGATTATCAAATCTTGGATTCCCTGAAGAAGGATGACTAACGTCAATATGGTGGTTGCCATATGTGCACAGAATAAAATGTTCCCCCTTGCTGCTGCACTTCACAAAGTCAAACTCCATCAACCAGGAGTTTTGAGATTTTGTTTTGCTGGGCTTTGCTCGCTTTGCACATGGTTCCTCATTTCCTGAATCACAACTACATTTCAACATTTTGCCTTTGAAAATGAATCACACTTGTACACTTTTCCAACTACTGAAATAATCATGTTTTGCATTTCATATATGGTGTAAAAATCCAACTTCAAAGAAACATTGCCACTGATCACAAACTTTAATAAAGATTGCAACATACTCATTCAATGCAGTCAGTGATGTGTAATAACATTTGTTTTTCAACACGCATCTGTTTGATGTACTTAACTTCAGACAAATTGGATTGTTCCACTTAGTATACTTTACCTATGCAAATTAGCCTAAAGGGCTCTCGCTCAGCAGTGCTCAAAGGATGGACATGACACATCACCCTAGCTATTGTGAGCCAATTAAGTAAATCTCTGAAAGGTGTATTTTATCTCTGACCGCTTTACCTTTTAATTGCCTCTAAAACGGCTGTATAAACTGCCTCGAGGATAGTTTTACATGAACTCTGAGCAGGACTGTTTACTGTTTATACATACCAATCATGGGCATAAATCATGGTTGTCAAGAAATATATGTTTATTTTCTTCTTTTTTGTGAGAAATTTTTTTTCTCGCTAAGATTACAGAAAATTGTGTTTTTCGAAACATAACCATGTTGGGGGGTTGGGAGTCCAAAATCATGTTTTTCGCGTGACACATCGTGTTATGGCATGTATGCTATTGTGTATATCACAGTATATGCAAGTCACTGCTTTGCAACAGGCAAATATGTTGCAAAATAAGGTGTTGTTATGCACAGACCAATCAACTTTTAGGTTCTGATATTTCAGATGGGCCACCGCCTTAGCACTAAACTGTTTATGATAAGTGTAGAACTCGCTACCTCCATATTTGGCACCCATGTCAATAAGGTTCCTTTCATACAAGTCTAATTCCAACTGTCACTAGCGAAAGGCGTCACTCCTGATACTCTTATACATTCCAAGAGCCTGAATAAATTTGCTAAGTGTCAGGTATCTGTTAAGTTTTGGATATGGTCTATCCAATTTGTCACTGTACACAAGGGGCTATTATAATATGGTATAAGGAGTGCAGCCAAATTCACGGCCTTACCTTCTAGTATGTTTCTACGAGGCTGAGGAGAAACTGTCTCCACAAATGGCAAGGACTCTGCTGAAAACCCATACTGAGTACAAACGTATGCTCCACTGGTGTTTATCACAGAAGCTGACGATGTAATTCCATGTTCTGAAGGGTGCATAGCTGACTCAAGGTTAAAACCGTCTCCCTGTTCCATATGAGCGGCCACTGGACCATGATTAGCTGATTTGTCAAGAGAGTTGACTTTCTCCATCAGAGAAGATAGGTTATTCTGCAGACTGCTGATGGTTTGCGTTAGCTCTCTAATAGCTACTAACAGGGTGCTGCCATTACTGTTGTTATTTGAAGCATTCTGGAATTGAATGTCAAATGTCTGGGTGGGCGAAGTCAACTCCACCGTTTTATTTATGGAACTGTCATCGCTGTTATTATTTTCCATGAGCTTTTGTATTAACGGAACTGAGCACTTGAACAAAGAATCAAGATCGTTTTGCAATTGTTGGAGCAGTTATTCCTTGTGCCAAAAGTTTGCTTTTTAACTTCCTCACTGTCCAATTTTCAGGGAAAGTAGGATCGTACACCAGGCCTACTCTACGAGTCTGTGCAGATGGTGTACGTCTTGTGGGTCCCATTATGACAGATGAAGGAAATGTACATGAAATCACTTACATGTATAGCCTATAGTAAAATTAACAATGAAGCAGCAATTTGAGAACACACGATTTGGAACACATATGCAAATCTACATTCACATGAAGTGAACTACCGGTAAGCACGAGTCAGACAATGTCCAAGATGGAATATCTTAATAGTTCAAGATGTACTGTATAAACACGTCTATGGAATGTATACACACCGCAATGTATAAAGGTCTCAAATCCACGGTAGTGAATGTCAGCAAAGCAAAGTCATGCAAGGAAGTGCTGCACAAAGATCAAATGTCATAGCTCAGGAAACAAAACAATAGATGCATCGATATACAAGAAATAAATTAAAAAATGCAACACCAGACAACAGTGACCGCTTGTAACAAAGGAATGCTGCTCATGTCAGTCTCAACAGACCACTGGTCACTACTGGCCATGTGATTACTTAATATTCATGGTATCTCATTCAAATTATAGCTCTATTATTTAAACAAAATTTGATTGACACTTTAGCTGAATGACTAAGTAATGCCATTGCATCTTCTTCCCTGCATGTATCAATGAATACTTTAGTAAACTTAATCTATACTTTGATGATTGAAGCAGAATAACTCTGAAAGTATTAAAAATGTGCATAAACTATAATTACATCAATTAACATGAAAAGAAATAGTGAACAGAGAGATGGATGTACTGATTTTATAACATAATAAATATGCTCGACCTTAGGGCAGGTGTATAAAAATGTACCAAGTGATATATTTCCAAATCTCTGAGTACAAGTACTGTTTAGTATGCATTTTTGTTCTAATTCTTTTATATAAAAATGTTGTATCACTAGGAACAAGCAGAAGTTAATGAGAATTGGGTGTGCAGCTCATTATACAATGTATCAGCTTAATTTTACAATAATGCTGACAAAAAATTTCCTTGAAAAATATTATTTTCCTTTAGATAAAGGATGTTCAACAACAGAACATGCGATGAAAAACATTATAATTCAAAGAAACATTGGTTCAAGTTTGTAAGTAACTGCACAATTTCTTATCATTGTAGATCCTACAAGAGGAATGTACCCTGTTAAGCATGAATTATATGTCTTTTTAAATTTACAAAACACGAATCACAAAACAAGTTAATGTTCATTTTATTTTATCTTATGTTTACCAGTACTAAAATATGAATATGAAAGTGATTGTTTGATACCTTATCCAGTACCAGGTGTCTTTACATGTGATCAACTCCTTTGTCCTAATTACTGACAGGAAATCAGGCAACATGTACTCTCTGTCAAAGGCTTAGTACATGGAAAACTAACACCCTGGAGTGACTGACAGTAACCACCCATGACACTTCAGTGAAGAACAAACACATCTTAATTATGCTTAAAATAGATCTTAGATAATCCATTGCCTGAGATATTTGACAATTAGTGGAATAGGTATTGTCATGATATTTGTGGTGACAGGAAACCTGGATGACATTGTTTTGTTTTGAGTACACTGAACATAAGAACTAAGCTGATGGATAAATGAAAACCAAAAAAATTCATGGTCAGTAACTCTTTTTCCATGTTCTTGAGAAATGTACGTAGTCATATAGATATCATCATTGTACCTTAGCACCTCAAAAATCATACTCATCAATCCCTGGAAGCTGAAACCTAAAAAAAGTTGGCACCCACAAAATGAAACCTTGTAATTAAGTCAAACATTCCCAAATTTAAAATAGGCTGAAATGGGTGCCAAAATTAAAATTTTTATGGCAATTTCTTTGGAAGTTAAAGCACAAACGTACAACCTGTCTGACTATAATAATACACAATGAAGATAATTTAATATTTTCGACAAAATAACAAATTGGGGCAATGAGACAACTTTGCAGTACATTGTAGTGGTACATGTATTATCACTGTTGTTGTTGTTACAATTGTGAACATTCTCAAATCTTTCAGATTGTTATGGGTACTCATTTGACTGACAAAGATTGTTTTATAGTATAAGAAGTTAGCACAGAAAATAAATATCTACCAAACCGGACAACTGACAGTCATCATGCCAGCATTCCCCTGTACCTTAAAAGATCCAGCAATTAACAGATTTATTTACTGTTACAGAAACTCAATAGAAAAACGATTATTGAGACATATGCACTTTCAGGGCTACAAAAGCTCCACCCAGGGGTATATCAATCAGTTCATTGAAGACGCTTTGTGAATTCTTGGAAAATCAATCAGCAACAAAATTGACTACAATGCATGCATATACAGCTTTAAATAACTCTTGACATTGCTCCTTAAATTCATTTAAGCAACAGAAATAGTGAACTTGAAGAATTCAGTGGAAAAAAGGAGGGGCAGGCAATGTCAAGTTAAGGAAAGACAAGTAAACATATTTTCTGGCTTATCAAAGTGAAATGGCAATTTCACCTAATCACCCCTCTTCCTAATGATCTACCTGAAGTATAACACTTAATGAAAATTTTATAGCAGACCTACTTCAAATTGTGTATTGTTTAAAATATTGACCTTATGAAATGACTTGGATATGCAAATTGAAATATTCATGCACACTGTAACTTTACAATATGTAATCTCAAAGAACAAATCATGTTAATTATGAAAAGAGATAAATTTAAACACGTTTTTTGCACATTAATTATCAAAATATTTTTAAAGCAATATGAATTATACAATAGCAAATAATAATGGAACTATTTTCTTAGCACAACCATAATCTGATGAGGTAAATCACACTTGCACAGATTTTTACGTACTTTTTCTCAACGGCATATTTTTCATAAATTTGTTATTTTTTAATATAAAATTTCACTGACAAGAAGAGTTTGTATGACCATTTGGTGTAATTTTTTATTTTAATGATAAAAAGTATGTTAAACATTTAATATACCACAGTCAGGGACTGAGTGTATGACCTGGGATGTATAATTTACCTCAGGGCTTGAGTAATGTTACATAATATTAGTAGCCCTTCCAACTCAATCTGGAGTTAAACATCCATTCAGACCTTGGTGTGAAAAGCGAGAACAACTGAGCAACCCCCCAAAATGGCTGTTTTTATTGGGTTAATCAGGTACAAAAGATAACATGATGTGCACAGCATTTTGCATGAAAAGTACATACAACATTTAGTTCTGCCTCTGTTGTTGGAACTTCCACCTGGGACTCATTTTCCTGGCATACAAGTCCATCAGCCACCATTATCCTGTGGGTTGAGACATTTGCATCCTGAGTATCAACAGTGCCAACAGAACTATCCCCTGTCTGCATAGCTTCTGACCCATCTTCACTCTCACTGTACACACTGCTTGGAAATAGAATGACATGTTTCATGATTATCCATTGCCATTACTGATATTATCTGCTTTTACCCATTTCAGATCTTTTAGATGTTAACTTGTGAATCATCATGTCATGACATAATATTATAAGTATCCAACTGAATCCCTGGCTTACAACATATAATATAATGAATCTAAAATGTTATGCATGTCCATTTTTCTTTATTCATGGACATTTAGCCATTATTAGCAAATTTTACCATTTAAGTAAACAAATAACACATATACATATACAATATTTTTGCCATGAATAATTCAACTGAAAAAGATGATAAAATTGTGATAGAGATATCATAATTTGAGTAAATCTCTAGTAAAAATCCTTGGATGGCTGATCCGTGTTAAAAAGATGCCAGAAGTAATGGGAACAACTTAACAGACTTTTTACATTTTATCTGGTTCATTTTCATCATAGACACTGTAAAAAGGTAACAATAAACATTCACTATCTAGCACATGCTAAAAAAAAAAAAGAATGTGAAGATATATCTTACCTGGTCACTGGTGAACAGAGCAAGTTGAATGCCATCGGTTCCTGATCAGACTCCATTTGTTGTTCTACTTCAACATCAACCTCAGTATTCTTCAATGCATCATAGCTATGCTCCACCTGTACAAATTATTACAATACAATTATTAGAAGTAATACCACTACCATCACAACAGCATCACAGTATTTACTTTTAAATATTATATTCAAACAAATTAATCCTTATAAGCATGAAACATTGGCACTACTCAAAATACTTAATCATTTTTATACGCTTTTATCATCATCATCATCATCATCATCATCATCTATTGTAAAACAGAAATTTAGATTCAGTACAATTTGAAGAAATATAAATTTCAATTAAAATTCTCATTTTATTATCCGTAATTGAGACTCTCATAATTATCATCAACATCAATAACAACATCAACAGCAGCAGCAACAATAACATCATAACCAAATGTTTTAACAATGACAATCCTAGAATATTTAAGCCTAGTTTTATTCAATGTCTCCATAATAATATCAACACACCTGATTCTCAAAATAATCGTGAGTTCAAACCAGAATTTTGAAAAATCAATGGAGTCGATTCATGCAATACTCCCCTGATAATGTTGTACTCTCTGTTCCTCTGTTTGTTTCCTCTTCATCAGTTCCTTAATCTGACACTGTACATTTTGTTTCTTCATTTCCACTTTCCCTACTTCCTCCAAGATACTATTAGATTCAGTCTTCAGTGTGGCTCTGATTGTCCACAAGTTAAGGGGAAATCAATTTTTTCAAATGGAAAAGTACTGTATGGTCTGTTTTACATGTTTAATTTTTTTTTATGTGTACAAATAATCGAAGGTAAATATTATTGCTCATAATTTTAGCTCATTCTTAAAAGTTTAATATTTGCAGAGTTTCAGCAAGAAAATTTTCTCTGTATGATAAATTCATTTACTAAAATAATTGTAATTTTTATGGGTTAAAGGTGTATGAAAACTTATAGACAACATAGTTAACTTTCTAGGTGTAATCTTATAGGTTTTCTTTAAAAAATGATGCTAATATATCCATGTATACTCATTATATACAGAACCCATTATAGGTTTACATGCGAAGTAAGATTTTGCCAATTTAATTCTCTCAGACTCATGTCAGCTCTAAAATCAGTATTTCCCCTCTTATAAAGCCACTCATTCTGCCATGAAAAGGTGTCCTCATAGGAAATGTGGCCAGATGTAAGGGAGAAGATAAAGACAAAAATGTATTACTTTGACATGAGATGATACAGCCTCTTGTCACAGGTGATCTCTCTTAGGTGAAGGCCTTAAAAACGGGGAACCACTGTAAATTTAAATTACTTGTACTATTCATGCAGAGTCTAATCATGCCTCCTCCTCCCACCATCTCTGTACATATCAAATTCTAACAGATGTTCAGACTTCCTCAGCTAGATACTTTCTAAAGTGTTTATACACAAAATAAAAGCTACTGAATACAATTACAACCTGTAGGAACATGGCATGTGTATGTTTGACCTCAATGTCTTGCACATCATCAAAAATTCCCTTTCATATTTAATATCTCAAAATTCATCATATTATTATTTTTTTAGTTCATTTGTCTATGCTAAAGTTTTTCCTTAAATAAATGTTTAGTCTTGTTTGTGTCTCATACAAATGACCATGATAAATTGTTTTAGACTACTAGAGCTGCATATTGTAACCAATAGTGTGATATGATACATAACACAATACAGAGGTTCCAATACAATATGAATTGCAGTACAGTATATGTGCTGGGTTTTATTTCTAAAACATACAATTAGCTTGATCATATTTACTACTAATTTTAAATTATTTTCTCTAAAGAGTTAAAAATATGTATTCTTTTGTCAAAACAAGTTGCACTGTGATGTAAACTTGAAAAAATGAACCAGCCAAAGAATTCAGTACTTTCATCAACCTGCAAATGTGAATATCCATAATATTATAAAATGTCATCTTGATATGCATTTTAATTGGGATCATATTCACATTCTCATGTTTTATTGCGCAGATTGCAATATGGTGGTAACAATATGATCTACTGTACTGCCATACAAATACTGATATTAATGATACATATTGCTGTATCATCACACCTCTACAGGATACAGCTTAATGATAAAAGTCTGCAGGTCTGCAAGTTCTTCAGCATCTAAAATAGAAAATTATGTTAATCCAAAACAGGAATAAAATACAGGGGAAAACATTTATTCCTAAGTTCTAAGGACCTAGGAATTTGTTCAGTAAAACTGAATTTCATTAAAAACTTACAATAATAAAAGGATTAATGTTATTATTGTCTGTAATTTGTCATACCCTCAAATGTTCTATATGCATCAAGCCATACAATGTCCTCTAATGCTTGGTACATATACTATAATTCTTCAAACTGTAAGTACCTAAGAAAATGATTATTTATTTTTTTATGTATGATTATTTGCACACCTGAATTAATAATGAATAAAAAGTGTACAAAAATTACAGATATTACAGTATATTAACTTTACAACTTAAATAATAATAATAATAATAATAATAATGACTTTATTTAGACAAGATAACTCAATTAGCTACACTAACTAATCTACTTTGAGGCCTTCTGTTATGTACAATATACTGTAGTATCATTTATTTTCGTGGGGCTCAATTTTCGTGGTTTTCTAAAAAAAGACATTTTCGTGGGTACTTAAATTCATGGTTTTGCCTGTCAAAGTTTGCATATTACTAAGTGTTTAATTTCATGGTTTAACCTCTACAAATACCCAAAAATAAAGAATAAAAAAGAATAAAACTCTGCTGACGCAAACGGCGGTCACTTGAATGTTTATAACAGTACTTTCACATGTATAAGCACAAATCAAAAACCTGACAAGTTCAATACTGACACTGTGTTTTTGTCCAAGTGAATAACATCAAAGGAAGCCAACACAGCCAACAACATTAAAACAATACTACCGCCTCTATGATCACAAATAACACACATGTCAAGGTCAATCACTTACACCGTGTTTTCGTCTGAGTACTCAACATCAAAGGAAGCCCACGCAGACTACAACACTAAGTCAATCGGTTATTAAAGTAGCCTGTATGATCTCTAACTGAAACCAGTATCCATAAAGGGAATAAAACACGTGACCGGCTGCCCTTTGCTCAATGCAATCAACAGACTGTGGCAATATTTGATGCGTCTTGAGCCCATCAATGTGAGAAGATGCTAACTAAATTGAAAGACAGTATAATCACGCGTTTGTTTGTGCCTGCCTCATGTACAGACCAACTTCAACCACTAGACTTGACAATAAATAAAGAGTACAAAGAATAATTAAAATCACACTTCCACAACTGGTATGCTAAACAGGTCATGGATGCCGTCATGAAAAAAGGAAGATGCTACTGGTGATGATCACTGATTGCAACCTCATTACCGTAATCACGGTAAGTCTTGGGACACCATAAGTCTTGGGACACCCTTAATTATTTTCAAAAGTAATTTTTTTATGACCTATAAAAGTTGGGACACGAAGTTAAAGCAATTTTTTCATGTACTATAAGTCTTGGGACACCTAAAACATTTTTTTTTTCTACTGATCGATCGGCATATTTTATCGATCGTAACCTCGTGTAAAATAAACAGGACTTCGTGGTTGTTAAGGGACTCTCATTATGAATTATTACATGGATATATTATAAATTATTACAATTTGTTTGAAGAGTCAATAAATATATTGAATTTTCTCTGCTTTCTTAATATTTCTATCAAGTTAAAATATGTATAATTTAATCAGACAATGACAAGAACTGAGCATTAGCGGTATCTTTACACCCATTCAACAATAACTTCTCCCTATTGTGCCCTAGTTTACTATTGTCAGTTTATGCATTATTGCATTAAAATTGTCGAAAGTCACCTGTAATTATTGGGGAGTTTTTTTACCTGAAAATGGAAATACCTAATTTATTACAATGTGATACCAAGATGAGAACAATGAAAATGGTGTTTATTTCAACTCTAGCATTTATTGTACGCATGTTTACATCATGGCGTCACCACGTGCACATTGAAGATTTTACTTGTGATGAATGAAGTACATACATTTGATTCGAATCATAGGCACCACTGCACTAAACTTAAATAATATCTTTAAAATACGATAAAGAAGTTTAAGAAATAATGCTATTCAAATAAAAACTCTGTGGTACTTTGCTTTGATGTAAGCGACCTTAAATAAGTCATGTTTACTCAGTTACGGTAATCATGCTAATATTATGCAGTAGAAGCCAATCACACATCAAAGTACCGGCATTGCCGCCAGATAAAATTCCTCTTTACCCAAGCCAATTTCAGGGTTTTAACAATTAACTGGCCTGGATGGCTGTCAGAAAACAAAAGACAAATCCACCAATTATAAACAAAGGAGACGCCAAAACAACCAGCTTGCCAAAATCAAAACTGGAATGAATAATGCGTGGAAAATTATCATTTTGTGAAGCCGAAACACTAAACTAAAATGGATCAATGATGCTCTTAATCGATCTATATTCAGAATTTTAACATATATTATATATGACAAGTTATTTGAATTTATGCTGGTTATGTGCTTTATAAAATTAAACACGCGTGCCTTTTCATATAGATTACGATACTTTGTAGGATCGCTTATACCAATGAAAAACAGTAACTGTTGAGCGCGTGAATACAAATAAATTAAACAGCAATGAACGTGTAGCTGAAATGTAATCTGGAAGAATGCGATTTGGTAAAAATGATGAATAAAGCAAAATCTGCATCGAATATTTTTGGGAATAAACAAGGATATAAGTGACACCAAGTACGATTTACACTGTGTAAGTACTGTACACTATAGTACAGGTCTTCCCTTAAATGTAAGCGGCCCGTGAATTATGAAGTCTTTATTTACCTTTATTTTAAATCATGTTGGAGAAATCGGAAAATATGCACATGCAAAATAATAACATAAACAATCATAGTAGTGTATAACAGTTTATTGACGAATGACATGGTAATTGAACGAGCTGGTCACTGCTGTGTGACGTATGGCGATCTTCCCAATTTTGTCTTTACATTTTTTTTTTTGTGTCTACAAGTTTTGGGACACCGAAAATTGTATATATTTTAAAGGCATATAAGTCTTGGGCCACGAAAAAAAATTATTATTTTTTCGTGTCCCAAGACTTACCGTGATTACGGTAATCAAGCCAATTCGGGCTGAATGGATAATTGCAGCTCACGCGACAATGAGTGAAAGATGTGACCTAATTATCAGTGGTTTGGAGAAAGCTGGACTTGTTTAATTCTGCAATTTGGTGATTATTTACCTGACAAGCATTTGTGTGTACATGGAGACGTGTTTGACACGATGTTGATACAGCGGCTTTGTCCGAAAATCAGTGAAGTGTGAGCTTTAATACTCTGCTGTAATTAGTGTATATACGTAGCGTTTCATTAATAATAGTGCTTCAAGCAATAGTTCTAGTATTTTACAGGGTTGTTGTTCTTTTGGATTAAAAATGCATGGATAAAATGAAATGTGGTTTCAGGAGGATTTAAATTGTTGAACAACAGTTGTACTCAAGTGAAGGATCGATTTGAATAAGTATTTAATTTAGTTTTCATATACTATTATTTTTTATTATTCTTTCTTTCATTTTCAACATTACTAGTGTTTGAATACCTTGTGCTTTTTCTCGTTTCTCTCTATCCTTACTTATCTCGCATATCGATTTAAGGCAGTGAGTGGAAATTACAGCTATCGGATATCTTATCGACACATGTGCATTGAAACAATATCAAATGCTTTATAATTCTTTTTTCAAAGGTTTAAAATAAAACAAACACGTGTAAAAGCTAATATTTTATTTCCAAATTACAGTATTGACATTGATTTATGAAATACTAGTAGGTTCCTTAATCTCTAGGAATGACACACAGTAAGAAAATGAGCCGGGGGGGGGGGGGGGGCGGAGGCGTCATCATCATACGTGGCAAATTTTTCGTTGGGCATTTAAATTCGTGGTTCGGGGCAACAACGAAAACCACGAAAATTGGTCCCCCACGAAAATTGATGATACTACAGTATACAGTATATACAGCACAATGTGACAACAATTAGGATTAACACTAAAGAACTGAGTTATTCTTAAAATCAAACAAAGTTTCAAGCTCATAACACATGCACAAGCACCAGTGAGCACATACAAATAAATAAAATATCATATTGTATTGAAAAATTCATCTGTGAAAAAGCTGTATAAGCAGAAAAAGCAGGAGGTATGTATATTATTTAGACCTGTTTGATTGTCTTAAGATTTTATCCATTTTAAGACACTGATTGTGAAAAAAAGAAATGCTAAGAGCCTGCCTTACATCACAGGGAATAATGTTTCATACCTGTGGACCAGTATATCAAAAGCGCTTTTTAAACAATTCCTTCTTTGTCTTTGGTATAATGTAATTTTTAACTTCTAACAGACCTTAAATTTGGAGTACTGTCAGCATCTCTTTGGTGAAAGATATTGCTTAGGTAGGCTGGAATGGCTTTTCTGGACACTTTATAATCAATACTTCATGAAATAAAAAAAATGGTTATAAAATCTGAGTTTCTCATAGGTGGTTCCAATGTAGTATAAACAATCAAGTAATTAAAGAATCATGGTATACCCAAGGTTGGAACATTCTTACAATTTTATACATACACCAATAGGAAATTTGGTGAAATTTATACCATATTGTACAGAAATGTTCAACCTGCGATGGGCTGCCACACGTGTTTCTTTGTCAGTCTTTATATTACTGTACCTTTATGCAATTACATCTTTTCCAAATAACACCTAATTTCAATAGCAATTTACAGTTCATCCACAATTTAGTGCTGTTCTATTACAAAAGATGTACAAGGGTGAGAAATCAAGTCAAAATGATGTCTATGGTGTGCGTTTCTCATGTAAAAATTACTCCTTTATGTGATGAACAACAAGGAAAAAACATGTCTGTTGGTTATGTGTCTATACACATGAAACTTGCCTTCCAGCACCAGTATGTCTTTTAAAATGGAATAGCCCTTATATAAGATTATTTTCCTGTCTATTGTTTTCTCCTGTAATATTCTAAAATAAGCTATGAACCAGTAATGGAAAACAAATCACTTAAACATTAGTCTTGTGTGATTACAAACGTTTATATAATACTTTTTTTTTTTTTTGGCTTTCAATATCAAACAGACTTTGTAATTACCAGTCTTGTATCTGAGGTTGTGAGGACATTGATGGTGGTTTTATTGTTGCTAATTTAGTTTTACTGTCAGTAGTACCATTCAAGGATATTTGCAACAATAAAACCACCATTAACTGCTGCATACTTAATACTACCAATTGCTATAATCATTCTAACACAATTTTGACAAATTTTAATGCTGAAAAATTATAGTAAATATTATTTTCTACAGCACTATGGCATGACAAAATTTCTAGAAATTTATCATGGATTTTATTATAATTCCAAATTTTGATATTCAACCAATCAGAAGGCACATTATATTCACAAATGTGTTAGCATGCACCATCGATACTCGCATAAGTCCAATCAAACAAAAAACTGCACAGACCCAGATATCCCTGCACATTATGCACATGCAGATCTGGGTCTATCAGTTTGTTAGATCTAATCAGTAGCAAAAACAACATAGACCCTGATTTGCTGGCACATTATGCAATGGCAGATCTCAGTCTATGATATTTTGCAGTTTGACCCGACTTATAAGTGAGTATATAACAGATACCTTTAAGAGTGCTAAACTGATCCCTCAGCTGACCAAGCTTCTCTTTCTGATCTTTCAGTTCTAATTCCTTCTCTCTAGTCTGCTCCTGTACCATCATAAGTTTTCTGGTCAGGGGTAAAGATTTGTACTTTGCCTCATAATCTTGCCATATGTCTCTATAATGCTGCAGGATTCCATTTCTCTCTGATCTGTGTAGAGTCAAGAAAACAACTCACAACATTTAAATTTGATCTATCATGCTTTTGGCTATAAACAGTTGCTTGGTAAAAATAGTTTACAAGTACCAGTTTAAGCATTACTTTTCTTGATTATCTTTACAATGCACATATTCTACTGATTCAATTCAAATCAATTGTTGCTTATGTGACTGCTTGAGTGTAGTTTATACACAGCAATAGGTGACCCACTCACTACCATCCTACATTAAATAGTCTGAACCAATATGTTTGAACTACGTATTAATACAGCACTCATCAACCAATCAAAAGAATTTCAGTGGTCACATGCAGCGTCTTTGTTTAACAATTCTTAGTTTTGAACAGTGAGAATGACAGCACATTAATATTTTTATTGACCGCCACTATCCCTGCCGCAATGCCAGTGTTCCATGGACATGGGATTGTTTTGCTGCTACATCTTGATTTCCCTAATAAATGGCACTGCTCTCTTGGGCATTGACTTCAATCCATTTCATTTTATTCACCCAAGAATCCAATGTCAGCACTATATTGCATCTTCAAACTAAAACCATTGAGTGAAGTCCATATGGTTGCCCCTGGCATCCCCAACTTGCATTGGACAGCCAGGTCTTCGCTGGGCTCCTTCAGTTTCCGCTGAAGAAACTTTACTCAAGGGTTATCCATAACATTCTGTCAGGGAGTTTCACAACCCTGTTGTGCCCATTCAGTTACCGTTGAATCATTCACTGACAGAATGAACCAAAATTCATCAGTAGCAGCAGACTGTCCCTCTAGCCAAATATACACATTTATCAATAAAATGTTAACTGGATCTGGTTTTTGTTATGTATAAATTGCTTTCTTGAAAATTATATTTCAATCTTCTCATACAGCCTACATAAGCTAAAATACAGCTTGAAAACTTAAAACTAATTTATTTTTATTGTTAGTTTTCAGGTGAGGCTATGCACAAGTGATTGCTTTGGTAATTCACTGTATTTGTCGGTGTCACAGGGACAAAGTTAAAGAAGCTGAAATGACAAGTGCCTACACATCTTGACCTGTATACAGTGATACTTTCCAATAATGAACCTCATCATTTGAAATTCCTAGATATAGCAAATGTCCATTTTTGACCCCTTTTGACAAGACATATGAAAAGATAACATACTGTGATATCATTAACACATTTTATTTGTATGTAGCAAAGTACTCTTTTTTTTTAACCCAAGCAGTCACCAAATCTAACATAGTCACAACTGATTAATTAAATGGCTAAACGGTCAGGTGAATTTGCACAGAATATTAATTCCTCATTATAACATGGATCATGAAGCCTTACAAGTATATAACATTGTAAGTGAGGTCACCTTAAACTGAGGTACATTAAATATATTATTTAATATTCTGTAACCACATTATATGTGTAATTGATTCTCATCGACCAAGAACTAAAATCAAGTGTAATAAAATAAGTAGAAATGACAGAACTAAATTTAATCAATTTAAGGAGATTCATGATTAAACCCAAATTAAAAGAAAGGCTGCAATATAGTGAGGGACTTCATAGTGACGGACCACTGTATTTACCTTTCCAGTTGCCCTTGCTCACAGACTGCCTGCAGTTTCTTCTGGAGGACCTGTTCATGTTCACACAGTAGAGTCCTTATCTGCTTTAGGCTTTACATGGCAAAAGTAATTGAGAGCATTTTTTTATCATCTTCATTGTTATGAATTTCATCAAAGAAATGCGACATGCATGGTGTGTAATTCTGTTTGTGTATGAGTCTCCATGTGTGTAATAATCACTTTTAATGCTTGAGACAATTTTTCATTGTTGGTACTATCATTCATATAAGTCTAAATATAAATTTCTCCAGTAATAAATACAAATCTTGACTCAGAATTTATCAATATGAAGTTTGACCACTTTTGCCAATGCTTATGGTTCCTTGAAGCCCTAAGAATAGAGAAAAACTGTAAAACTAATACAATTCTTCAAACTTTCAGCACATCTGAACAAAACAAATTACAGGCTCAACTAGATCTATCAGTGAGGGTGTACTTACATAATATTTCCCACTCCACCCCACCCCCAGCAAGATGGCCACAGACCACAATTACATCCCCCACCCCCACCCCCTTTGCCATTGACCAAAGTCAAGAAGATATTCCGAAGAAATAGTGGCTTGTTTGCATGGTCTGTGTGCCACTGACTTGTGTGGTAAAGTTACTTATTGTAATAATTATGAAAAGGTAGACTTGAAACTTTATGAAATTGTATAGAAAGTTGCATTTGCTTGTTGTTTAATGAAAACAGTAGGATGTAAAATGTTCCTCTTTTCTGGGTCATGCAGATGCTTTTTGGTTACTTCCTCTATGTCAGTTTGTTTACATTAGTAATACACAAAAACGAACTGGTCAATCTATGATGAAATGTTGCAGGATTTATTTAACTAAGGTTGGTTAAGGTGTAGCAAAAAGCGAGAAGTCTATCAGTTATGGTAAAAGTGGCATACTGTTGAATGTTTATACATAAAATAGAAGAAAAATAATTGTGGTCTGAGACCTGGAGTTATAAAGTGTAAACTCAACTTTCAAAACACAGGGAGATAACTCTAAAAGTATTAATCTAACAAAGCTGATACCTATATTAGACACAATCTCTTACCTGCCAACACAAGTTATGCAAAAACATGATTTTTGACTCCCAAACTCCCGACATGGCCATGTTTAGAAAAAGCATTATTTTCAGTAATCTTAGGAAAAGAAAGAGAGAACCCTTTCTCAACACTATCATATATGCCCATAACCTATATAAACAGAAAACAGTTATGCTTAATGCTCATGGAATACTATCACCTTGGGGCAGTTTATGCAGCTGATTGTTATAGTGGTCATTAATAGGAAAGATAATTACAGATAAACAACCACCATTGTTCAGATTACTTAACTGACTGACAATAGCTAGGATGATGTTATGTTGAGCACTGCTGTGGCAGAGCCCATTAGGCTAATTTGCACAGGTAAAAAACACAAAGTGGAACAACCCAATTCATATGAAGTTATGTAAATCAAAGGGATGCATGTTGAAGAAACAAAAAAGAGTTATTACTCTTCATTACCTTGAATGATACTGTTTAAGCCATCTTTATTAAAGATTATTGGCTAGTTCATTATCAGCAGCAATTTCTCTTTGAAGTCAGATTCTACCCCATATATAACATGCAAAACACAATTATTTCAGTAGTTAGAGCAGTATGGAAGTGTGATTCAGTTTTTAAAGTAAAATGTCAAAACGCAGCTGTGATTCAGGGAAGGATGAGCCATCGGTGAAACATTAGGAAAGCCCAGCAGAACTAAATTCTTAGAACTGATAGTTGATAGAGTTAGACTTTGTGAAGTACCGAAACAAGGGGGAGCATTTTATTTCTTGCACATATCAACACCATATCAACATTCTGGAGTGTATAACATCCGCCGGCACAGTAACACCACCCAGCATGGGGACAATGCACAAATGCAGAGCTCAATCCCAAAAGTAACTAACATGTTTAAACATTCTAACTAGTGTGGACACTGCATGTCTGACACTCCCTCACAGCAATGCATATACCGAAAGATCATTTTCTATGCTGAGAAAAATTAAACAAGATCTTCAGGGCAGTATGAACAACTGTTACAGTACCATCTAGTCTCTAATGAGTGTGAAGATAAACTCTAATGATGATAATAACACATCACCTACAAACCCATCCATTTAAACTGCAGAGAGCAGCAAAGACTGCATCTACCAGTAGTGAAGACTGTATTCCACTGTCCAATGGATTTTAAAGACAGAAATTTTTTATCTTTGTTTTGTTTAATGTATGTGTGGTTGTGATTATGTGAGTGTGTGCATGTGTGGTGATATTGAACAATGCTAAGTCTACCAATTTTTAATTTTTTGTTTTAAAGCTAATTAAATGCTTGAAAGGAAACATTTTATTTTCTTTTATTCAAATTTGAATTTCAAGTCATTTTCTAATGGCAAGGTGAGAACATAGCTTATTCTCAAATTGTACATCACTCTTTTTTTGGTCAAGTACAATGACACCCCCCTCTCCCGCTGCCCACCTTGGGACCTCAAAACACACTCTCTGGGTCTCAAAAACCTCCAAACACTGTCTTTGAGGTTGGCGGGTATGCAAACTCTTGCCATGATGCAAATGCATACTAAGTTTCATGAAGATCTCTCAAACAGCTCTTGAGCTATTAACCTGATAAGAGTGTGAAGAACAGATGGTCACAATTTGTAATAAAAATGAGAATAACTCTAAAAATGCTGATATCAGATAAACTCCATTTGGCATCGAAGTCTAAGGTTACAAGTCTGAAAAAATAAAACTGAAAATCCAGCATACAAAGTAAACACTAGAGCTACTTCCAAAACGTGATGGAAAATTCCCATACTTTTTATTATATGTATATATCCCTAACACCCAACCCCCAGGGACTGTGACCCAAGAGTCATAAACCAAATTTGTTATATCATGTGACTTCCTGGTATGACTGCATGTGTAAACTTTTGTCCAAAAATATTCATAAATTTCATTTATAATTGTTATTTTATTACAGATTCATTTTGAACAAGTCCCATGGATCCCAGAGTTCACAATATTCCGATGCTTGATACTCAAATGTGAGGATATGGAGACAGTTTTGAAAACTGCGATTTTAGAAAAAAAAACTGTACGTCTTGGAAGTGGGTTTTCACTATCAAGTACTTTCTGCTATCTTTCTTGTCAGGTACAGTTGAAGTTGATACAAGTAGTTCATAAAACTAGATATAAGTTGTTAGTGGATGGACCTAAAAAGGATATTACTCATTTTTTGGCTGTGATTAGCAACTCTTGAATAATAAAAAATGTAAAGTTACAAGTTTCTTTTTCACATATGTTCACAACTATAACCCAGGCCTTTGACTTTTATTTTCTGTTATTTTCCTTTCTTTTCCACCAATGACTTGATCAAAGTCCACTGGGAAACACTTGTGCAAAGTATAATCAGAATCAAATGATGCACATTTGACATGTGTATTTCAGAGATTTTGAAAATTAAAGTTGATGAGATGAAGGACATGCATCATATAACCAGTCATTTTTGTGGTAGTCAAATTTTAATTCTTATTTTTGGTGTCAAAAATTACAATAGCAAAATACTCCATCCTTCTGAAGCTATTGGAGATTGGACTACAAACACCTCAGGGAAAATAACAAACTCTTTGCTACAGCCCAGGTTACAGTACAAATAGTGGCCTTTTATTACAAAGTGATTTTAATTGTTTGAATACAGCAACACTTTAATGGGTCTGAATTTATTAAATGACAGTATCACACTGTTTCAAAATATCAATTGAAGTTTTATTTTTTTTTACTAAATCCTGTTTGACTTTTGCTTCCAACCTTTACAAATTTAAAATCTTAAAGTGAAACAGCAAAATTTGAAGTTGCAAATATAAAAATATAGCTTTTTGAACAAAGAAACTAAATATAATATAGAAATGTAAAGCCACAAAAATTATCAGTTTTACAGTAATATAAGATGGAAAGACAAACATATTTTGACTGCTGTATCCTGCCTCATGTACCAGTAATTAGGTTTAAAGCAAAAATGGAAAATATTTAAGGACAGAATATATTAAATTCCCTTCCATATAATAACTTATGAAACAAACTAAAAACAAAAAAAAAAGGTCTAAAATTGGTACATAGAAAAACTGAATCAAAGATATTAATGATAATGACATTTTGACGGTTGAGTTATTATAGTCAAGTGATTGGATCTGCTTTGACCAAGATCCAGCCGATGCTTAATCTCTAACAGACCTTTCAAAAAGGAAAAAAGTAACATGGAAGTGTAGACAAAACTGACAATTAGTGTCAATCAGTCACTTGGTAGTAACACTATGCTTTGAGACTATTCACTTATATGACAGCACTTCATTTTCCCATGATTTGTAGCCGTTTTGGAAATAATCTAGTGTGGACACCTGTAGCTACATTCATGATCCTAATTATATAAAAATATTACATCAACTGCCACACTAAATTCAAGAATCATATTTTAGCATGAGCACATGAAAAAGGATTTTGTCTGCTGTGCTTGCATGACCATGGCTTTAGATAAAGGGTTAACTCGATTCTTTAGTGAACAAAACCCGACTCCTAATGACTTTTTCATCACTTTTATGCAAGAAATGTATGTGTGTATGGACACACATTATCTGAATTATATAATCAAACATACCAATCCTTCATGCAGGATTATGTAAACACATTATGTGTTTAGAGTGACTTATAGGCCTAAACATAATTATGTATTACCAAGGATTTTTCTGAACCTGTTTTGAGGCAGAATTTTGGCCCCATTCCCAGTCTAAACAAGAGTACCATGACCTGTACATTATATGCCTGCCTGGTGTTTAATAGTCCTCTGTGCAGGCACTAGAAAGGTTGACTCCAGAGATTACTGACCTATATGTCTTAATGACCTTGACCTTTAGTCAAGCTATGCGGTCTCAAATTTAACTTTTACTATGCAGACACCATTATTTTCTTATTTTCTTTCTATTAAGGCTGCAACATTTACAAAACTGGTAAACGTGTAAATGAACATGCATGTGGCTATAAGTGATGCAGGAATGACCCATTCCAATTAAATAAATATATTTTTACATCTATGATTAAATAGATTGTCTAGTACTGTAGAATTTTTTTTGTTAATTCTTTTCTTCAATTATGTATGATTTTCACATCAAATGTGGCAACTCAAGGAAAAATCTAAAGTTTATGAGAAGTGTTGTAGTGCACATTACACAACATTACACATCAGATTGATTTTTTTATAACAATGATATAATTTTATTTAAACTACATGATTTACCTTTGAAAAACTTGTTTGTTAACAAAGCCTTTTATTATTAATATATTATTTTAAAGAAATGCCGTTTCAAGTGTTTAAGCCACGGTACAATTTCTTAGTCATTGTTCATCCTACAAAAGCATCCCATTCACATGTCCACACAATGCAACCGGTTGCATTATCAGTTGTTTTCATCACGTATATGTATGCAGCAGTAGGAAACAGTAACATGATGATCCTAGGGATGTTTTACCTAAATTGTCAGTTATATTCAACAAAGACTTATCTTACATACTGAATCCTGTCATAATAAGCAGTAAAATATTTACAGCACATATCAGCTGCTCAATAAGCCTAATGAGTAGATAGGGGGAAAGGATGAGTTTCTAATTGTTTAGATTAAACAGCATTGTTTTGGTTATTGTAAACCGTGTACATGTTTACAAATTTTGGTAAACGTTACAGCTCTAAATTCTTTGGGTTACTTTATTACCCATGTGCAAGCCATCCACAACATTTGGACAAGGAACTTACTCTAGAACACAAGTTATTGTGCAAAACCCATTTTCCATTGAGTCACAATGATCTTGACCTTTGATCTTTTGTCCCCAAAAATCATCAGACCCAATTCATATATAAAGTGCAAGCATTCCAGAAACTTTGGTCAAGGTACATGGTCTAGAACTAAAACTATTATGTAAAAACCATTTTCTTCCTTCTGTCACAGTGACCTTGGCCTATGACCTTTCAACACCAAAATCAATACACCTCTTTCTTACACAAGTGTAAAAGTCATCCACAAACTTTGATGATGGTACATGGTCAAAAACTTACATTTTTGTGCAGACACCAATTTTGTCTTTTCATCCACACTGACCATGACATTTGACCTTTGACCCCATCATCAATATGCTTCTACCTTACTCCCAGTGCAAGCCATCCACAAAGTTTAGTCCTAATTTGTGTGTAGAGGCCTAAAGTAATTGTGCAGAAACATTTTTTCTTCTTTCAATCACAGTGACCATGACATTTGACCATCTGACCCCAAAATAGATAGGCTTCTTCTTACCCCATGTGCATGACACCCACAAAGTTTGGTCCAGGTCTATAATGCTTAACTAAAGGTATTGTGTAGAAACCATGTTTCTTCTTTCAGTCACAGTGACCCTGACATTTGATCTCAAAATCTATAGACTTTTTTCCTTACCCCAAATGCAATCTATTTACAAGGTGTGGCATCAGTACATGGTGGAGATTTCAAGTTATTGTGCAGAAATAAAATAGGGAATAGATGGACAAACAGACATAGCATGATATGCTCCATCTTATGGCAGACATATAAAAATATGTATATTTTCCTAATTTAGACCTTAAAGATCCCAATTAAGAGGAGCTAAACTGGAGATTCAGAAAACAAGTAAAATAACAAAACCTGTGTTCCTTCTTACATTTCTAAATGAAAAATGACAAAGCTACTGATAAAAATGAACAATCTGTATTCATCAAGACTATTTTATGGGAAAATATACAATTTTGCCTTGATGGATTGTACAATATTGCTCCATAACTCCTTTACAACAATTCAGCCCACTTTATAACACTGCTTACCACTTGCTTTGCACCATTAAAACATGCTGTACTTAGTTTACTAATACACATGCACTTGTTTTTCTAAAATTCAGAAAATTCCCAATTTTCCGTTTTATGTGCAAATTTTCGAAATTCCAAGGACCCCAGGCCACACTTTGGAAATGGAAGGAAAATCCATAGTAATTAACTTTCAATTTCATGTATTTGAAAGTTCACTGCAATAAAATATTTCTTATCCCGTATTATCTACTGTCAGAAAACCAGTTCTTGCCATGTACCATTTGTCACCATAGTGCTAATATCTCACAAATGGATGCTAATTTTGACTTATTATGTATATCTTTAAAAGTGTTTCATAAAATGATATTTTCAAGGTATGCATAATAAGTCAAAAATTTGCGTCTGTTCCCAAGACATTGGCACTATGGCAACAACTGGTATGTGGTGAGAACTGGTCCTTGACCAGTACACTTATTAAATAATTACCAATACCTTTCACAATTTTCTCTATTCTGTTTGAACTGCCTGTGAAAGAATTTGGTGTCCTCATCTAGCTTCGATATTGCTGATTGTAGCTGGATGATTTCTGCCTGTTTTTCTTCAAGATCTTTCTCCAATGCTAAAGAATGAAAACTTTCTTTATTTTTTATCGCATAACTTAAATAACCTGTTAGAAACTGAAATAAATGGCAAAACAGGAACTATATTTGTTTGCAAAACACTAAGCCCCAACTGCAACCAAAAAGAATCGAAGTTCCCCCCAAAATAAAATAAAATAAAATAAATGTTGCAAATTTCTTTAAATGGCACAAATATAATCAGGTCATTTACATATGCTTATCAACAGGCATATGAAGTTTCTTCTGCTGAGATCAAACAGTTTCTGGTTAAATGTGCAAAAAAGTTTTATGAGAAAAATTATTTTAAAATGATATTGCATTTATTTGCCAATATTGATGAATATGCCACAATACTTTCTTTTATGAATATTTGCAATAATATTATTGATTATTGTGTATATGTGCAAAAGTAGGAATAATAAAAATATTATGAATATTTGCAAATCTATTGCAATTATTTTTTAAATTTGTTATATCTCCATGTCTCAACTTGCAGTAATTGGCTTCTACTAAACTGTAAGTAAAAAAGCATTGCCCTCACCCCCCCCCCCCCAAAGTAAAACAAAAATGTAAGAATCATTTAAATGGCATAAAAAGCTAATCAGGTTGTCTACATATGAATAGATAAAGTCTTACAACCAGTCATTTGCATTGGTCAAATGGTTTCAGGATAAATGTGCTAACAAGATTTCACTGAAAAAGTCAAAGTCTACAAAAAGCGAAAATTAAAAAGAATGCCAAAAGAAAAACAAGAGTCTCTCAAAGGGACTGATGCCCTACTGGCCAAAAAGAATTTCCAGGAATTCAAGATAAGACCATTTCTTCCTTTTAAATGTGGTTTGTTGAAAAAACTATGTCTGATATTCTTCAGCAATAACAAGATTTTCCAATTAGCTGCTGTGATGGACATATTGGCTGTCAGATTGTGCCACTTTTATTTAGTATCAAGTAGGCCTCATTAGAAGTCTTTCTGGTGAAAACTCCATGCCAATATGAACATCCATTCAGAGGGAATTGTGAAAACAATATTTTTAAGATGGCTGTCATGGTCATCATATTGGATGTATGATTGGCACCATTTCCATTTAGAACCAGCTAGGTATCATAAAAAGTCATTTGGTGAAAAAACCTCATGTTGATATGGCTGGCCATCCATTTGGGAGTAGTTAACAATATTTTCAAGATGGCCACCATATTGAGGGTCCGTTTGCATCATTTTCATTTAGAACCAACTAGATACCAAGAACTTTTCTGGTGAAAAACCCATGTCAAAATGACATTCAATTTAAATGGCATAGCAATAGCAAGATTTTCAAGATGGCCAAGTTGGTCGCATTACTGGAGGTCAGATGATTTTAATTTAGGACCAACAAGATATCATAAGAAGTCTTCCGGTAGTCTTCCAGTAGTACTGGTAAGTGATTTACATGTTAATAACAAGTAAAGTCTGACAACTGGCCTAAAATATAAGTACTGAATCGATGATCTGATAGCTAACATTTAATTCAGACTTAAAATTGACCAAATTAAATTTCTCATGTCTAGACTTAATTTAAGATTTATGTTCATGAAACTGGGACCTGGTATTGATACTGATACATGGGTTACATATTTCAGTTCTCATAACACTGCTGATAAGCAGTCTGAAATCAAGACCAAAGAGCTTGAGTTTCTTCTTGGGCAAAAATAAAAAATTAAATTCTTCAATAAACTAGGTAGTACTATTATGACTAAGGAAATTTCACAGGCCATAGCTAACTTGAAATCAAATACATAAATCTCCAGGGTTAGACTTTTTTTCAAAAGAGATGTTAAAATACAGGAAATCCAATTATTCCCCTCTTCATATAAATTATTCAACCTATGTTTTTCTAATGGAATATATCCTGATTCATGGTCCAATGGGTACCATATATACTCACTTATAAGTCAGGTCCAACTGCAAACTGCATAGACCCAGATCTGCCATCACATAATGCGCTACCAGATCTGTGTCTATGTGATTTGTTAGGAGTAATCAATAGAATAAACAATACAGACCTTGATCTGCCAGCGCATTATGTGATGACAGATCAGGATCTATGCTGTTTGCTGTTGCATCTAGATTATAAGTGAGTATTTATAAGCGAGTAAATACAGTAACTGTGACTAATATACAAAAATGATGATCCCTGTAATCATTGTGACATATCCTTAACCAGTACCACTGGCAAGCTTTTCAATTCAGTTTTAAACAACAGACTTTATACGTTCCTGTAAACACATGATCTGATCCACCCAACTCAAATTGATTTCTCAAAAAAAAAAAAGAATATCATCATAAAATGCTTGTGGTCGATAAATATAGCAGCAATAACGATGGTATACTTGCTTTGATGACTTTCATTAGGTTTTTTTCCAGTTTTATTCTCGCTGGATTCAAATTAACATTTTAAATCTAAATATAGGCACATATCTGCAATAACAGTTTAAGATATGTAGATATGTTGTAAATAATTAACACTGAATTCTGCATGCTATCATTTTAATACAACTTTTATTGTTTATCTATTCAGCAATTTTTGTTCTTTTATTCATTCATATACCCTGGGCTCGGGAAAACCACTTGTCCTCTCATCCTGACTGGGTAAAAATTGTCTGGGCCGAGTAAAACTTTACTATGTACTCATCCCTCAGCCGAGTAGATGCAGATTCACACCTTGAGAATAAATCTGGGTGCATTTTCAAACATTAACAAATGCCGAAGTTCAACATCACTTAAAATTTGGCGTGCATCAGTTATAAATAACCTATGCCTAATCTGCCTACTTGTTGTCAGTCTAGAACAAGTTGCAAAGGAAATGACTTCGTTTTTTACACAGGTACCTGATGTAAGCTTCATACTAAAATGGGTAAATATTATGAATATATTATGTTGCAGTTTCACACTTAGCCTTTGATTTCTTAATGGTGTTTGCATTTACAGTGATGCCTTTCAGTAATTTCGGTGTCATTTTTATGTGGAGAAAATTTCCCTTTCAACGAGCTATCACACATCTTTACAAGTCAGAACTCTGAGACGTTAAGAGACAGAGAATGTCAAAATGTTTTCATTTGGTCACACAATTTTTCAGTTGCCCCAGGTCACCTGTATTTTCAAGACTTAAGCTTTATTGATACATTGTCATGCCAAAGGGAAGATGCCAGTAGATATTTCTATAAAGATGTAATTACTTTTCACAAGAAAAATGTTGCCAACTTACATTCGAAGTTAGTTTTTTAAGTGTCTCTGCTGATTCCCACCAACTTTCACACAATGCATGCTGTTGTAATCTATTTATAAAGCAGAGATTGTTGAGACAACAACTGATTGGTCGAAATATAGTTGAAGTTGTGACCTAAACATTTTCCAATTCTTTTAGCCAATCAGCAATCTTCCTTTTTATGGTGCCTGTGTGTAGCTATCTAGACTGGAGGCTTGACCAAAATGGATAATTTAGTACAAAAGTTGGTGGAAATTGAGACTGTTGGAATTCTTCTTTTAATTGCAAGATACTGACATTTTTCTTGTGAAAAGTAATTACATACTTATAGAAATATCTGCTGGCGTCTTTACTTTGGCATGACAATGTATTAATAAAGCTGCACAATCTTGAAAATACGGGTGATCTGGGGCAAGCATAACAAAGTCTGACCAGACAAATATAAAATGTTGACCTTCTCTCAACTTCCCCCATATCTAACTCTTAAAGATGTGTGAAAAGGAAAATTAAGACACCAGTAGATTACTGAAAAGTTTCACTGTAAATGCAAATACCACTAAGAAATAAAGGGATATGTGTGGAACTGCAATTTCTTGAGTTACAAGCCTTGTCTCTTATTATATGTTTATCTAAGAAGCCATGTATTAGAACATAATATTTTCATGGTTTTTACCCATTTTAGTATCAAGCTTGCATCAGGTACCTATGGTTCTTTAGTAAAAGCATAAGCAGTCTAATGGAGAAGTGTATTGTGTTGAGTATAATGAGGACAGGAATGAGTAAGTCTTGCAACTCACTCGTCCCAAGGATGAGTGCTTGGGAAATTTTTTCCTGACCCCTGTATACCAATCATTTGCTGCATTGTTACTTTGTATTCCTGACAGGACTGTCTTCCAATAATTGTATGCTATCTTGTATGCCTTTACTGGGTGATAAGCAGACTACTGGTAAGTGTGTCTCCCCTTTTTGTAGATATAAAATGTGTTTGATTGCCTAAATTTACAAGAAAAGTACAATAAATGCTTCTGTTGATGGACCCAAAAACATTCTCTAATAAATTTCCTAACTGATCAAGGATTCACAGATGATACTGTAATACATCTTATAATATCATGCTAGTTTCCACACAACCAGCCATGGTCTACCTGATCTGCACATCTGGTATCTTCTTTAGTCTCAACAGCTTTTCAGGTTTTAGATGTAGGTATTACCATATCCAAGACACGAGTAGGGATACTTAGTTGTGTAAGGTATGAAAACATGAAATCCAACCTCTTTGCATGGCCAAGGGATTTCTTTGATTTTTGCAACCATGTAAGACCAAGATATACACAATAAAGTGTCAGCTATCAGTGATCTTTGCCACCATGTAAGGCTGAGATATACACAACAGAGTGTCTGGTGTCAGTGATCTTTACCACCATGTAAGGCTGAGATATACACGACAAAGTGTCCGCTGTCAGTGATCTTTGCTACCATGTAAGGCTGAGATATACACAACAAAATGTCAGCTGTCAGTTTGTGACACTGTGGCTCTTGTACCGTGTACTCAGGTTGGCATTAGTGTAGTTTTTAGTGCTAGTGGCTGTTGATACACCTGCTGATAACTTCTATTAATATACTCACTTTTACTGAAATAATTTTTATGTGAAGACAATTTTTTTATTGGAGAGATTATTTTACATTTTGGCTGTGAATCTGTGCTAAATCTGCAGTTGACCGACTGAAATTGGCTTATATCCAAGACAAGCAGCTTAGAAAATTCTCACCAACCCAAATTTCACTTCATCCAAACATAGGATTTTCTCAGGTTTTAACTGTATTACTAAACAAGCAAATTCAATGAAACATGCCATAGACCTTGAACACAGCATCTGTATGTGACATGCCTTCTAATTCTGATGATTAAGTATACGGAGTTGAATTCCTTAATCTCAAACAGCTTTAAAGGAAATAAAAGTGTCATAAATGTAAAAAGCAGGAACAATTATAAGTTGCATCACATAAGTAGTATATAGAATCAGGTTGATTGGCTCAGATACAAAGATATTTAAGCACATGGAACAAATGCTCAAGCAATTTGATTGAAGAAGAAATCCATTTCCTCAATAATTGCAATAAGTTCATTTGATAGACAAGAATTGTTAAATGCTGTAAATATGCAATTAATTTTTTTTCAATGACACATGCAGAAAGTTTTCTTGTTACTTTATTGTGAAGATCAACAAATACTCTTCCTAAAATGACAATTTATTTCAAACAATATGCATGGATCATGTCAGTATAAATTTGTATTCACTGGTAATCATGCTTATATTACAAACTACTATGAAAATTAAAATCAAAATGTTTCTCAACATGGTTAAAAGTAACCAAGGTAAAGTCTCCTTCATTATTTTTCTATACATGTTTGGATAGATTTTTGTCTGCTTTGCTTTCTTTGTCTGTTTTGTTTTCTTCATGTTGTTGCTTGGTGGGCCCAAATTAGTCTCTTTTATGGACAGACAGCAACAAACCAATATGCGCCCTTTTAGAGTGGGTTTAAAAAATTCATTCTTGAATACTTTAAGTTTTAGGAAAAAGAAGAATACTGGTATGCTATATAGTTTCTAATAAAGATCATCATTCATATGTTAACACATACCTTTTCATTCGTCTTACCATTTATGACTTGGTTCTCCTTTTCTATTAATTTTACATACTGCTGGTTCTCACACTCTGTAATAGAAAAACAGACACCATAACTGCTGTCGAGTTCATGTTGAGCACAGTTTAAGGCAGAAGTATATATGCTCACAAACATACAAGTTAATGACAGATTTTACAACATCAACAAAATGGACAACATCACTTTATTATCATAAAGTTTGTAACCCCAAATTTGTATACACATGTATACAGAAACAAATAAATAAATTTAACAGTTACATCTTTTAAAGGCATTGTTAAATACAGCAAGTCATTTTACAACATATCATACAATGGTCTATGGTTGTATGGAAGAGAATCACCACCATAATTCTATGTACCAGTTTATATTGTTCTATTAATATACAATGTATGTTCTTATCTGCATTATTCTATATCTATAATTTCTTTTTATATTGGATATATATTCTGAGTTAAATTTTTACGTCTGCCAATTATCTATCATAGTTTAGTATGTCATAGTGGAATAATGGAATTTCATGTCTTCAGTTTCCATGTGAATCCTTCGATGAGCATAATTTTAATATTACAAACGTTAACATTTTAAGTTGCATCATACCAGTTCTAAAATTCTTCTTTGCACTTAACAAATTTCATTTGACAACATACTGTTAAGTATCATACCATAGAAAGTAAACATCTTTAATTTACTACATAGCACAATGAAAGCTGCAAGTAAGCTGTTAGTGTAATGCCAGTTGTAAATAAAATAATGTCACATTATGACAATAAATGCCACTATGACATCTGACTAAAAACGGTGACCCCGTCTCCAGTATACTGCAGAGTCTGCTCATGGAGCACTGATCTATGGATCCGATATGATCCACAAGAACCTGAGAACAGTAGGCCTATTGTGTTTCGTTAACAATGTAGAATTTGATAAATAATTATAATATTCACTTTCAAATAAAGATAGTATCCATACAATAAGACAGTATCAATGCCTCTTTCTTCTGGAGTATTCATTTTTTTAAAGAATGCTCAAATATCTCCTCAAGGATTTTTGATAGCATCAGAGTAAGTGTGCTGTAGTATTACAAAATGTTTTCAAAAACGTGTTATTATAATAAAAGTACACCAACCAAATTTAAAGAAAGTACATATATTGACATAGTATTTTTTATTTCTTAAGTTACATCATGTTTTCATGACAAAACTCATTACAGTAACTGAATTTATATAACAGATACAGTATCTTTCTTTTCCTCACTACCTCATACAATATATCTTTACTGTCATATTAAAGGCAAAGTCCTGATGTGCTGATGGCTACAAAGTAATTAAGCACCCTCTGTGACAGCTTATTCCTCTTCAACCCATTCATGGTTAAAAAGGACCTTTCTGTCTGAAAAAATGGAACAAACAATTTACTAATGGATGTAAAAAGAGTAAGATGTAAGAAAAGATACAAAACAACCCGATTCCTAATTAAATGTATACCAAGGAAAAATTCTTCAAGGGTCAAGACAGGGACATGTTTTTTTTCATAATAATGACAGAATAACTAATATAACACATATTCCCTTCCATTAAGAACAATATATCAATATGTTTGTTATGGTTTAATTCCTTCAATGTCTGACAGCAATTGTTCAACAGTTTAACATTGTTTTGTTTACCTTCTGTAGACAGCTCGCACTAGTTGCTGTTTTATTTATCTTCTGTAGACACAATTAGCACTAGCTGCTTATTATTAGAGAAATATTTCAAATATAAATGAAGGAATATGCCAAAACTTTTTTCTGCATGTTTTCAAAACGGGTAAAATTTAAAGATTAAAAATGCTCCTTTTCTTAATTGGACAGACAGATAACGTGAAATTCCTAGAGCAGCACCCGCTTACATAAGATTTTTTTATTATTATTGACCGAACTATTTCCTTTTCTGTCTGAGAGTATACTGTGATATGTAAATATAAGCACAACTCACGCTACTTTCATCAAATAATATATTATCTAAGTGCCCTAGGAAGTTTACACATCCCACCCCACCCCTCACCCCACCTCACCCATGCTAACTAAGATCTAAATCAAAAGTTAGCAATATGGAAGACTTACCATGCAATCCAATGGCTTCCATCCAAGGATAGGATATCTTCCATTCAGTGTGAAGCCATTCCATTACTTTTGTTTCTCTAGATCTTTCTTTTCCTTCATGGGAGAAATCCCACTATCTGAATCTGCAAACTCTGTAGCTGATCTTCTTAGGCAGGTCAACATGGCATTGGGTAATTTTTTTTTTTGACAGTGGTGATTCCATTTTATTGAAGGAGCTCAAAGGATATTGCTTACTTGAAAAGTAATATGTGCCACACGTACTGAGCTGGTATTGGAAATGATTGAAATATAACCTACCAGTAGGCTCCATCATCGCAAACTGATCACATGACTGTGTCAGTGGAAAGACTGAAACAGCATGAAAGGTAGTACACCGGTAGTAAGGCCAAAGTAGGTATCAAAGATAATAGCTAAGTGGTGGGCATTATCCCAGATTGTCTTAATTACATACCCAAAAAGCAGTAAGAAAAGGTGTCATTTGAGTGATAGAACTTGGAATTATGTGACCATTTTTTTTTTAACAGTACAAATTTTTAAAGGATAGTGTGAAACATAAAAGTGTATCAGCACTGGTTCATAGTATATCAGTGGGTTCAAAAGCATTGCAGGATGAAATGATAATGTATCTGAACCACAACAGTAAAAGACCCTAGAGAGAACACTGAATACTTTCTCTACAGGTGAAGAAATGATTTTTCACCTTTACCATTTCTCAGTAGTTCCAGCATCTCAGATTTTCTTGTTCATATTTTTTTTCATTTTTTTTTTCTTCATAGCACCAAACTCCTAAACTGATGACCATATTGCAAATTAAATATCAGGGAAATTAAAAATACAGAAGACTGTCTCCATCCACCACCCCCATGTGCTCTCTCTCTCTCTCTCTCTCTCTCTCTCTCTCTCTCTCTCTCTCTCATATTTACAGATTGTGGCATTTTGATACACATGTATATGAAATCAGAAACCTGTATTACCAAGAGAGGTCCTTGATGAAATAAATGGTCAGCATGACAACTGTACTGATTATGTGGATAACTTCACAAGAGAGTATCATGAATAGATTTTTTTAAATCTGGGAAACATTTATGACACAAGGATGTTTAATTATTTTGTGAAAATAAATTAACACCTAGCATTATTCAAATATTGTTCATTCTTGGTTTATAGCTATAAATAAATAAATAAACAATTTTAATTGTTACTCTGTAAAATGACAATCATAAGGAATTAGAAACTTATTTAAATTGCTTTCTTTTATGAAATGAAAGCTTTGGAAAGTTCTACATTTAGCAAGACACTTATTTAAAACATTCAGTTTAAGAATCATTACTGATATGTTAAAGAAGCTATGAAGTGACAAATTCATCCCTTTACAAAACAGTTTACATAAGGAAACACTAAAAAGAAACCGTCTCCTCTGTTTCAGAGAGGATGTGTCTGTCCTAAATATTTCACTTACGTGATCTATAACAATACTTTGAACCAAGTGTATGGAGAGAAAAAGAGGGGTACATTAGGCAGTTGTGATGTTGTAAATGGTGTGACTTGTCAAAAAATGTATGTAACAAACATAATTGTTTTTCTCTTAAACTCACAGATTTTTATGAAACACTCCAGATAAAATGTGCACTCAATTTTTGAGGAGTCTGGATGTGTGCATAGATAGAGTAAAACAACTAGAACAACTTCATTAGGTCGCTTTAACAAACCCCCTAGTATTTTATTAAATATTGTCTAATTTGAAACATTAACATTTTATACCCTCTAGTTAGTCCCTGACCCCCACCATCTTTTCCCCTAGGATTGGGATTGATGGGTCCTAACCCAAAATCCATTTTATATACATTTTAATTCTTCCTGCAAGAATCAGATATATAAAATAAACACATATAAAACAATGTCACTATCATTTTAATTTTGTACATGCCAACTCTGACCCCCTCCTAAAACCATTTGGAAGAATTCTACATTTCACTATACCAAAAACTTCTGAAATATGTTTGGTTACTTTCCGGCCAGAAGAAAGCTAAAAAAATGAACCTTCTTATATATATTTATGATACTGACAATTTATAAAATAAGTCCGGTGAATTTCCAGCCAGTGATTTAGTAGGAAATATACTTACAGAGAGCATACAAGTGAACAGGTGGATGGACAGATGAAGGGTATCATGTAACTCCCTGATACTAAAACAAAGGTATATTTAATAATGATATTATTCACGTATATGTACATATGTATCTATATCAAATAATCATTTGATTTTAGTCACACTGTCCAAGAATAGTCACTTATCCCCAAATCAAACTGTTATGATGAATAAATAAATACATAAATAAATAATTAATGTGATTAAGTAAAGAAAGTGTAGGTAATTTTGCCAATATAGTTGGATTGAGATCACCAGAATAATAATTCAGTTTTTTTTATAATCAGGCAAGACATGGCAAGTCAACTTGAGTTTGTGGGTCAAATCAGGGATCCATGGATATATCTTCCATGCTTAGAATCTGTGCTATAAATAATGGATCCAGGGGCAGTTATCATGAAATGTAACAGCACTATCTGTTGTCATAATGGGTCATTACTGTATGTCCAATTATGACAACAGATGGCACTGATTACATTATTCCTATCTGCATTATGCTAATGTCTCACTTCAAAATTCAATGTACATCAGTGCAACTCCATAATGTTTTTTTATCTTTACCATTAAGGTTATAACATATGTCATCAAATGAATTGTTAATCTCACATTAGAATAATGCAATTTAGAATGTAGACATAAGTAACGTTAAAAATAATAACATAGAATCATTCACATGGAATTTGAAGATATGAAATTGTGGTTTATCCAACATGAAACATATCAAATTTACAAAGAAATATTGGTTGAGGTAATGATGCAACTCAGAATGTACATCCTACATACATTTAAAATTGGCAAACACTGAATATGCAATATATATATATATATATATATATATATATATATATATATATATATATATATATATATATATATATATATATATATATTCATTGATAGAAATTACATACATAAAATTATGGATGTGATTCCCATCCATATGGTTGGGGTGACTGAGACAAACATGTCATTTTTATTGAGGCAATTTGTAAATTTGTTTACTAAACTTAATAATTTTAAAACTGGACATGGTTACTTGACAAAATGAATAAAACATTCCAACCTGCATATTGCATATTGGTACTTCTGTTCATCTGGTATAATTTTATTTATGTTTTGCATAACAAATTTGCTGTAGGATTATTTAAAGCACAGTGACCAATGAATTTTCTTTCATTTTTCATTGGAAGCTGATATAATTCAAAATATCCATACAAATCATTTTTTTAAATCTGGATTTTAGAAATAGACAAAATATTGTAGAAAAATCTGTTCTAGGGAAACACTGAATCTTATGTAAAAAAAAAATCTGATTATATTATACTCATGTCCTTAGTGGCAAAACTAGTTCAGTCACCCCTGAACCCTTAACTAGTTATTTGACCAATCTTCAATTTATTTCTTCTACCTTAGCATGCAAGAAGCTAAAAATCTGAAGCAAAGCAAGCTAAGTCAGACCAGCATTTCAATGCTTTCCTCATTTACTCATCCCCAAACATCCCAATCCAGATATATCTGTAAGGTATGGGCCATTAGGTTTTTAATTTTGCAAAGAAAGTTTAACAGATACAGTCAAAATGAATTCAGTTTTGACCCTTCCAAGTACATTTATGACCAATTCAAATATGGTATTCATATTTATTCCATGAGCAACATAAAGATCTGTATTTGCATCAACATTTTTAACAGCCCCACAATACATGTATTCATAGGAGTTATTGTTTTCCTTAGTTTTAAAATGACCCTTCCACAAACAGCAGATAATGTTCCCATCAATTCATGTGACCATTTCACACAGCAACTTGGTCATGCACTTGCAGTGAATATAGAGAATACTGTGACTCTGCTCTGTACAAATAAACACTTCAGTATTTTCTGTGCTATACCATCCAATGCAATGCATACCTTTGCAACAAAGCTTTCATATTTGGTTTGGAAATGGTATTTATTTTGGTGACAATTATATTTTTCACTGAAAATTCCCATACAAGACCCACAACAGGCTGTAATAGATTAAGTTTGTTTGGCAGTTTGTTCAGACATCTAAAACTTGAACACTAGTGAAAACTATGAGAATGTTTGTAAAATAATTATTGAATAAACTTTTTAAAAATGTGAAAGTTTATGGAAGTTACTTTCATCACTTTTATGGCTCATATTAAGTAATGCTTTGCTAAAGTCGCTGTGTAATATGGCACTTGTTACATATGTGGCTTGACAGGAAAATTAGTAGCATCAGATTTACATACAGTATTCCCTCATTGTAACACTGATCATGGGAGATGTAAAGTGTACTGCCTTATAATGAAGTACATGATACATATAATTTCACTACCACCTAATGAAATGGGATCCATTACCGAACTCATCTTCAAACAGAAACCATGTTATAACGAGGAACCTTAAAGTGAGAGTGTGCTCTAATTTGACAAGTGAAGCAAAACTTTGAGTCTGAGTTTTATAACTTACATTTAAATGTAAAATTATAAAGCCTGCTTTAGACACGAATAAACAAAATTCATTTAGAACAAAATGTGCATCTTCAACTTTGTCACCATATCTATATGATAAAATAGTCATATGGCATTCGCCAAAATTAATCCTTCATTTTCTTTAAAAAAAAGATTTAAAGCAGACGCTGTTCTTGAGTATCTGATCCAAATAAATACGAGTTAAAGGTTCCTATATAAATCCTGAATCCAATTTTCTGTGTTTCCTTATGAGGATTCTAACACAGTTACCGGTACATGCAGAAAATGTCTGAGTCACCAGATATTATTTGTTAACTCCATGTGGCTCATACATGCTCCATGCTGATTGGTTAAACTGCCTTGACAAGCACTAGCATTCCAAAAAGGTCAGCTACTTTACTCAGGCAACTGTGGTATGCCCCAGTGGGGCTAAGATCCTTGGTAGGGGGTTTGCATGTATGTTTATGTGTGTGTGTTGACTGTGCAGGGGCAAGGAGAGGCTAAGCTAAAACATAACATCTGAGGATACTAATGTCATTTTATTAAAAATATTTTGCATGCCAGATGAAAGAAAAACAAACAACACAAACAAAACACTTATTTTTTAGTTCTAACCATAACTCTGGATTAATCTATCCAAATCTGCTGTGTTGTCTGTCACATTTCTGCTGAGTCCAAAGCTGGCCATAATGAATCCACAATTCAGTTGTTCCTAATGATGCATTCTGAAACCTGACCTGCAAAAAGATGTAAAATGCAACACTCACACATATGATATAAAAAATAAACAATCATTTTACAACTTCTGAATGGTGCCCTCAATCTCAATGTTTGACCAAACTTTAACTATGGTTCTCACAAACATCCCATACATCACTGCATGGATATTTTCTCCTGTGATAACCTAAATATCTATATATTTGTATATATAAGTTACCTATACGGGATGCTAATCAATGCACAGCAGGAGCATATCCTAAGAAAAAGAAAGCCAGTGCTATTAGGGATCGACTGTGTAATTTTTAGGGGATGGGGGTATATGATTTTCTTCTGAACCAGATTTTTTCTTTTACCTCAAGTTCTTTTTTTTTTTTTCTTCAACTAATATAATATGTCCCCCCCCCCCCCGCTTTTCCCCCCAAAAATAAATAAATAAATGGTCCGTCTCCTATTAATCACAAATTGAGAAATTGGAAGGAGACTACTGTAGTGTTTCCCATGATGGATGGATAAATTAAATGCATGTAATGATTGACTCGTGGGGAAAAGGGACATTACTTAAATGGACATATGGCCGAGTTTGGAAAAGAATACGCCTTTAACTAGCAACAGGCGCCACCGCTAGAGGGCACTGGCGATCAAGATTAACATTTTCTCAAAATGTCAACCTCATTACACCTGGTACTTTCTCCGCTTTGGTATGTAAAAAGCCGACATTATTATATCCGAATGTATTCATGGTTGAAAGGTCAAATGTCTATATTTAGCGTATATGACATTGGGCCTTTTGTACAACATATTCGGGGAAAATAAACGAAAACCGATCTTTTCAAAACGCAGAAAAAGTAAATAAACGAACATATACGCTCACCTACGCCTACTTTTTAATTACTTTGTAGTTCTTTTTACAAGAATAATCGTAAAATGTGTGCGAATATTTGCGGAAAACCCACGAATTACGTCTTTTTAAAGGTCACCCATGCCAGCAAGAATGGTAACTCTTCCCGGCACATGGGTACGTACAAAATGGAAACAATGACAACAACACGACATAAATTGGGTTCAAAAACACACGTAAACTTGATTTTATGAAAGGGCAGTCGTTTATACAAAGGAATCAGATTATACAAACGTATTGTCATTCATTATACCAAATTTATTACAACATTTTGGTACAACTTTTGTTGTGTAATGTAATTTCGAGAATAGAGACTCGACGGGTGATACTGATAATGATATTGATAATATGTATGTGATTGTGATCATTTAGATATCATCAATGTCAGGTCATCTGCTCTAGGTACGATTCTTAGCTAGAGACACTGGTATTCAAATTAAAATGTTCATGTCTAGTAGAGGCGAAAAAGAGATAAAAGTTAAACTTATTTTCAGAATTTTGAAAATGAAAACAAATTCATCTCATGACATTTTTTGTGAATATCAATATGAATATTGTCATAATAAAGAACAGAAAATCTATCTGTAGTAATTATCTATTTAAACAAAAACATAATCATAACTATTTCTTGAGAACCAAATCAGTGCCAGTAGTAGAATTGTGGAAGTATTCAAAGTAAGTCATTTTTATGTTTTTTTTGTCATTGATTTTATTTTATAGATATGAAAACTGACCAAAAATATCTTATCATAACTAAATTCTAAAATGGCAATTGTTATTTACTAAATTGTGATTTCTGATAAATGTATATATGTACAAGAACACTGTAATGCATTTGCACTATTGCTTTAAGAGTAACATACAATTTAAACTTGTGTATGACTCATGATTATGGTATTTCATGCAAAAATTTTAGGGGGGCACGTGATAAAAAGGAACTGAAAGGCTTCAGAAGTACCTGGAACATAGAAAAAGTTAATTTATTCTTGAAGCTGAATGTTCACAAAACATTTATATATAACCGTATGTAAGAAATATGCAACTTTCAGCATGATAACATGATGTCAAGAATTTGCAAAAAGTGACCAAAGACCAATATTAACAATGGTGGACAGCTCACGTGTTTGAATGCTTCCTGTGAATTTATTTGAAAAGATATAATAAAGATGGGTTCATTTTTGAATTCTGCACACTCAAATTATGCAGAAAAGGTTCCATTTTAAGAGCAACATATAATTTCAACTTGTGTATGACTGAAAAATATAGTATTTCATGCAAAAATGTTAGGGGGTGCTTGTAAAAAAGGCACAGGGGAGCTTCTGAAATACCTAGAACATAGAAAAAGTCAATTTATTCTTAAAGCTGAATGTTCACAAAACATTTCTATATAAACATATGTAAGAAATATGCAAATTTCAGCTTGAAATAACATAAGGTCAGGAATTTGCAAAAAGTGCCAAAGACCAATATTAAAAATGGTGAATGGTACATGTGTTTGAATGCTTCCTGTGAATTTATTTGAAAAGATATCATAAAGGTGGGTTTATTTTTGAAATCTGCACACTCAAATTATGCAGAAAACATTCAATTTTTTATATTCTATAATTCCGAAAAAAATCATCCCCTGTTGCTACTTTAACACGAGAGCAACGGATAATGGAACGTCTCGCGATAAATGGAGTTTATGATGCAGGCTGACTGCTGACTGAGGCTAAATCAATGTAAAACGTTCTCTCCTAGTTCGATTTTTGACATTATAATTGTTCATAATTACTTGCTGAAGTCTGAAAATTTAACATTAAATCTAGACTTTATCGTTCCTAATACATATATGATGTGGTGATTCATCTCCAACTTGCGTCGTCTGCTGCACTGCAGACACAGAAGAGTCCTTCAAGGGGAGTAACTTTGATAAAACCCCGGAAAGGGGACGGGGGAGGGGGTAGTAGTAGCAGTATTCATTCTGGAATGATCAACATGTACAAATAATAATGGATAATTTCATAAAATATGTTTACAATAATTAGATGTAGTTATATTTGAATTCATAATTTAAAAAGTACATAACCAGGATGAAATATTTTTAACATTTTAGACATGTATATATATATATATATATATATATATATATATATATATATATATATATATATATATATATATATTTAATAAAATAATTTTCTTAGTTTGAGACCATAATACAATTAAAGATAATAATTTCTCATGGAAAAACATTCAAAAACTGCATTTCAGACATGCACCTATTTCTGGTATACAAACACAGATTAAACAAAATGTAATCAATAAGGAAATAAAACATACAAATATGTTGAGATATCCAAGGATGACCTATTCAAGAATTATGTAAAGATTTCTTATTATGTAAAGATTTTGCATTGTCCAACCACTTATTATGAATGAATTTTTAACATTGTCACCAGTTCACTACTTATTATGGAAGGTATTGTTCCATCACTTATTAGGAAGGGTATTTCATCATCGCCACTTATTAGGAAAGTTTTTCTTTGGGCCACATGGATTAAGAAACGTTTGCCCAGCAAGATTTATGTGCGGTCTCCCTTGCGGAGGTGTCACTCCTTGCGATGTGCTGGTTACATCGCTGGGGTGCGAGAGGGGTACCGGGTTCGAATTGCAAAGGAGGCTGCAACAGGAGCAGACACAATGTATAGAAAGCGTATCAACTATTTTCTCAAGGCGCGCAGTGCCTTATATCCAATTCTTGGTCGAGGAATGCACACCTCTTTCTGTATAAGGCTATGAGTTCAGGGCTCGGGGTCTCGGACCACGAGAACTCACGAGACTCTTACACAACGCATTCCCCTTTCCAAAAATGGCTAAAGGTTATAACCGAAGCACACTCTCTACACATAGGCCTCTCCTCTTGCAAGGTGAACTGATAGACTTACGTAATGGTAAAGGAATTTCGCCAGATCAGCACTTTGCTTGTATAATCTTTTACCTGTGTGCTGCTAGAAAAATCTCGCTCCTACCGTAAAATATCAATGCAGTACACTTTTGTAATGCAATATATTAGAGGATTCAAGCGTTAAAATTCTGTTTGATTAAGAATCATAAACATTTAAATTATAAAAGAAAAATTACTCTTATAAAAATTCCTTAAAAATACATCGATTAAGAATTATACAATTTGAATTATAAAAATTTGAGTTATAAAAATTTCTTGAAAATTCTATCGTAACACAAGTCTGACAGATTTATTTCGAATAGGGTCCTTAATTTAGTCAAGATATTGGGGGCAGGGACGGATCATAAGCCTTAATGATGTTGTAAAAAAAAAGCAAAATACTGTAGATGACAGAAACTGGTAGAAAAAAAATTAATTAGTCTATCGAGTTATAGATCTAATTAATAAACTACAGCCGTATCTAGAGTTTAGACGTCTTAAATTTACATAATGTCGGTTTCACTCTAAAAGTAAAATAACAGATACATATGATAGCTAGTACTGCAATAGTATCATACTTATGCACTAGTTATAGTATAAAAAGCATTGTTTTCTTCAGTTGACACTTGTGTGCCAAGGTTTTCTTTCACTGCAGTTTTAAAGGTATGTATTTGGGAAATAGTTTTAATCGAGCTTGGAAGAGAATTCCAGTCTTTTATGGCATCATAACAAAATGTTGTGGATGTAACTCTGTTCGCATGAGGAACAGCGAAATTATAGCAGCTGGATCAATTTAAATATCTGTGTTGGCCTGATGCACCCTGAAAATAATTATGAAGAATTTGGAAGACATGGTTCAGTCTTAGTTGCCTGACTCTGTTCATTTAGCATGCCAACACTGTGTTGCCTGGGACCCAATCTCTTCAAGGTCTGAAGTTTAATTTGTACTTTTTTTTTTAAAAAATATGTCAGAGTACCAAGCTTTTCATGAGTAGTCAAAATGAGCTGTAAGGGGGGGGGGGGGGCAGAGGCTGACGGGGCGGTTGCCCCGGCCGCCAGAGGTCTTGGGGCGCCAAAACAGCTGATAAAAATTCGGGCCTCGTATTCTGGCCCTTTTGGACCATCATCGTCGCCCCAGGCGCCATTTATCCTTAGTACGCCACTGAAAGTGACACTAAATCAAGGGTGAACATAATGTTTTTCGCTCTTTAAATGACAGCTAGTTGCTTATCTTTAGAAAAATCTTAGACGTGAAATTACTTTTTAATAATGCCATGGACTTTAGTTTCCGAGACAAAAATTTATCAATATTGATGACAAGGAATTGAACAGATTTTCTGAGTTAATGACGTAACCATTTTTTTTTAGCAATGAATCTGTTTCGGTGGGAATGGAGTGCGTGTAGGCGGCGGTAATGGATTGTTTCTTCCCAAATCCAGTTCGTGACAGGGTCGTTTCGTCACACGGTAGTTTCGCCCAGGTTGCTTCGCACCTTAAACTTTTTCACATTTTTTACCTGAATAAATTTATTTTATTTAGTTTCCTAATATTGATTTTTCTTTCATCGATTACTCGACAGATACTCAGTTAATGTGTTGGTTAAAGGCCTCCGTTGAGAGGACATTACATTGAATCAAACGTGTTATTGACCGTTTCGACATTACAAATTGCGCTCTCGCATCATGAGACTGTCAGTACATTGACATTAACAACGTATTTTACAATTTTTAAATAATATTTGCAAAGAGTGTCATTCCTTTAGTTTGAAACCAGGTATATTAAGTTTGCACTAAATGACATGCAGATGGGCCGACATATCACGACTTTTTTTTTTTTTTTTTTTTTTTTTTTTTAGGTTAATGAATATGCTTTTTATATTTTCAGGTCATGCACTGCTTTTATGGAAATAATAGGCATCACATTTCAGGTCTATTTTCTTTTAAGTTAATATAAGTGATTTTCTTTCTTTGATATATATTTATTGTATTTTATTTTAAGCTACAAGTATACAAAAACAAATCGAAAAAAAAAAAACGTCAGGAATTATGCGTTCAGTACCCTAACTAACGTATTTCAGGCATTTTATTTCTTTTAGTGGTACATAGGTATTTTCTTTAGTAATTTTGATTACTATAAAATCGGTTCCAACTTCTATGGAGAAGTAAGGCCGATACTTGTGTAAATAATTTTAAATATTTCTACGATCTATTTAGTCTGAGACTCTTTATAATCTAATCAAATTTATACACTCAGGCTCACTCCAATTGACAATAATTATTTTAAAAAGTATATTGAATACATTTTTAAACTTATTATAGTGTTTATAAACTTCTAATTTTACAGTTCAAGATGGCAGAGGAGGGCACTGAAATGAGCAGAGGTAAAAGATATTTAGAAGGAAAAGATTACTATACATTTTTACAACAATAACAAACAGACTGACTGCTTTAAAAAAGAATTTGTATTCAACTGTAAATAGTTTTATAGAATATATCAAACATTTCCGCCAATAACATGTTTTCATTAAAATGTTCCATAAGGCTTACCGTGTATACTCGCGTATAACCAGGTCCAAATGCAAACAACATAGACCCTGATCTGCCGTCGCATAATGCACCGGGCAGGTCAGGGTCTATGTTTTTTGCTCCACTGATTAGTCCGTACAAACTGCATAGATCCAGATCTGCCGGTGCATTATGTGACGGCAGATCTGGGTCTATGCAGTTTGCAGTTGGTATCGAATTATACGCCAGTATATACTGGGGGTCCCCTAATTGTCCATCAGTATCAGTACAGGTTTGGGACTGATTTATCGGAATATGGCAAATCCACTTAAATTCACTGTTTGCCAAGAACCGTGCAGCCATGGGAGGCTTTGCAATATCGATCACGTGGTCTTGGAGGATATAAAGCATCATGGGCGTCCGCAGGACAACTGCCCCCCACCCCACGTGCCCACCCACTCCCCTCGGATTTTTAAAAAATCCGTTGTGCAGTATAATTCTCAATGAAGTCTATCTGTACTAAGGCGTGGTTTACAGGAAGCTTTGCCTTCATCTCTTTCACTGATGAGTATTGCTCCTTGACTTTACGGATATGTTCAGCGAACTCTGTATTTGACTTTTTCATCACATCAATAAATTCACATTTTGGCAATTCTAGATCTACTATTCTCATTCATTCTTTCCCATCTAGCATTTTCACACGTTTCCACTCTTGGTACCTTACAGATGGCACCGTTATTCCATTCAAAGCTACACCTAACTCTTTCTCTGAGTATAACTCAATGAATTTATCTGGACTGGTACAAGTGGTAACTTTCAGATTTTTCAAGCATCTAAGTTTCATTGAAAAGTTTTGGTGTTTTGAGCACAGGCATACGCTTCTAGAACCAAAGTTAACAAGGGTTACCGATACCGGTCTATTTCGACAGAATTTTACCAGTGACACTTTGTAGCTTGATTCGGCACAAAACTTAAAATGTAAATTGTGCATGCAGTCATTTAAGACACGTTTTTGCTTCTTCTCCTTTCCAACTTTGACCGCATCAGATTTACCCGATAGAAGCCTAGAATTATCAACTCTTTAAATAAATTCTTGAATACCTCTCGTGATCTTCATCTCTATTGCTTCCTTTCTACAATGTTTTCTAATTTCATCAGTTTTCTTCATTTCAATCATTTTTCTACGATTCAATTTAGTGTGTTGTCCTAACATTGCTCTCATCCTGTATCTCTTCATGACCTTTCCAGTCACAACACGCATGACAACATTTTGACTATTGCAGGCGGATGCTTCTTTCACCTCTTCACTTAGACATTATGCAAACAATATTTTCTTCCTAATTTCTGGAACTCTGCTCGGATTGACCCCTGCCTCTTTCAATAACGTATCTATTTTGCTTCTTGGTGTCGATGGTGTTTGTTTCTGTTCTATTCATCGTAGCCTTTTCCTAGCGTTATCTAACTTTCGGTTTAATTCTTCATTATTGTCATCCAGTGTTTCTATCTTTATATATGATTTAGCTGATGCACGGGACACATTTTTCTTTCCACGAGATTGGCGTGAACTGTCCACAGAAGGGCTTCGTGATCTCATGAATGGAAGTTTAATTACCAGTTGATCATGCTTTTTCATTGGTAGTACTACTTTTTCTGTTATCATCCACTTTTGTTGTAGATGGAAATTGTTCATTTTCTGGATTATGTTTGATGTCATGGATAGTTTCTGATTGCTTGTTTGACTGATTGTTTATTTTGCGTTTCCTTCTGTATTTTGTTGCATCTCTCTTATTCATATCACGCCTTTTCATCTGTTTGTCACAGCTCAACTCCGCAATAAGAACAAAGTAACTTTTCACTTTCCTATTTTCTCATCTGGGCCATTCATTGCCTAATTCAGCCTTCTTCCGGGCCCTATACTTTTTCATTCTCTGTGCCTTTGTTTTCGCCATCCTACAATGTAGAATTTATAAGGAAATATAAGTTCAGCAGGTTCACTATTCACATTATACATAAAACTGCTAGTTGTAATGTCATATGAAATATATACACCTCGTTGTCCTTAAATGTTATTTAACCTTTAAAAGGGAAACGCTTCTTCTTTAAGAGACACGAATTATTCGTATAAGTTATAAGCTAAACATTGAAAGCGACTAAAAAAATCTGTAAAAGTAATCAATCATTTACGGGACACACTATGATCATTTACGGGACAACTTTTCATATACTACTATTTTAATCATTTTAATGGCCACGTTCTCAACGGAGTGTGGTTTTGAAAGGACAGTCACTAACTCTGTACAAAGAATATTTCTATGTTATATATAGGCAGATATAATTTAATCATTGATACTTAGTTTCTCTCCAAACCCGTTTTGTCATAGAGTGTGATATATTATTTGCATTATTATACAATATTTTAGTTTTGTTTATTTATTTACATGTAAGTAATATGTTTATTAAACACCTTTTAAAAGTTTTGTTGATATTTAAAATAAAGATATATATATTGTGTTTCCAATCACCATAAAGAATTTAGATGATGCTAATAACAATCACTTAAGGGACAAATGTATCATTTACGGGACAAATGTATCATTTACGGGACATTTACGGAACAAATGTATCATTTTGGGGCATGCATATCAACACGTTTTTTTTTCTCAACACAATGTAAATATATATTCAACTGCTAGATTGGGGTTTCATACGCGTATATAAATCATTTGTATTATTCTGCAGTGCAAACATCGCATGAAAGAATAAAACATTAATACTCGCCCAAATTCCACTTTTTTTTTACACGCGTAGCTTGTTCACAAAAATGGCGGCGGTTTAACTTTTTTACAGCCTGGTAGTCGTTATTGGTGTAAATGAACCGAAAAAAAGCCTAAATACGCGAAATAGAGTGTGATACTGGCAGGAAAATGCAACATTTGTATCGTAAATGATGAGTTTTTTGTATATTTTAATTCTGAGCTCTTTGTTTGAAAGTAAGCATTCCAACAAATCTAAAATTGATTTGAAACATGACCACATGTATATAGAACGGATTTAAGCCTATTATTACATTACATCGCTCATATTGAAAATATGTCAGCATGCATAAGGAAAGCCTCGTAAATGACATATCTAAAATTACTGTTGCCTTTTACACAGAAACCCTTGCATCGTTTTTTAACCTGAGTAAATCACATAAAATAAGTAATGTTATCAAGTTGTTTATTATATTAGCTCTCTGATTTCCTGTATTAAGTCAGCAGTTTTTATGTACTGCATTATTAAGTACACTACAGCAGTTTGGACTCGTAAATGATATGTAGTTTGCGGACACGCAAACACTAAGAAAAAATGAAATGACGATACATTTTGTTAGTTAAAGTTCAGTATTTATAAACAAACTATGGTATGTCATCTACATAATATGGGTAGAACATGCCATTAAATATGATGTTAGGTAGTTTAAAAAAATCAGGCCTTTTTTCACTTTGTTCTGACTGCGGACACCGGGTTTTTGCTACACATGTGCTATAAAAACGAGTTTTATTCAAAATTGTATTTTTGTATATAAGACATTTTACAAATTTTACTTTTTCAGAGACATATTGATAAAGTTATAGAAGCCTATTCAAACACTCTCTATGTTTCCATGCCTTTGATACAGAGATAAAGTTATTGAAGTCTATTCAAACACTCTCTATGTTTCCATGACTTTGATACAGAGATAAAGTTATTGAAGTCTATTCAAACACTCTCTATGTTTCCATGCCTTTGATACAGAGATAAAGTTATAGAAGTCTATTCAAACACTCTCTATGTTTCCATGCCTTTGATACAGAGATAAAGTTATAGAAGTCTATTCAAACACTCTCTATGTTTCCATGCCTTTGATACAGAGCTAAAGTTATAGAAGCCTATTCAAACACTCTCTATGTTTCCATGACATTGATACAGAGATAAAGTTATAGATGTCTATTCAAACACTCTCTATGTTTCCATGCCTTTGATACAGAGCTTTAAAGACCTCGGACAGCAATTGTCACGCTTTACTGAGAATGGATCTTGGATGCATGTAAGCAGATATTATCAATATGTTTTGAAAAGCTACCAGAGTTAGTGAATGTTAGACCAATGTGTTTATGGTGCTCAACAAGATATGGAAGCTCATTTTGAAACTCAAGCTCGGGAAGAACTGGGTCTAATTTGTAGGGAAGAAACATAACTTCGATCTTTGAAGGGTTAAAACTTACTAGCCATTGTTTGGACCATTGGTCAATAGTTTTAAGATCCGAGTTAAGCACATATTCGATGTCGCTGGTATTAGATGAGGAGTAAGCTAGTGAACTATCATCAGCAAAAAGTCGTATGACACTTATCAGCTTATCACCAATGTCATTTTATTCAAGAAATAATAATGGACCTAGAACAGATCCTTGGGGGACTCCATAAAAGACATTAACTAATAATTTTTGAAGTCGTCCAGAAAGATAGTTCCTTAGCCAACTAACTAAATGAGAGTCTATTCCGCATGTTTTCAATTTAAAGAGCAAACCTTTATGCCAAACGCGATCAAAAGCTTTTGAGACATCACAAAATACAATAAGCACGTTCTCGCGTTTGCCTAAAGCAATGCATATACTATGGTAAATATCTATTAAATGAAATACGGTGGAGTTTGTTCTTTTGTGTGTGTGTGGGGGGGGGGACCAGTATGATATTTATAAAGGAGATTATCTGAGTCCAAATGGTTGTAAATAAATTTAAATATAACTCTTTCCGTTATCTTCCCGACGATGTTAACAAAGAAATAGATCGGTAGTTTGACGGGTCGTTGGGATTTAATTTTAAAAAAAACTAGAATTACAATAGCTTCTTTCCAAATATTTGGAAACATTTGTTCTCTTAATGATTTATTAAATAAGATGCACAGAGGTTTGGCAATGGCTGGTGAGGCACCTTTTAACATCCAATGACTGATTTTATCAAGTTCACAAGCCTTTTGACTGGGTATACCTTTTATTTTATCTAGAATATCTTGTTCCATAATCATTATTTCGGATAATTTTTCATTTAACTTGCAATAGATTTGAGGTAGTTCAACGTTGGCATCATCAACTTTTGGATATTGTAGTGAAAACAGTGTTTAATCATTATGCTTTTTCTACATCAGTAAATGCTCTTACCATCAAAGTACGGGCAAGAGATAACATCACCATTGGAACATGGAATGTCAGGACATTAAGACGAGCAGATAAATTCGAGGAGCTAACCCATGAGATGGGAAGATACCAATGGCACATCCTTGGACTCTGCGAGATGCGCTGGAAAAATTTCAGAGAGAGATCAACAGATGACGGACACAGGATCTACTTCAGTGTGCATGAGAACAAGCATGAACATGGAGTTGGGTTTATGGTACACAAAGACATTGTGAGTGCTGTCATGGGTTGTCGACTAGTGTCTAACAGGATGATTACAATCCGCGTGAGGGCATCTCCCTTTAACATCACTATCATACAGGTCTATGCCCCAACATCTGACCATGATGACGAGGAACTGGATGAGTTCTACGACCAGCTTCAAACTCTCATAGACCAGACACCCAAGAAGGATATTCTGGTTATTCGAGGAGACTGGAATGCTAAAGTATGTGAAGACGCACAAGCAGACTGGCGAGAAGTCTGTGGTCCATACTGCAAAAAGCAGACCAATGAGAGAGGACTCAAGCTCCTGGACTTCGCCACATACAATAACCTAGTGCTAACGAACACCCTTGGCCCCAACAAACTATCCAGAAGATGGACTTGGCACAGCCCAGACGGAAAACATCACAACCAGATTGATTACATCTTGGTGAGAAAGCGCTTCCGGTCTAGCATAAACATTGCCAGAATACGTAGCTTGCCAGGAGCTGATATAGGAAGCGACCATGACTTGCTGATGATGACTACCAAACTTCGTCTGAGGAAGACCAATAAGCCAAGACAAGTTAGGATCAGGTTCGACCTTGAAAAACTTAAAGATCCAAGCGTGGCACAAGCATTTGAAGCATCAACAGGCGGCACATTTGCACCACTCACAATTCTGGGACATGAAGAAATAAACCTAGACTCCTTGATCATCACCTTCAACAAGGCAGTAATAGACACAGCCGGAGAGATCCTTGGCAAGCACCGTAGAATAAAGAAGCCTTGGGTCAAAGCAGATATCCTCGACCTCTGCGATGTGAGGAGAAAACTGAAGAGTAAGCGAGGAGACCATGAGTCTGACAGAAAACCAAGACATTCTTAACAGATGGACGGAATACTGTTCGGAGCTTTACAACCAGGAGACTTCTGGAGACCAAGCTGTACAAAACGTACCACTGACCACAACAGAAGTTGACCACCTGATCCTCAGGGACGAAGTAGAGGCTGCAGTAAAGGCGCTAAAGAAGGGGAAGTCAGCTGGGGTAGACAATATACCAGCAGAACTTGTTAAAGCAGGAGGAACTTCCATGATAGATGTCCTCACAACAATCTGCAACCAAATCTGGCAAACAGGAGAATGACCCACCCCATGGACCCAGTCTCTGATCGTGACTCTTCCTAAAAAAGGGAATCTACAACTGTGCCAGAACTACCGAACAATCAGTCTCATCAGTCACCCAAGCAGGGTTATGCTTAAGATCATCCTCAATAGGCTGAAACCCCAAGCAGAGCACATCATTGCGGAAGAACAGGCAGGTTTCAAAGCAGGACGTAGCACTGCAGAACAGATCTTCAATCTTAGAATCCTCTGTGAAAAATATATCCAGCATCAACAGAACCTCTATCATGTCTTCATTGACTTCAAGAAGGCTTTCGACAAGGTATGGCATGCAGCCTTGTGGGCCACCATGCGGATATACAACATAAACGCAAAACTAATCCGCACTATAGAAACCCTGTATGACAAAACGACTAGTACAGTTCTCGTCAATGGCAACATAGGAGACTGGTTCAGAACCACAGTCGGAGTCAAACAGGGGTGCCTTCTCTCACCCACTCTCTTCAACATCTACCTGGAAAGGATCATGTCCGACGCCTTGGAAGACCACGAGGGCAGTGTCAGTGTTGGAGGCAGAACAATCACCAACCTGCGATTGCTGATGATATCGATGGAGAAAAAATGGAAACCTTAGTGAACCGTCTCAATCAAGCATCACTAAAATATGGGATGGAGATCAACGCTGAAAAGACAAACCTAATGACAAACAAGCCAAGTGGCATCCAAAATTAAATAAGAGTGAATGGACAGAAGCTGGGCACAGTAACAAGCTTCAGGTACCTGGGTGCTATCGCCTATGATGAAGGTTCACAACCTGAGGTTCTTTCCAGGATTGCGCAGAAAACAGCTGCTCTGGCTAGGCTGAAGGATATTTGGAAAGACAGCAACATCACGCTTGGGTCCAAGATCAAGCTTATGCGCTCCCTCGTCGTGTCCATTTTCCTATATGCATGTGAGACATGGACCCTAAACGCAGAATTAGAGAGAAGAATCCATGCCTTAGAGATGAGATGTTATCGAAGGATCCTGAAAATCTCATACTTAGACCACGTCTCTAATGCGGAGGTGCGCACTAAAATCCAAGATGCAATTGGACCTTATGAAGATCTGCTCACCACTGTAAAAATAAACGTAAACTAAGATGGTATGGTCACGTCTCACGCTCAACTGGCCTGTCAAAGACAATCTTACAGGGCACAGTGAGAGGAAAGAGAAAACGAGGCAGACAAAAGAAGAGATGGGAAGACAATATCGAAGAGTGGACGGGCATGTACTTTGCAAAGTCCCAAAGAGCAGTGGAGAACAGGGCGAAATGGAGAGAGATTGTCGTAAAGTCATCAGTGGCGCCCCTACGACCAGCAAGGTTACGGGAAAAATGAAAAAAGGAAATGCTCTTACCATAATTCCATCGTCTGTTGTATACTCGAGTGGTAATATTAAACTTATTTTGTTTTGTTTAATTAAATGTCTAATTATATGCCAATATTCTTTGGGGTTGTATCACATGTTTTCGATGTTATCATATACTGAGAACAAATTTCTGAGTTTTCTAAATTGTGACTATAGGCGGGGATTATTATTATTTATTGTTTTTCTCTTTATACGATCTCGCTTTCTTGTGGTTCTGCGCAATTTACTGTCATGCCAAACTTTATCGTTCGGACGTATTGCTACAAGTTTTGAAGGCACAAATCTTTCAACAAAATCTGTAAACAAGGATGTAAATCTAACTGCAGCTTCATTAATGTTATAACAACTTTGAAATACACTTTCCAGCTGTGTATTTAATCCTATATGTATATATATATATATATATATATATATATATATATATATATATATATATATATATATATATATATATATATATTGTTACGGAATTATGTATTATTTCGTTTTTAAATAATGATATAGGTTTATGATCTCTGCATAATAGTCTAACAGCTGTCGTCTTCCAGAAAGTACATATACGGTATTTCAATGTGACTCAGTACATTAGGTCGTGGGAAGAATTATCGATTGTAACAGTAGTATATCACGTGGTTTAGAGCGTGAGGCTATGAACTTCTGACATAGATTCTATGATTCTTCAGAGTCAATATGTTATTGATTGTTAAAAAACGTTAGTGTAAAAGTACTTAGCGATGTCACGCATAACCTAGTTTCTGATTGGTTCGGAGAGGGTTGCAATATTTCGAAATACCCAGTTGTTTATCAAAGACATAATGGGTTTTATTTCGTTTCTGCGTAGTGGGAGACTATATTATAGGATTTATAGCAGCATTTGGCACTCTTCATAGCTACACTGGATTGAGAGGTCATAAACGAATTTGGTTCTTTTTGTGTGTGGATTCTACTTTTGTGAAATATCAGTACATTCTGGATTAGTACTGTTTTCTTAAACCTTAATAATTATACAGCTCCGTGGAATTATCGGAAACATTTCGAGAACTTGTGTTATTCCATATTCACAAGGACTATTTGGAATTTATAAAACTTGGATATACTTGATTCTTATTAACACATCAGTACAGCAAATGTTTCATTTGGAACATACTACATTCAGAATATTTGGATTAACTTCCGGATCAGTGAACTTTAGAACAATTTAGGACTTTTAAGGATATTCTATACTGTAAGTTATTTTTAATTCATTCACTTTGATTGTTTGTTGAAATATTTTAATATTTTATGAAATTAAATATTTGTATTTAAGCTTGTTTGAGTCTTTTCTTTTGTTACATTACCTCTAGTCGTAAATATATATATATATATATATATATATATATATATATATATATATATATATATATATATATATATATATCTATGTATCAGGGTTCAGACAATTGTTCCCCAAGCACTCGTCCTGGGACGAATGAGTTGCAAGAGTTACTCGTCCCTGTCCTTATTATACACAACACTGTACACTTCTCCAATACACTTCTTACGCTTTTATTATAAAACCACATGCACCTGATGCAAGCTTGATACTAAAATGGGTAAAAACCATGAAAATATTATGTTCAAATACGTGGCTCTGTTGAGAAACACATAATAAGAGACAAGGTTTGCAACTCGAACAAATTGCAGTTGCACACAAAGCCCTTGATTTCTTAGTGGTATTTATGTCTAGGTGTCATAATTATCCTTTTTAATAAGCTATACCGCATCTTTATGAGTTATATATTGGAGAAGTTAAGAGACAGACAATGTCAATTTTTTTTTTCGTCTCGTCAGTCATCCTTACGCTTGCCCCAGATCACCAATATTTTCAAGAATGTGGAACTTGATTAATACATTGTCACGCCAAAGAAAAGACGCCAGCAGATACTTATATATTATAAGTATGTACTTACTTTTCACAAGAAAAATGTCAGTAACTTGCATTTGAAAGAAGTATTCCAACTGTCTCAATTTCCACCAACTTTCATACTAAATGATCCATTTTTGGCAAACCTCTATTCAAGTGAGCTCCACATGAGCGCAATAAAAAGGAAGATTGCTGATTGGCCAAAAGAATTGGAACATTTCTAGGTCATTACCCCAACTAGATTGTGACCAATGGGCTGTTGTCTCGACATTATCTGTTTTATGAATAGATTACAACAGCATGCATTGCGTGAAAGTTAGTGGGAATCGGCTGAGACACGTCAAATACTCATTTCGAATGTAAGTTGGAAACTTTTTTTTTTTTTTTTTTTGGTGTGAAAAGTAATTACATTTTTATAGAAATATCGGCTGGTATCTTCCTTTTGGAATTACAACGTATCAATAAAGCTTAAGTCTTGAAAATAATGGTGACCTGCGGCAACTGTAACATTGCCTGACCAGATGAAGAATGATAACTATTTTGACCTTCACTGTCTCTTAACTTCTCAGAGGTCTCACTAATAAAGATGTGTGATAGCTCATTGAAAGTGAATCTTTCTCCACATCAAAATGACATATAAATTACTGAAAAGTGTCACTGTAAATGCAAACACCATTAAGAAACTGAGGGCTAAGTGTGAACTGCAATATAATATGTTCATAATATTTACTCATTTTAACATCAAGCTTACATCAGGTACTTGTATACAAAAATATAAAAAAGTCGTTTCCATTTCAACATTTTTAGACTGACAACAAGCAGGCAAATTAGGCATAGGTTATATATAACTGATGCACGCCAAATGTTTGCAGTGTAGAAAGTTAGATCTATTTTGGAGGGACATGTAACAAAAATAATCCATTGTCAACTATATTTTTCATTCATCCATTTCTTACAAATCTACAACATGCGCTCTTCTAAACAGTCTATTTACAAAAATGTAATTTGGTGCCACACTAATTGCAGAAGTTGAGGCATGGAGAACCTTATATCCACGTAAATTTTTCTGTCTGTTATGGTCTTTCCCGATAATTAGCCTTCTTATACTATTCAGATAGCAACAATTTTTAAAATGTTGAAATCATTTGTCGTTTGCGTTTCACTTGAAACTGTACAAAATACTTGTAAATTTGTTCTCGAAACTCCAAAGGTACATTTTAAATGTGCTCTTCTGAATTATCCATGGACAGGAAATGGTCAAGGTAAACTACAAATTCTCTCGTACTTGTTAAGAATAGAATTTTTCTGTCCGTCTATAAAAAAATGCCTAACACACACACAAGCAAGAGCAATGCTTACACACACCATACCCACAAACATGCTTATATACTATCACACAAGAGGCGTAAGGGGTTAAAGGTTTAGTTTTTTGTGGAAGTCATAGGCATACATAAACACAAAGCACAAAGATTGGCAATGATTGAATATTATATCTGTTTCTACGAGAATTGGGTGGCCCTGAAAAGGACCATTTAAAAAAAAAAACTATTTACTTGACAACATCAACTGCAACTGCATTATATCTTTTCCACGTGCAAGCCCTACTCCTGCTTTGGTAGTAATAGTCAGGGCCGGATTAAGACCTTTAGAGGCCCTAAGCACTGAAAAGATTATGGTGCCCACCCCCTCCGTATGTATACCCCCCCCCCGTCATTTCTTTTTTTTTTTGTTTTTTTTGTTTTTTTGTTTTTTTTTGCTTTTTTGTTTTTGTTTTTGGGTGCCCCTTCTTTGTTGTGCCCAAAGCACGTGCTTAGTCTGCCTATTGGGTAATCCAGCACTGCTAGTTGTGATTGTGGTTGCCGCTGCTGCTGACATCGGTGTAGTAGAGGGTTTAGGTGTAGATGTAGGACTCTTTCTATTTGGTTTCTCCAAAGATGTTTAATACATCTTTCTCAAGTGTTTTAACTCTGCCTAAATGTCTTGTAACACCCCAACAATTTTGTTTAAACTCTCTTCTTTCTGTTCACTGTTCGAAGTATTCCTGTTCTCCTATTGATGCTTTCTCTTTTTCCTCTTCTTGTCTGTTGTTCTTCTTGTTGAAGTCGCAAAAAGTCTCTAGCTCTTCCTTCTGTTAATTTCTGAAAATCATCATAGACTGGTTATGATGAAGAAGATAAGAAATGTCATAAAGCCAAATTGAAGTCATCCTCCTCTTGAAGAATGTTTGCTAAAGCAGTCATACTATCACTCCGAGTATAAATAGTATCCACTGCAGTCTGCTGGCACTCCCCGACCACAAAGTCTTCATTTATATATATATATATATATATATATACATATATATTGAAAGTAACGTCACGTGTCAGCTGTTGCTACTGCAGAAGTAAAAGTCAGTTTTTCACTAAAATTGTCAAACGAAACAGTAAAAGTCAGATTTTTCACTTAAGTTGTGCTACTGAATAGCAAAAGTCTTTTTTTTTCACTAAAAAGTGTGCTACTGGAACAGTAAAGTTATTTCTTCACTAAATTGCGTGTTATTGCAGCAGTAAAGGTCAGTCATTTGTTACACCATGAAAGAAACAACAACAAAAAAAACAACACGTGAATTATGTTTTTTGAAATATAAATGTTTTGCACCATGAAAGAAATGAAACATAATTTTTTTTTTTTAAATTTAAATTTGTCGCACCATAAATAACAGAAAAGAACAACAAAAAAAAAACAAACAAAACAAACAGCAAAAAGATACCCCATGAATTTTGTTTATCTGAAGAGTGAATTTTGTTGTACCATGAAAGAAAATACAAATTTTGTTGTTTAAAATGTAATTTTTTTAAACAAAATGTGCTATAATATTTTGCCTCCTAAATCTTGGTCATTCAATACTCTTGTCATGAAATACGATCCACCTTGGAAATTGTTGTAATATTTTGCTGTTATTTTTTATTTCCAAATTGTCTTAACTCTTGTCAATGCAATGCGAAGAAGGGAAGAAGAAAACATTATCTTTGATCAGAATGGAAAATTGTGCACATATCATAAGTTATCGTGTAAAGTAATAACAGGCGTATGTATGTATGTATGTATGTATGTATGTATGTATGTATGTATGTATGTATGTATGTATGTATGTATGTATATATGTATGTATGTATGTATGTATGTATGTATGTATGTATGTATGTATGTATGTATGTATGTATGTATGTATGTAGGGATGATTCCAACAATACAATGTTGGTGCCCCCGTCCCTAGAATTGGGAATTTTTCATCGCGAAACGAGTATTTTGGGGGAATTTTTAACACATAGGCTTATGGTTTTAACCCATAAACCTCATCACTCATAATTTTTGTTGCAATTTATTTTTAGATGTCCCTTTATTGCAGATAAAAAATTAATATTATACACCAAAATTACCAGAATATGTTGTTCTGTTTTGTAAAGAAATTGCCTTTTCAAATAGTAGCGATATAAGAAGTTGCTGTTGTTGTTGTGTTCTTGGTATTATATATATATATATATATATATATATATATATATATATATATATATATATATATATATATATATATATATATATATATATGTATATATATATATATATGTATGTATGTATGTATGTATGTATGTATGTATGTATGTATGTATAACAAGTCCTTAATATTAAACAAATTTATTTGTTTATTCATTTAACATAATATAAATTTAGGCTGCATTAAAATAATTCTGTTTGTTACTTACAGGCGTTATTGCATTAAAGTGCCTTATGATCATATGGCACCATTAGTTAGTTTCATATCAAATTAAAGTTCTGTGTTTTAATGGATTGGAATTATTGCAACATATTTACCAAACAGACACAGGTCTACAAACCAGAAAATTAAATACTATTTAAAACTATATTTCATTTTTTTTTAATATATAAAATTGCATGAAATAGAAAGTCATTTAAAACAAAAATGATTTGGTTCAATAAAAATAAAGAAGTTGAAAATTTATTTAGCGTTTCACACTAGACCCAGCATATATTGGCAGACGATTCTCAGGCCATGTGTTGAATATAAGCAATTCAACGCACAAAATATGTGTGCCAACCATTACCAATATGTACTGTAAACTATCATAACAGCTAGTTGGCAAAAATGTTCTTTTTATGAAAGGAAGACATATCTGTCATTACGAAAATGATGAGAAGCCGTCAGCTCTCATCAGCTTTTCGACATTGCACGTATGTTGGAGAATCCCAATACTTACAGGGTCCATGCTTGGGGTGTGATTCAGGCAAAATAGTCACCTTAGAGTCAGTCATTTCACCTAAACAGGCCAAAAAGGCGACGTTCACTTTGCCTTGCAGTGAATTTATGACATTACCCTCACCTCCATTTTTGTTTCAATACAATGAATTAATAATCAAAGTAACACGTCGACTTTTTTGTCAATTTTCCCTTCAAAAGAGGAAGGTGGAGAGATAGAAAAAGAAGTCTTATGTTCTAATGTCAAATTTGGTGCTATTGTGATGATCATAAATACCCGAAATTACATTGCTATCTGCCAAATTCCCGCCAAAAATTCACACAGAAACCTTGAGAAACAAATGAATTTTTTTAAAAAAAATTTTTGCCCAATCTGAGGTCAATTATGACTTAGTGGACATATCCAGATCTATTAATAATAAGATTGCTAATTTTATCCAATATTTCGTCCTATAAACATATGAAAACAGGACTTCTGCTGTGCAAGATGTTGCCGAATTCCATTGTAATATAACTTCGGAAGTTGCCATTTAATGATATACAATAACTGTGTGAAACGAAACAATAAATGTTTTAATATTTTTATAAACGTTTAATAATATTTCATCATCACTTTAATAATCAGACATGAAAATATGCAACATCATTTGTCTAAAGAGACTATTTTGAACTTTGTCCATTCACTTCTCCGTAATTTCATCAACTCAAATCTAATTTCGTCCAGACATCAATGTCTATCTTGGATCCAGACTTTTTAAGTTATAATGATCAAATGCACTTAAAAGCAATGCCAAGCTTTTGCATAATTAAGATGATTTCAGGTAAGGAAAAAGGTAAAATTATGGTTCCAATCCAGTGACATATGTAACGGATATTAATGGAATGAGGGAAAAGTTCTGGCAAGCTAGATTTACTAACTTTCGATTGGGGCATTTAAAAATAAAAATGTTGTGCTGCCAGGCGGCCCTAATTAATATAGCAAAATAATCCCTGGTATGTATGTATGCATGTATGTATGTATGTATGTATGTATGTATGTATGTATGTATGTATGTATGTATTGTCTGTCTGCTAGTTATTAATACCACTGTAAATATTATTAAATATTGTTGAAAATACTACGTCATTATTATTATTATTATTATTATTTTATTGTGTAGAATTATTTCCATCCTATATAAGTTATTACATCTCAGTACAATTTGTTGTCGCTTTTTAATTTTTCATTCTCTCTCTCTATTTTAAAGTTCTGACATAACGTCTCTCTCTCTCTCACCTACTGTCTAAATTTTCTGCCATGTCGGCACGACATTCCCGCAGCTCCGTCCCAATCATTAGTCAGTTCCCGGTTATATTGGCCTCGCAAGATAGTTTCCACGTGTTGCTCTTGCCTTGGGGGTGAAGTTGCTTTCCACGCATGGGCCAGCAGTTCAGCAGTTACAATATTAGGTCAACAGCCGCTGGTGTTCTGTTCTGACATGGATTAATGCTAAAAAGCGAGAGTTCTAAAGGATTTAATGCCATGCATCAAAAGAAGAGGGATTATACTTACCGTCTAGATACAAAGTTCAGTCGAAATAAATTTATTAATTAGTAGCGAGCGCTCCCGATAAAGATCAATTCTCAGTAAAGCGCAACAATTGCTGTCCGAGGTCTTTAAAGCTCTATATCAAAGATATGGAAACATAGAGAGTGTTTGAATAGGCTTCTATAACTTTATCTCTGTATCAAAGGCATGGAAACATAGAAAGTGTTTGAATAGGCTTCAATAACTTTATCTCTGTATCAAAGTCATGGAAACATAGAGAGTGTTTGAACAGGCTTCTATAACTTTATCTCAGTATCAAAGGCATGGAAACATAGAGAGTGTTTGAATAGACTTCTATAACTTTATCTCTGTATCAAAGGCATGGAAACATAGCGAGTGTTTGAATAGACTTCTATAACTTTATCTCTGTATCAAAGGCATGGAAACATATAGAGTGTTTGAACAGGCTTCTATAACTTTATCTCTGTATCAAAGGCATGGAAACATAGAGAGTGTTTGAACCGACTTCTATAACTTTATCTCTGTATCAAAGGCATGGAAACATAGAGAGTGTTTGAATAGACTTCTATAACTTTATCTCTGTATCAAATGCATGGAAACATAGAGAGTGTTTGAACAGGCTTCAATAACTTTATCTCTGTATCAAAGGATGGAAACATAGAGAGTGTTTGAATAGACTTCTATAACTTTATCTCTGTATCAAAGTCATGGAAACATAGAGAGTGTTTGAATAGGCTTCTATATTTTTATCTCTGCATCAAAGTCATGGAAACATAGATAGTGTTTGAACAGGCTTCAATAACTTTATCTCTGTATCAAAGGCATGGAAACATAGAGAGTGTTTGAATAGACTTCTATAACTTTATCTCTGTATCAAAGGCATGGAAACATAGAGAGTGTTTGAATAGACTTCCATAACTTATTCTCTGTATCAAAGGCATGGAGACATAGAGAGTGTTTGAATAGACTTCTATAACTTTATTTCTGTATCAAAAGGCATGGAAACATAGAGAGTGTTTGAATAGACTTCTATAACTTTATCTCTGTATCAAAGGCAAGGAAACATAGAGAGTGTTTGAATAGACTTCTATAACTTTATCTCTGTATCAAAGGCATGGAAACATAGCAAGTGTTTGAATAGGCTTCTATAACTTTATCTCTGTATCAAAGGCATGGAAACAGAGAGAGTGTTTGAACAGGCTTCAATAGCTTTATCTCTGTATCAAAGGCATGGAAACATAGAGAGTGTTTTAATAGACTTCTATAACTTTATCTCTATATCAAAGGCATGGAAACATAGAGAGTGTTTGAATAGGCTTCTATAACTTTATCTCTGTAAAAAAGGCATGGAAACATAGAGAGTGTTTGAATAGACTTCTATAACTTTATCTCTGTGTCAAAGTCATGGAAACATAGTGAGTGTTTGAATAGGCTTCTATAACTTTATCTCTGTACCAAAGTCATGGAAACATAGAGAGTGTTTGAATAGGCTTCAATAACTTTATCTCTGTATCAAAGGCATGGAAACATAGAGAGTGTTTGAATAGACTTCTATAACTTTATCTCTGTATAAAAGTCATGGAAACATAGAGAGTGTTTGAATAGGCTTCTATAACTTAGCTCTGTATCAAAGGCATGGAAACATAGAGAATGTTTGAATAGGCTTCCATATTTTTATCTCTGTATCAAAGTCATGGAAACATAGAGAGTGTTTGAATAGGCTTCAATAACTTTATCTCTGTATCAAAGGCATGGAAACATAGAGAGTGTTTGAATAGGCTTCAATAACTTTATCTCTATATCAAAGTCATGGAAACATAGAGAGTGTTTGAATAAGCTTCTATAACTTTTTCTCTGTATCAAAGGCATGGAAACATAGTGAGTGTTTGAATAGGCTTCTATAACTTTAGCTCTGTATCAAAGGCATGGAAACATAGAGAGTGTTTGAATAGGCTTCTATAACTTTATCTCTGTATCAAAGGCATGGAAACATAGAGAGTGTCTGAGTAGACTTCTATAACTTTATCTCTATATCAAAGGCATGGAAACATAGAGATTGTTTGAATAGACTTCTATAACTTTATCTCTGTATCAAAGGCATGGAAACATAGAGAGTGTTTGAATAGGCTTCTATAACTTGATCTCTGTATCAAAGGCATGGAAACATAGAGAGTGTTTGAACAGGCTTCTATATTTTTATCTCTGTATTAAAGTCATGGAAACATAGAGAGTGTTTGAATAGGCTTCAATAACTTTATCTCAGTATCAAAGGCATGGAAACATAGAGAGTGTTTGAATAGGCTTCTATAACTTTATCTCTGTATCAAAGGCATGGAAACATAGAGAGTGTCTGAGTAGACTTCTATAACTTTATCTCTGTATCAAAGGCATGGAAACATAGAAAGTGTTTGAATAGGCTTCAATAACTTTATCTCAGTATCAAAGGCATGGAAACACAGAGAGTGTTTGAATAGGCTTCAATAACTTTATCTCTGTATCAAAGGCATGGAAACATAGAGAGTGTGTGAGTAGACTTCTATAACTTTATCTCTGTGTCAAAGTCATGGAAACATAGAGAGTGTTTGAATAGGCTTCAATAACTTTATCTCTGTATCAAAGTCATGGAAACATAGAGAGTGTTTGAATAGACTTCTATAACTTTATCTCTGTATCAAAGGCATGGAAACATAGAGAGTGTCTGAGTAGACTTCTATAACTTTATCTCTGTATCAAAGGCATGGAAACATAGAGAGTGTTTGAATAGACTTCTATAACTTTTTCTCTGTATCAAAGGCATGGAAACATAGAGAGTGTTTGAATAGGCTTCTATAACTTTATCTCTGTATCAAAGGCATGGAAACATAGAGAGTGTTTGAATAGACTTCTCTAACTTTATCTCTGTATCAAAGGCATGGAAACATAGAGAGTGTTTGAATAGACTTCTATAACTTTATCTCTGTATAAAAGGCATGGAAACATAGAGTGTTTGAATAGACTTCTATAACTTGATCTCTGTATCAAAGGCATGGAAACATAGAGAGTGTTTGAATAGGCTTCTATAACTTTATCTCTGTATCAAAGGCATGGAAACAGAGAGAGTGTTTGAACAGGCTTCTATAGCTTTTTCTCTGTATCAAAGTCATGGAAACATAGAGAGTGTTTGAATAGACTTCTATAACTTTATCTCAGTATCAAAGGCATGGAAACATAGAGAGTGTTTGAATAGGCTTCTATAACTTTATCTCTGTATCAAAGGCATGGAAACATAGAGAGTGTCTGAGTAGACTTCTATAACTTTATCTCTGTATCAAAGGCATGGAAACATAGAAAGTGTTTGAATAGGCTTCAATAACTTTATCTCAGTATCAAAGGCATGGAAACACAGAGAGTGTTTGAATAGGCTTCAATAACTTTATCTCTGTATCAAAGGCATGGAAACATAGAGAGTGTTTGAATAGACTTCTATAACTTTATCTCTGTATCAAAGGCATGGAAACATAGAGAGTGTCTGAGTAGACTTCTATAACTTTATCTCTGTATCAAAGGCATGGAAACATAGAGAGTGTTTGAATAGACTTCTATAACTTTTTCTCTGTATCAAAGGCATGGAAACATAGAGAGTGTTTGAATAGGCTTCTATAACTTTATCTCTGTATCAAAGGCATGGAAACATAGAGAGTGTCTGAGTAGACTTCTATAACTTTATCTCTGTATCAAAGGCATGGAAACATAGAGAGTGTTTGAATAGACTTCTATAACTTTTTCTCTGTATCAAAGGCATGGAAACATAGAGAGTGTTTGAATAGGCTTCTATAACTTTATCTCTGTATCAAAGGCATGGAAACATAGAGAGTGTTTGAATAGACTTCTATAACTTTATCTCTGTATCAAAGGCATGGAAACATAGAGAGTGTTTGAATAGGCTTCTATAACTTTATCTCTGTATAAAAGGCATGGAAACATAGAGTGTTTGAATAGACTTCTATAACTTGATCTCTGTATCAAAGGCATGGAAACATAGAGAGTGTTTGAATAGGCTTCTATAACTTTATCTCTGTATCAAAGGCATGGAAACAGAGAGAGTGTTTGAACAGGCTTCGATAGCTTTATCTCTGTATCAAAGGCATGGAAACATAGAGAGTGTTTGAATAGACTTCTATAACTTTATCTCTGTATCAAAGGCATGGAAACATAGAGAGTGTTTGAATAGGGTTCTATAACTTTATCTCTGTATAAAAGGCATGGAAACCTAGAGAGTGTTTGAATAGACTTCTATAACTTTATCTCTGTATCAAAGGCATGGAAACATAGTGAGTGTTTGAATAGGCTTCTATAACTTGATCTCTGTATCAAAGGCATGGAAACATAGAGAGTGTTTGAATAGGCTTCAATAACTTTATCTCTGTATCAAAGGCATGGAAACATAGAGAGTGTTTGAATAGACTTCTATAACTTTATCTCTGTATCAAAGGCATGGAAACATAGAGAGTGTTTGAATAGACTTCTATAACTTTATCTCTGTATCAAAGTCATGGAAACATAGAGAGTGTTTGAATAGGCTTCTATAACTTTATATTTGTATCAAAGTCATGAAAGCATAGAGAGAGTTTGAATAGGCTTCAATAACTTTATCTCTGTATCAAAGGCATGGAAACATAGAGAGTGTTTGAATAGGCTTCCATATTTTTATCTCTGTATCAAAGTCATGGAAACATAGAGAGTGTTTGAATAGGCTTCAATAACTTTATCTCTGTATCAAAGGCATGGAAACATAGAGAGTGTTTGAATAGGCTTCAATAACTTTATCTCTATATCAAAGTCATGGAAACATAGAGAGTGTTTGAATAAGCTTCTATAACTTTTTCTCTGTATCAAAGGCATGGAAACATAGTGAGTGTTTGAATAGGCTTCTATAACTTTAGCTCTGTATCAAAGGCATGGAAACATAGAGAGTGTTTGAATAGGCTTCAATAACTTTATCTCTGTATCAAAGGCATGGAAACATAGAGAGTGTCTGAGTAGACTTCTATAACTTTATCTCTGTATCAAAGGCATGGAAACATAGAGATTGTTTGAATAGACTTCTATAACTTTATCTCTGTATCAAAGTCATGGAAACATAGAGAGTGTTTGAATAGGCTTCTATATCTTGATCTCTGTATCAAAGGCATGGAAACATAGAGAGTGCTTGAACAGGCTTCTATATTTTTATCTCTGTATTAAAGTCATGGAAACATAGAGAGTGTTTGAATAGGCTTCAATAACTTTATCTCAGTATCAAAGGCATGGAAACATAGAGAGTGTTTGAATAGGCTTCTATAACTTTATCTCTGTATCAAAGGCATGGAAACATAGAGAGTGTCTGAGTAGACTTCTATAACTTTATCTCTGTATCAAAGGCATGGAAACATAGAAAGTGTTTGAATAGGCTTCAATAACTTTATCTCAGTATCAAAGGCATGGAAACACAGAGAGTGTTTGAATAGGCTTCAATAACTTTATCTCTGTATCAAAGGCATGGAAACATAGAGAGTGTGTGAGTAGACTTCTATAACTTTATCTCTGTATCAAAGTCATGGAAACATAGAGAGTGTTTGAATAGGCTTCAATAACTTTATCTCTGTATCAAAGTCATGGAAACATAGAGAGTGTTTGAATAGACTTCTATAACGTTATCTCTGTATCAAAGGCATGGAAACATAGAGAGTGTCTGAGTAGACTTCTATAACTTTATCTCTGTATCAAAGGCATGGAAACATAGAGAGTGTTTGAATAGACTTCTATAACTTTTTCTCTGTATCAAAGGCATGGAAACATAGAGAGTGTTTGAATAGGCTTCTATAACTTTATCTCTGTATCAAAGTCATGGAAACATAGAGAGTGTTTGAATAGACTTCTATAACTTTATCTCTGTATCAAAGGCATGGAAACATAGAGAGTGTTTGAATAGACTTCTATAACTTTATCTCTGTATAAAAGGCATGGAAACATAGAGTGTTTGAATAGACTTCTATAACTTGATCTCTGTATCAAAGGCATGGAAACATAGAGAGTGTTTGAATAGGCTTCTATAACTTTAGCTCTGTATCAAAGGCATGGAAACAGAGAGAGTGTTTGAACAGGCTTCTATAGCTTTATCTCTGTATCAAAGTCATGGAAACATAGAGAGTGTTTGAATAGACTTCTATAACTTTATCTCACTATCAAAGGCATGGAAACATAGAGAGTGTTTGAATAGGCTTCAATAACTTTATCTCTGTATCAAAGGCATGGAAACATAGAGAGTGTCTGAGTAGACTTCTATAACTTTATCTCTGTATCAAAGGCATGGAAACATAGAAAGTGTTTGAATAGGCTTCAATAACTTTATCTCAGTATCAAAGGCATGGAAACATAGAGAGTGTTTGAATAGGCTTCAATAACTTTATCTCTGTATCAAAGGCATGGAAACATAGAGAGTGTTTGAATAGACTTCTATAACTTTATCTCTGTATCAAAGGCATGGAAACATAGAGAGTGTCTGAGTAGACTTCTATAACTTTATCTCTGTATCAAAGGCATGGAAACATAGAGAGTGTTTGAATAGACTTCTATAACTTTTTCTCTGTATCAAAGGCATGGAAACATAGAGAGTGTTTGAATAGGCTTCTATAACTTTATCTCTGTATCAAAGGCATGGAAACATAGAGAGTGTCTGAGTAGACTTCTATAACTTTATCTCTGTATCAAAGGCATGGAAACATAGAGAGTGTTTGAATAGACTTCTATAACTTTTTCTCTGTATCAAAGGCATGGAAACATAGAGAGTGTTTGAATAGGCTTCTATAACTTTATCTCTGTATCAAAGGCATGGAAACATAGAGAGTGTTTGAATAGACTTCTATAACTTTATCTCTGTATCAAAGGCATGGAAACATAGAGAGTGTTTGAATAGACATCTATAACTTTATCTCTGTATAAAAGGCATGGAAACATAGAGTGTTTGAATAGACTTCTATAACTTGATCTCTGTATCAAAGGCATGGAAACATAGAGAGTGTTTGAATAGGCTTCTATAACTTTATCTCTGTATCAAAGGCATGGAAACATAGAGAGTGTTTGAACAGGCTTCTATAGCTTTATCTCTGTATCAAAGGCATGGAAACATAGAGAGTGTTTGAATAGACTTCTATAACTTTATCTCTGTATCAAAGGCATGGAAACATAGAGAGTGTTTGAATAGGGTTCTATAACTTTATCTCTTTATAAAAGTCATGGAAACCTAGAGAGTGTTTGAATAGACTTCTATAACTTTATCTCTGTATCAAAGGCATGGAAACATAGTGAGTGTTTGAATAGGCTTCTATAACTTGATCTCTGTATCAAAGGCATGGAAACATAGAGAGTGTTTGAATAGGCTTCAATAACTTTATCTCTGTATCAAAGGCATGGAAACATAGAGAGTGTTTGAATAGACTTCTATAACTTTATCTCTGTATAAAAGGCATGGAAACATAGAGTGTTTGAATAGACTTCTATAACTTGATCTCTGTATCAAAGGCATGGAAACATAGAGAGTGTTTGAATAGGCTTCTATAACTTTATCTCTGTATCAAAGGCATGGAAACAGAGAGAGTGTTTGAACAGGCTTCTATAGCTTTATCTCTGTATCAAAGGCATGGAAACATAGAGAGTGTTTGAATAGACTTCTATAACTTTATCTCTGTATCAAAGGCATGGAAACATAGAGAGTGTTTGAATAGGGTTCTATAACTTTATCTCTGTATAAAAGGCATGGAAACCTAGAGAGTGTTTGAATAGACTTCTATAACTTTATCTCTGTATCAAAGGCATGGAAACATAGTGAGTGTTTGAATAGGCTTCTATAACTTGATCTCTGTATCAAAGGCATGGAAACATAGAGAGTGTTTGAATAGGCTTCAATAACTTTATCTCTGTATCAAAGGCATGGAAACATAGAGAGTGTTTGAATATACTTCTATAACTTTATCTCTGTATCAAAGTCATGGAAACATAGAGAGTGTTTGAATAGACTTCTATAACTTTATCTCTGTATCAAAGTCATGGAAACATAGAGAGTTTTTGAATAGGCTTCTATAACTTTATATTTGTATCAAAGTCATGAAAGCATAGAGAGAGTTTGAATAGGCTTCAATAACTTTATCTCTGTATCAAAGTCATGGAAACATAGAGAGTGTTTGAATAGGCTTCTATAACTTTAGCTCTGTATCAAAGGCATGGAAACATAGAGAGTGTTTGAATAGGCTTCAATAACTTTATCTCTATATCAAAGGCATGGAAACATAGTGAGTGTTTGAATAGGCTTCTATAACTTTAGCTCTGTATCAAAGGCATGGAAACATAGAGAGTGTTTGAATAGGCTTCAATAACTTTATCTCTGTATCAAAGGCATGGAAACATAGAGAGTGTCTGAGTAGACTTCTATAACTTTATCTCTGTATCAAAGGCATGGAAACATAGAGAGTGTTTGAATAAGCTTCTATAACTTTATCTCTGTATCAAAGTCATGGAAACATAGAGAGTGTTTGAATAGGCTTCTATAACTTTAGCTCTGTATCAAAGGCATGGAAACATAGAGAGTGTTTGAATAGGCTTCTATAACTTTATCTCTGTATCAAAGGCATGGAAACATAGAGAGTGTTTGAATAGACTTCTATAACTTTATCTCTGTATCAAAGGCATGGAAACATAGAGAGTGTTTGAATAAGCTTCTATAACTTTATCTCTGTATCAAAGGCATGGAAACATAGAGAGTGTTTGAATAGGCTTCTATAACTTTAGCTCTGTATCAAAGACATGGAAACATAGAGAGTGTTTGAATAAGCTTCTATAACTTTATCTCTGTATCAAAGTCATGGAAACATAGAGAGTGTTTGAATAGGCTTCTATAACTTGATCTCTGTATCAAAGGCATGGAAACATAGAGAGTGTTTGAATAGACTTCTATAACTTTATCTCTGTATCAAAGGCATGGAAACATAGAGAGTGTTTGAATATACTTCTATAACTTTATCTCTGTATCAAAGGCGTGGAAACATAGAGAGTGTTTGAATAGGCTTCAATAACTTTAAAATGTCTTACACAAAAATACAATTTGAATAAACCTCGTTTTTATAGCACATGGGTAGCAAAAACTCGGTGTCCACTGTCAGAACAAAGTGAAAAAAGGCCTGAGTTTTTTTGCCACCTAACGTATTTAATGACATGTTCTACCCATATTATGTAGATGACATGCCATAATTAGTTTATAAATACTTAACTTTAACTAACAAAATTTATCGTCATTTCATTTTTTCTTAGTGTTAGCGTGTCCGCAAACTACATATAATTTACGAGTCCAAACGGCTGTAGTGTGCTTAATAATGCAGTACATCAAAACTGCTGACTTAATACAGGAAATCAGAGAGCTAATATAATAAACAACTTGATAACATTACTTATTTTATGTGATTTACTCAGGTTGAAACACGATGCAAGGGTTTCTGTGTAAAAGGCAACAGTAATTTTAGATATGTCATTTACGAGGCTTTCCTTATGCATGCTGACATATTTTCAATATGAGCGATATAACGTACTAATAGGCTTAAAACCGTTTTATATCCATGTGGTCATGTTTCAAATCAATTTTAGATTTGTTGGAATGCTTACTTTTAAACACACAGTTCAGAATTAAAATATACTAAACAAACGCATCATTTACGAGACAAATGTTGCAATTTCCTGCCAGTATCACACTCTGTTTCGCGTATTTAGGATTCTTTCGGTTCATTTACATCAATAACGACTACTCGGCTGTAAAAAAAGTTAAACCGCCGCCATTTTTGTGAACAAGCTACGCGTGTAAAAAAAAAAGTGGAATTTGGGTGAGTATTAATGCTTTATTCTTTCATGCGATGTTTGCACTGCAGAATAATACAAACGATTTATGTACGTATATGAAACACAAATCTAGCTTGTCATAGCGTGTAGTTGAATATATGTTTACAGTGTGTTGAGCAAAAACGTGTTGATATGCATGTACCGTAAATGATACATTTGTCCCGTAAATGATACATTTGTCCCTTAAGTGATTGTTATAAACATCATCTAAATTATTTATGGTGATCGGAAACACAATTTATATTTTTATTTTAATCCTCAACAACACGTATAAAAGGTGTTTAATAAACATACTAATTACATGTAAGTAAATAAACAAAACTAAAATGTTGTATAATAATGCAAATAATATATCACACTCTATGACAAAATGAGTTTGGAGAGAAACTAAGTATCAGTGATTGAAGTATATCTGCTTATATATAACATAGAAACATTCTTTGTACAGAATTAGTGTCTCTCCTTTCAAAACCACACTCTTTTGAGAATGTGACCATTAAAATGATTAAAATAGTAGTATATGAAAAGTTGTCCCGTAAATGATCATAGTGTGTCCCGTAAATGATTGATTACTTTTACAGATTTTTTAGTCGCTTTCAATGTTTAGCTTATAATTTATATGAATAATTCGTGTCTCTTAATGAAGAAGCGTTTCCCTTTTAAAGGTTAAATAACATTTAAGGACAACGAGGTGTAGCTATTTCATATGACAATACAACGAGCAGTTTTATGTATAATGTGAATAATGAACCTGGTGAACTTATATTTCCTTATAAATTCTACATTGTAGGATGGCGAAAACAAAGGCACAGAGAATGAAAAAGTATAGGGCCCGGAAGAAGGCTGAATTAGGCAATGAATGGCCCAGATGAGAAAATAGGAAAGTGAAAAGTTACTTTGTTCTTATTGCGGAGTTGAGCTGTGACAAACAGATGAAAAGGCGTGATATGAATAAGAGAGATGCAACAAAATACAGAAGGAAACGCAAAATAAACAATCAGTCAAACAAGCAATCAGAAACTATCCATGACATCAAACATAATCCAGAAAATGAACAATTTCCATCTACAACAAAAGTGGATGATAACAGAAAAAGTAGTACTACCAATGAAAAGCAAGATCCACTGGTAATTAAACTTCCATTCATGAGATCACGAAGCCCTTCTGTGGACAGTTCACGCCAATCTCGTGGAAAGAAAAAGGGTGCCCCGTGCATTAGCTAAATCATATAGAAAGATAGAAACACTGGATGACAATAATGAAGAATTAAACCGAAAGTTAGATAACGCTAGGAAAAGGCTACGATGAATAGAACAGAAACAAACACCATCGACACCAAGAAGCAAAACAGACACGTTATTGAAAGAGGCAGGGGGTCAATCCGAGTCGAGTTCCAGAAATTAGGAAGAAAATATTGTTTGCAGAATGTTTAAGTGAAGAGGCGAAAGAAGCATCCGCTTGCAATAGTCAAACTTTTGCCATGAGTATTGTGACTGGAAAGATCATGAAGAAATACAGGATGAGAGCAATGTTAGGACAACACACTAAATTGAATCGTTGAAAAATGATTGAAATGAAGAAAACTGATGAAATTAGAAAATATTGTAGAAATGAAGCAATAGAGATGAAGATTACGAGAGATATTCAAGAATTTATTTAAAGAGATGATAATTCTAGGCTTCAATCGGGTAAATCTGATGCGGTCAAAGTTGGAAAGGAGAAGAAGCAAAAACGTGTCGTAAATGCCTGCATGCACAATTTACATCTTAAGTTTTGTGCCGAATCAAGCTACAACGTGTCACTGGTAAAATTCTGTCGAAATAGACCGATACCGGTAACCTTTGTTAACTTTGCTTCTAGAAACGTATGCCTGTGCTCAAAACACCAAAACTTTTTAATGAAACTTAGATGCTTGAAAAATCTGAAAGTTACCACTTGTACCAGTCCAGATAAATTCATAGAGTTATACTCAGAGAAAGAGTTAGGTGTCGCTTTGAATGGAATAACGGTGCCATCTGTAAGGTATCAAGAGTGGAAGCGTGTGAAAATGCTAGATGGAAAAGAATGAATGAGAATAGTAGATCTAGAATTGCCAAAATGTGAATTTATTGATGTGATGAAGAAGTCATATACAGAGTTCGCTGAACATATCCGTAAAGTCAAGGCGCAATACTCATCAGTGAAAGAGATGAAGGCAAAGCTTCCTGTAAACCACGCCTTAGTACAGATGGAGTTCAGTGAGAATTATGCTTGTCAAAATATTGAGGAAATACAATCGGCTGTTTGGAACGCAACCATTGTCACATTGCATCCAACCATAATATATTTCAAATCCGAAAATGGCGAAATGAACCACAAAAGTGTTATTATTGTATTAGATGTTCTGCAACACAATGCATCAATAGTGATAGCTATTGTAGATAAGATCTTGAAAATGACTAAAGAGCATGTCACAGATCTGAAAGGTATTCACTTTTGGATAGATTCGCCCACATCCCAATATAGGAATAAGACTATACTAGTATTTTATTTGATCAATCGATTTGAAAATGATTATGGAGTTCGTGCTTCATGGCATTACTTTGAATCAGGCCATGGTCAAGGATGGAATGGAATTGGCTGAACAACAAAATGAAGCGTAGACAATGCCATCAAACAGGGAAAAGCAGTTATTCAAGACGCACACGATTTCTTTGCATGGGCAAAAGGTTCTGAACGGCAGATAAAGTACCAGCTAGTTACACATGAAAAGGTTTGACCAAAGTTTAAACATTGTTGAAATGCGAAACAGAGAAATAAAGCCTGTTAATGGTACCATGAGATTACATAGTGTAACGGAGATATCTGACCAGCAAATTATGACAAGAGAAACAATATGTATCTGTGGTATTAATGAACATACAAATTGTCCATGGGAAAAACACAGCTTGATGAAAAAGCCGACAGAAAATAAAAAACCAGTTAGAGAAATTAATGAAACTCAAGAACAAGAGACACAAGACAACGTGGATAACAGATCTGAAAAACCACAACCAGAACTCAAAGAAAATGATTACGTAGTGGTATTGTATGAAAAGAAAAGCTACATCGGGAAAATTGTTGACTTCGATGATGAGGTCAGTGAAGTTGAAGTAACCTGTATAGAAGAGTGCGGGAAAATTAAGGGGCGGTTTAAATGGCCTAGAGTCGAAGACAAAATATGGAGGAACAGGAATGACATATTGAAGGTCATCTCAGAGCCAAAGGCAACTGGAAAAACATGTAGAGTGTTCATTGTACCAGATGAGATTACTTTGTTCATGCAAAACTATAACGGGTAATCATTTGGTCATTTACGGGACAACTGAAAATTCGTATTCTGTAGTCGACAGTGCACCTGAAAGTTTAGTTTTATGCTGCCTTTGCTAAAAATTGTTTTACAGTTCCAGTCAAAACTACGTATTGCGTTTTGAAATATTCCCGAGGGCTTTACAAAGGCAACTATAGTCTTTAGACACAAAATATGTGTATTAAATACAATGGAAATAGTTTTTGCTATTTTTTTCTTAAATGAGTTCTTTCCGATCGTGTAAACAGTGCTTATCATGTTTATATGTTTCATTCTGCTTTATGATTTATTACGTATTACAATATTCGCTGTTTTATTAGGAAGAATAATAAATCATTTACGAGAAAATGTGAAGTCATTTACGGGACATACAAAACTTTCATTGTAAAAGTACAAACGGCTTAATGGAAGGCTTAAATGGCGAATTAATTTTAAATTGTAAACAATTCTGTTCTATTGATGCAAAAATAATGTTTTATTTGTAAGATGCTGGTTTTTTTTGATTTTGACACATGAGTAACACGTTTAAAGGATACAAATTTAACTTTATTGTTTTTTTTCTTTTTTGTCTCAATTTGATAATCCCTGTTCAAATAAACAAATTTTCCAATTAAGGAAATGCAATGTAAACGAGCATAAATGAAAATAAAGTTCATCTCTACGGTTTTAAACGTTCTTCTTTTGCAAAATAATAACTAGGGGATGACTCGAAAATATTGGCACTGATGTTATAAATCCACGAATAAAATAAAAACGGTTAAACCTGTACTGGCAGTACTTGGGAAATTACTTCTATAATATTACAGTTTACAAAAACCTGTAAAATAAGATTCTATAGTGAAGTTTGAAAATTCATTTTTTATGACCCCTTATGTCGCACTTTGCTGAGAATGTGTCTGCATGTATAACAAGCTATCCCCCCAAATTGGACTATGTTTTCATACGATTGTTCTCCGCCACCAGTCATGTCAGAAAAAAAAAAAAAAAAAAAAAAAAAAGGTGGAAAACAGCTCGTTAGTTTACCTTGTATACTAAATACAGTTTGAAACTGCTCAACATACCAGGGAAATACTGAGAAATATCATATTTTAAATAATTGTAGACGTCACATTTAGATCTAAGACGAAACTTAATAATATTTCACATGATCCGAATCAACCCGTAATATGATCCGAATAGGACTAGTCCGAATTAGTCATGACCGGAATCAGCTTGTACCCGGTTTAAGTGTGGTTCAGACAGTGGCGGCGCGAGGATTTGAGGCGCCCGGGGGTAATGTTCTTTAGTGGTGCCCCTACTTTGCCACAGAGAACAGTTTTTATGTCAGTTGCCAACCTCCCGTACTTGTAGTAATGTAAACATTTCCAGCCACTAGCCTGGTACCCTGGACTTCCATGACACGGAGCATTATGGCGGGCCAGGGTACCAGGCTATTCCCGTCACTAGCAGAGTGGAGGGCATACAGTTTCAGTATTTGAAGGATTTTGTCCCAAGATGTAGTATCGTAAATGATTTATACATTCACTTAGAATTGTATGCTGTCTTTTGTAACTTCAGAAAGGCCATGCACATTTTTTGGTAATCGATCTATCTGGGGAGTTGTGACCCATGTCGCACGTTCATACAGTCGTTTTACCAGTTCGGGATTGGCGGCAAGTCAAACCCATTTCTCCATTCGACGAAACGTTGATTTATCAAATTGATATGATAAATACATAATAGAAGAACGCGCTGCATCACCCCCAGTTTGAAATTATGTTATACCTGTACACGTCTTCAACAAATTTTGAATTCATCAGTATGTGCAAATTTGCTTTGTGACCGACCATTTAATGTTCGGGGTGAGAGCTGAGATTTTGTCTTTTCTTTAATTCCCGGAGCTTGAAATATTCTTGTTCTGGTTTATAGCAAAGGAAAACCCTATATTCAGTGCCGTAGCAACCCGGGAAGGGGGAAGGGGCAGGACCAGACCGGGGGGAGGGGGGGGGGTCAAATTTCCCTTCGAACATGCGAAAATGTATCTTTTCTATTGGGAGGGGGCCCATAATATCTTGCTACACCGCTAATTATATCCGTTATGTTAGTTGAAAAAAATAAATGATCTTTAGATAAAAGAAAAAAAATCCCCAGTGCATGGGAACCGCCCAAACAACTCCCGCAAGGGCTGGGGGGGGGGGGGCGGCAAAATTCCCATCAAGCAACTTTTTTATTGTGAGGGGTCCCCATAATTAAGTTTTGCTGGGGGGGGGGGGGGTTGCAGAATTTCTTGCTACGCTACTGAATATCCCTGTTCCAAAACAAATCACAGCCCCCTACCCCTAAATAAAATGGCCAGTCCCTAATTGTGAATCCTCTTTCAAGTTGACCTCAGGGTACAAGGAACAGTTTTTATGCACAAATTTAATACCACATCAACCTGCCTAATATAAAAATGTATAAAAGATCCATAGTTTTGGATGGCTGTATTAAATCAAAACATAAGAATATCATTGATTTGCATTGACAAGTCAATGGAAGCTCATAGCAAAAGAAGTTTATGCACCCCATCCCCACATAAATACATGCATTTTTCATGTCTGAAGGTCAGATTTGACACAGTGCAAATGCAAGCCCTGTCCCTTTGTGGCAGTTTTGAAAAGCATTATGTACTCCACTATAGCACAGCAATGTGGATTCAAGAACTTTTGGTAAGTGTTTACTAAGAGTAGTCATATCACCAGCATGCTCTTTCATTCTCTACTTTAGAATCATATGACATCTAGATTTTAGATCCAGTCTCAGGGCCTTCTATGCTTCCTGTTAGTTTGTTTTCACGAGTTTTTCCAGGAAACATGTCCAAGGTAAAATTTGCCTTGTTACAGTGTCAGATTTGAGCTTGTCCCAAATGCTCTGGGTTGGCTGAATTCTGCATGTTCCACCTGGGATCAAGAGCTTGGAGGGCACAGTCTATTTCTTGAGCTGATCTTGCATCTCGATCTGTGGTGGCATATTTTATCACTGCACCTTGTAGAGCAAGCTGACTACCAGTTCCCTGTCTCATATCATACTCTGACAGTGGAGCAAAGGGAGATAGGTTTGCTGTACATACATTCAATGCCCCTTCAGCCAAGCTTCAGTCCAGAAAATGTTTTCTCTGGAAGCAAGTATTTTGCAACTTACTATGCTTGTTAAAATGTATCTACATTGCAATGTTAATGGTAGAGGGTTCATTTTTATGCTTCACGTTAATATCTTTTAATAATTCTACCTTTTCAGCCATATCCCTTTAATTTAATTCTCACTCGTTCCTGGCCACAATATTAGATGTTCTCTGCATGCTGCTTCTGGCTGGGGGTGGCATATCCATGTTAGCCATCATTAGTTAAGGTTTTATGTTGCCTACAGGCATGTCCTGAAGACAGATTGCAAGTCCAATATTTGGTGCGGCAGGGTTTGGTCCTGGCTTGCTTCTCTTCACTTCCTTATACAGTTTACATTCAGGTGCTTGAAAGTCACACTTTACACACTTTAGTATTATTTTCCAGCAGACTCTCCATTTTGTCTCCTTTACAATCTGCATTTCGGGGTCATTGCAATAGGGGTGGGTGGGGTGCTTGGTGATGATACTTTAGGAATGCATTCCATGTGTCTGCCATTTTTTCATTATCTACAAGTCTCATTCCTCCAGATTCCTGACATTATGTTGTCTTTTTCGGGTATGGCTTGCTAGCTACTGTGTGCAGGCAGTTGAAGTGGCTTGGATTTTATTAACATTTCCCAAGGGAGCATTACCTTGAAAGCTTAGCCACTGGCTTATAACTTCAAAACTATTAAGATTCTCACCATCAGATATATATTTATTTCAAGGGCATTGAGAAGATCGGTTCAGTGTTACGATTAACACTTGCCTTGGAAGTTTTTCCCACCCTGGCAACTTAACCCTTGAGGATAGTTCTTGGAAACTATTTAGATTCCTTCCCCATAACCATGTAGTAAATTGGAAAAGATGAAATTTGAAGAAATGATCTAATCAACATATATTTCCCTTTAATATTGAAATCTGAGACGTTGCATGCCTTCCTTGTATGTGTTAAATCTGCATCACGTAAACAGTGTTGCACACTGAGCGCAGGTTTCCAATTTGTTGTCCTATGTCCCCCAAATCTTGACCCTGTGCGCTCCTAGAATCGAAAAATACCCCTACAGCTTTTCATCAGTGGATGTCCATCCATGTCTCTGTTGGCACTTGCAATGGCCATAGTTACTTGAGCAAATGATAAACTTTTATTGCAATAATGTAAGTGTCCAAGAAAAATATGATAGTACAGTGCAGACAGCAAAGTTAAAGTGACAAAATTTTCTAAGCAAATAAGATTATCTCATTTTTATAGCATTATTAGTGCATTATGTACCATTATTTTCCTTTTTCCCCCTAACATGATGTGTGTCACCCTAATTTGGAGAGTGGGGGAGTCAGTGTCCCCTGCCCTTGGGATCTTATGTGCAACACTGCATTGAGACAAATGCATTGAAATTTCCATAACCCGGTACATAAAGTATACATTTAAAACACGGGAGTATCAGTAATCTGCTCATTGTTACTATTCTTCTTCTTCTTCTTCTTCGTCTTATTATTATTATTATTATTATTATTATTTTTATTATTATAACACAAGTCAAAATACACATTTTATAGATAATGTACCTGCTTTGAGCACAATTTAAAGTGTGTTGGTATTCCTGAAGCTTTTTCATTTCAGGTAAAACAAAGTAAAAATTATCAGATATTGAGAAAGGGGTTCTTGGGGATCTTACATTACAAGACTGAAGAAACCAATATCCAAGGTTCGGGTGCTAAAGGCACAATCCCAGTGCAACTGTCTAAAAGACATTCCATGGACAAAAGTGAAACAACTGGTGTTGGTATTAGATGAAGAGGCATAAAGATACTATCAGAAAGTGAACGCCTGTATGTTTGTAATGACTTTAAGTAATGTTTGCCATTTTGATGTGATATTACAACATATGGGCAGCTTCCAAGGGAGGATACCGCAAACGTATGACATTGTAATTTTGTAATTTCATTAAGCATGGTACTGTCTGTGGTATTTTGCCATTAGCTTTATATTCAAGGTCAGGGCCACTGATCAATGAAGATTTTGTAGCTGTACAAGTGTTGACTTTACCATGGTGGTAATGGGACGGGACAAAATTCACTGAATCACTTAATTTCATTTTCTTCATAGATAAAATGATTTTGATAAGAACATCAGTATTAATCAGAAGCAAGGAATATTACTGTTAGTTTTTGGATTCAGAAATTGCAAAGCAGATGGAGGGATTTACATTTACAAGTAACACACCATCATTTTGGTATTGTTATGCAACTATCAATTATTTGCTATCGATTAATTTTCTTTTTATTCTATGGACTTTAAATAATGAAGCATCATATTGTATGGTCATTTAATATATCTTTTTGCCGGCAACAGGTGAAATGTTTAGGTTACATGTTTATGTTTTTGTGCACTCAAATTTTGTATCGAGGTTAATTTTTAGCTCTACTGGTCATAGCTGGTCTATTGTCCATCGTCCGTCCGTCCATTAGCAAACGTTTGTGATCGCTACTCCTCATAAAATACTTGGAGGATTGCCATGATACTTTATATACATTTATCCCATGGTCTGGTTGGTCCTAGATCAAAATGGTGCTGCTCGCACATTCAATATGGGTGCCACAGTGGCTATCTTGAAAATCTTGTTATCGCTACTCCTCCTGAATGGATGGTATTATCAACATGGGGTTTTCACTAAAAGACTTCTTATGATGTCTACTTGGTCCTTAATGAAAACGGTGCTGATCTGACATCCAATATGGCCGCCACAGCAGCCATCATGAAAATCTTGTTATCGCTACTCCTCCTACATAGATGGTCACATGGAGTGTTCACTAAAGACTTCTTATTAAGTCTAGTTGGTCCCAAATAAAAATCGTGCTGATCTGAAGTCCAATATGGCCACCAAGGCAGCCGTCTTGAAAATCTTCTTATCGCAACTCCTCCTGAACAGAAAGTTACATTGACGTGGAGTTTTCACCAAAAGACTTCTTATGATGTCCAGTGTGTCTTAAATGAACATTGCTGATCTGACATCCAATATGGCCACCATACAGTCGCCATCTTGAAAATCTTGTTATTGCTACTACTCCTGAATGGATAGTCGTATCAACATGAGGTTTTCACTAAAAGACTTCTTATAATGTCTACTTGATCCTAAATAAAAATTGTACCGATCTGACAACCAATATGGCCGCCACTGGGCGCCAGGCGAAGGGGGGCACGATCGGAAGGTTGGGCTTTTTTTGGAAGCTAAAATTTAAATAGTATTTCACCTCACCTTAGTGTAACGGGAGCAAATCTTCACAAAACTTATGTTTAGATTGGAGTGGGGGTGGGTGGGGAACGGTGGTTGGCAACTGACATAAAAACTGTTCTCTGTGGCAAAGTAGGGGTGCCACTAAAGAGCATTGCCCCCAGGCACCTCGAACCCTCACGCCACCACTTCTGACGTCCAATATGTGGCCATCTTGAAAACGTTGTTTTAGCTACTCCTCTTAAAGGGAAAGTCATTTTGACATGGGGCTTTCATCAGAAGAGTTTTTATGGTGTCTACTTGGTCCTAAATGAAAATGACTAATGCTCAATATGACTACCATGGTGGCTATCTTGAAAATATTGTTCTCTCTACTCCCAAATGGATGGCTATATCAAAATGGGGTTTTCACCAATATACTTATATGATACCTAGTTGATCCTAAACGAAAATGGTGCCAGTCTTACATATAATATGGCTGACATGACGGCTGTTGTGAAAATCTTGTTGTCACAACTCCCCCTGAATGGCTGATCATTATGACATGCGGTTTTCACCAAAAGACTTCTAATGATGTCTACTGTGTCCTAAATAAAAATGGTGTCAGTCTGATAATATCCAATATGTCCACCACAGCAGCTAATTTGAAAATCTTGTTATCGCTGAAGAATATCAGAGATGGTTTCAACACTCAGCAGTTAAAAGGAAGAAATTGTCTTATCTTGAATTCCTGAAAATTCTTTTCGCACAGTAGAGCATCAGTCCATTCAAGAGACTCTTGTTTAAAGAACAATTTGGTATATAGAGCTGTATAAAATAGGAATGTGTTAATAGAAGTACTAGAGACAATAATCAAAACCTTAGTAGGTCATCAAGACCTACCTTTTGTGACTTCATATGACTTTTGTGTCTAAATCTGTCTTTAGCCAGTGTTGAAAGTACAGTGATGAATTTGAGATAAAGATGCATCTCTTACTTTACCTCAGGATCAGGTGTAAAGTCGATCACTGCAAACTATTTTCATACATGCCATAACACGACGTGTCACGCGAAAAACACGATTTTGGACCCCCCCCCCCCATCCCCCCGACACGATCGTGTTTCGAAAAACAAGCTTTTCAGCAACTTTAAAAAAAAAAAAAAGGCTGATATATTGCCCGTAATCTGTGGTATGTATAAACAGTAAAAGGTCTTGCTCAGAACTCATGTAAACCTATCCTCGGGGCAGTTTATACATCTGTTTTTAGAGCCAATTAAAAGATAAGGCGGTCAGAGATAAACAGACACCTTGCAGAGATTTACTGAATTGACTCACAATAGCTAGGGTGATGTGTCGTGTCAAATTCTTTGAGCACTCCTGAGGGACAGCCCATTAGGCTAATTCGCATAGGTAAAGCACACAAAGTGGAACAATCCAATTTGTTTGAAGTTAAGTACATCAAAGAGATGCGTGTTGAAGAACAAATGTTATCACACATCACTGACTGCATTGAATGAGAATGTTGAAGCAATCTTTATTAAAGTTTGTGATCACGTTTCTTTGAAGTCCGAATTTTACTCCATATATAAAATTAAAAACATGATTATTTCGGTAGGTTGAATAACAGCACCGTTCAATCCCTAATGCAGTGTTGCACCTGGTCCTAGGATCCCAAGGTCAGCGGACACAGTGTCCCTCACCCTCCAGATTTGGGGGACACACAACATTGTAAAGGGACAAAGAAAAATTGTGGTACATAATGCACTAGAAGTGTTATAAAAAAATGAGACAATCTGATTTGCTTCGACAGTTTTGCCACCTTAACTTTCTCATATTTTCCTTATTATTACATTATTAATACATTATTGCAAGAAACGTTTTGTCATGTGATCAAGTAACTCATGAAAGCATTAACATGTTTGAATATCTGGTTAACCTGAAATGAACTGCACCATGGAATTTTAATAACTTCAAAGTAATAAATCATTAATCAAATGATAAATAGTGTATTTTCATAAATTAGTACCTTTTTTTCATTAATTCAGCCTGAGAATAAATTAAATCTTCACTGCCCTAGGTGTGACTTTAACCTCGAAAATACGTTACAATGGTGGCGGTCAAAGACTTTAGCAACTCGGCCGACTACCACAAACCCTGAATGTTTTCATTGCTAGAGTTATTGTTTTGAAATGGCTAGTAATTGCCTTCTTACAGGTTTTATCACTTTTAGCGACTTTGGCTATTGCTTGCGCCAACATAGACGCAAAGGAAAAGTGTGGGCATATTTGTGAACACAAATGACACTTGCATTACCGTCAAACCAACTACAGAACTATTGAAAGCAGCAAAGACTGCATGTAATTAAAACTAAATTCCACTGTCCAATGGATTTTAAAGACAGTAACTTGGTGTATGTTTTGTATTTAATGTCTGTGAGGTTGTGACATTGTGTGTTGTGATGTTATCTGACAATGCTGTGGCGTGGTGGTGGTTGTGGTTGTCGTTGTCGTTATCTAGAGGATGATCGACCTCGGTGTTATTGCCCGGATCGAGTAAATAATAATACAAATTGTGAAACTTATAGATGGAATGAATAGAGATCTGAGCAGATATATAGAACAGACTAAAACGAGCCCCCGTATATGAAATATAACAATTTAATCAATTACATAAACAACTGTGATAATACATTACAGTAGGAAGATACACTTCTTTTTGAAATAAATCATTCACCGAATTTTAAACACAAATATACTTATATAAATAGCCGATCTGTTTAAATGATAGAATTAATTCATAAGCTAATCGAGTGAACAATCGAAGTCATTGCCTTGTACAGCTTCATAACCTGGTTTATTCCTGTTCACTCCAGTTTCACCGTGCTGTTCAATTGGTTCCTTCGCTTTCTTCTCACTCTGACTATCTTGCCTCTGTCGGCCCTCAAACTTTGTGTGGGTAGGTGGATACGTAGGTATGTAGATACGTAGGTACGTGGATACGTCAGTGGATTACGTCAGTGGAGCTATTTCCCCTTTCAAAATAAACAGAGAAGCAACCTAAATCTTCTGTCAGATATCCTACTGGGAATAGATCATTACTCCACTCTCGTTATGTCAGATATCATCCTATCGGAAGTCAAACAGATACCAACGGCTATCTGGTTAAGCCAAACACGGCAGGCCATAAACAAACAAACCTAGTTTCATAAGATTAATCTATTTCCTAACGGCTATTTCATCGCTGACTCACATTAACATCACACGAGACATAACAGTTCCGTTCTCGATTATACAAATGAATGAATGAAATTCATTACATAGCTTAACTAAGTTAATTTAAGCGAATACACACATTCAAGTCTTTAGCGTCCATGAAATCTCACTTCATGGCTTAACAACGTTAATTTCAGTCGATACGCACTTAAGTTTTTATCATACATGAAATCATCTAAGATCGGTGAAATCACACGGATTCTCATACTCATATCAACTAAAGTAATGCATGAAATTCTTAAAATACATGACTCCTATAACACTCAAGACAACAAATTCAAACAATCTGTCAAACTTATATATAAGATCATTAAACGAATTCAGATAATGAACTCAAAACACAGTTATACTCACATCAAGTAAATTGATCTACGAATTTATACAAATAAATTCATGCAAATATAAGCAAATAAATTCGACCAAATAATTATATTGGTATCAACGAATTACATGAGATTGACGCAAATACCTTGTGCTTTCAAGCCTTGCTCGCTTCTACCGCCAGAATTGTGTCCCTCAACTTTCCAGACATCCGGTCCCTTGGATAATTGTTTTACGAGATAATTACTTGCAAATTCAATCTCGGAGTCTCTTATACTCTCACGGAAAAAACGTAGACTGGCTAAATTTTGCGATGTGGCATATTAAAACTATGAAATTTCGTGTGGGAAACACGCCCCTTATTTAGCGTAGCCAATCAGGATTAAATATATCTACCGCCTTTTATAAATAGGCGCCAAAATTTGCGGTCATCCTGACCCTCTAGATTTCCAAATAACTGATTCTGGACAATCTCAACTCTGACATTTTCGATACAAAGATTGAGTTAACCTTTTCCGTTCCAGTTTCTCTGACTGTTAAATAAACGAATGCTTAATTAAAAATCGGTTCCTCTCACAACACAGACCTTACAATCCTCGCAGCATAGCGATTTAATACGCACCCTGTCCTCATAAATCTAATTAATTGTTCTCTGTCCAAGTTAATGTTCTCTGTATAGATCGACAGAAATTTGCACCCTTACAAATGCTAAGTCTACCATTTTTTTTTTGTAAGTATATTAAATGCTTCAGAGAAAACAGATTGTATTTTCTTTTATTCAGATTTGAATTTCCGGTCATTTGCTATGGGCTGATTTGAAAAGACAGCTTATTCTCATTTGGATGGCGTTGGTTTTTGGGGTCTCTTGAGTCTCAAAAAAAAAAAAAAAAAAAAAAAAAAAAAACACTGTCTGGAAATATGGCAAGTATGTATTTTTCACACATTTTATTTTCATTAAGCAATTAATCACTCCAATATGTTTCCCAGAAAATAATGAAAATTAATGGAAGTAGAGTTCTCTAAAGGGGAAAAGCTAGGTCGGAATTTTATAATGTTGTGCAAGTGATGTTTGTCTCGCCTGCTTTAAACTAGATAAAACATAGATATAACTTATTCCGGCAACAATAACACATTGGTCAAGCTTGAGCTTACAGTTATTGTCTGTATGGTTTTAAGTCCCCAACCCTGGTAGGTTAGCCATCATACTTGGAGTGTAGAATCAGTATGCATTGCCCTTTCATATCCACATATATGCTCAACCTCTGACCCTTGGCAAAGCCACAAATCGTTTGATAATCTTCGTTAAGGTTTTGATAAGAGGTTTTTTGTACAGCCAGTTCTGAAGCATAGGAACAATATATATTTGAAGTGTAAAATCAGTAAGCATTGCACTTTCATATCCTCACACCTCTAGGCAAGGCCATGGTCATTAAAAAGAAAAATTGAGTTTTAAGTGAAAATTTTCCTGGTTTGTGCATGCAGCAGTCCATCCATTCTTCTTGTCCAGGCCATTTTGCCTGGTAAAAATCACACTTGCACTGTGGATACATCTGGGGATTAACATGCATCGAGCACTTATAACTATGTCACTGTGACCAATTCTTAGGGAATTATTACATTTGGTGAACAAGGTATCCTCATAAAGTTCCCTATATATAAATTATTTTGAGGACAAGGTGTCCTCATAAAATTCTCTCTGAAAATGGATACACATTTTGATATATATAAGTTTTTGTGAAGACAAGGTGTACTTATAAAGTTTTCTCTGAAATTGGATAACCATTTTAATATACATATTCTTGAGGACAAGGTGTCCTCATAAAGTTTTCTCTTCAATGGAATAAACATATTAATACCTGTACAACTTATAATGAAGATAATGTTTACTTACAAAATTCACTCTGAAATTTTATATAAATTTAATATGCAAATTCTTGTGAAGACAAGATGTCCCCATACAGTTCTTTCTGAAATTGCATACACATTTTGATATGCAAGTTGTTGTGAGGACAATGTGACGTTGTAAAGTTTTCTCTGAAATTGGATAAACATAAAGTTTTTTCCTAAAATACAATCAACATTTTAGTATCTGTTCAAATTATCATGAGCATAGATGCCCATATAAACCTTTCTCTGAAATTAGATAAAATGTTTGACATACAAATTTTTGTGCGGACTGGGTGTTCTTATAATGGTCTTCCTAAAGTGTGAACAATACTTTAAACCCTGTACATATTTTAATGATGACAAGGTGTCCTTATAAATTTCTCTCTGAAATTGGATAAACATTTTGATAAACAATTTCTTGTGAGGACAAGGTGTCCTCATAAAATTCTCTATAAAATATGATACACGTTAATACCTGTGAACATTATTATGAGAACAATGTGTCCTTGTTTTCTAACAACAATGAACATTTGAATACATATTACTAAGACAAAGTGTCCTTATATACCTCTTTAAAATGGAATAAACATTTTAAAGTAGTTCTTTCTGAAGTGTGATTTAAACATTTTAAGGTGTAAAATTGTTATGCGCACAAGGTGTCTTTAAAGTTCTTTCTAAAATAGGATATAAAATCAAATACATAATGCAAGTTATCATGGGAACAAGGTGTCCACATATACTGTTTTTTCTAAAATGGGATTACCATTTTAATTTGGAAATTAAGATAAGCACAAGGTGTTCTTATAAAGTTTTCTCAAAAATGGCATATACAATCAAACACCTATACAAATTATTATGAGGACAAAGTGTCCTCATAAAGTTTTCCTAAATGGCATAAGCACTTTAATATAATTCATTCTAAAATGAGATTAGCATTTTCATTTACAAATTCTGAGTAAAATGTGCCATCATAAAGTTGTCTATACAATTTAATATACAAAGTACTTTCTAAAATGATATTTACATTTTAATGTACAAATTATTATGAGAACAAGATGTCACTATAAACCTCTGTCTAAATTGGGATATAAAATATAACACCTATTTATATTATTATGAGAACAATGGGTCTTCATAAAGTTCTCTCTTAATGGGATACCACTTTAATACAAAGTTCGTTCTTAAATGTACATACAAGGGTTGTTTGAAAAGTTATTAATATTTTGTTATAACTTTTATGTTTCTTTGAACTTGTCAATAAATGTAATGCCGATCAATAAACAAAATAATATTCGTTAAAACAATCTGCAGCTGCATGTGCAGCATGCCAGACACCTGCAGATATACGCATGTTATGTAACATATGTAAATGACAGTGACAATTCTGCTACTGTGCAAGGAGTATACTATACAATCCAAGTGCTTTTACGGTACTCTCTGACTGTAATCAAGACCACTTTGGATAAAGTTTATGGATGTAATTCTCTGTCATATCCTACAATTTTGAGATGGTTTCATCATAAAATGTTATTTAATAATTGGATACTCAGACTGAGAAACTGTATAGAGGTGCATGGGGCGTACTTTGAGGGGATGCACTGATGTTCTGTTCACTAATAAAGAACTTTGTTATACATCGCACTAACATTCAAAACTTACGAACCTATTAGTATTAGTGTTAGCACAAGTTGTCTTTATAAAGTTTTCTCTAAAATGGGATAAACATATTAGTGTAGCTAATTATTGTGAGGACAAAGTGTCCTTAGAAAGTTCTCTCTAAAATGGTATTCATGGTTTAGTTCACAAATTCATAGCTTACAGTTTTAGTCCAAGCTCCGCTCACACATTTGCTTTCCAATATCTTTTGTTAATTAATCAAAAGTTATAAAAAAATTTCCAGAACTTTAGTTTTTAAATATTCAAGATTGAAAATTGCCACGTTTGAGGAAGATACAAACTGAATTCGTTGAGTGACTAAACTTTAGAGTTACTATATAATTCTAGGTTAGAATAGTCTTTGTGAGACATTTTGACAATGCCAACAGACATTTATTTACCTAAAGTCGTGTGATAACCTGCCTTGGGCATTAACTGAATTAGATAAGGAGGTCCTAAGTTACATGGACTGAGGTGTCTAAACTATGAATTATTGTAATAACAATGTGTTCATGCAACATTTTGTCTCTAAAATAAGATAACTGTTTCAATATACAAGTTATTGTGATGACAAGTCGTTGCTATAAAGTGTCCTCAAAAATGGAGTAATATTCTAACATAATAATTTTGTGAGGTAAACATGACCTTTTAAAATTAGTAAAATGGAGACAAACATTTTTAAATTACTAATTATTGTGGGGACAATGTGTCCTCATAAAATTATCTCAAAATACATTACAAATATTAATCTGCAACATAAGAGTTCAGAATCTGAACGCAAGTGTCTGCTACTGAAAAAGGTATCGATGGAGCATGTTCCAGCTCTGCAGGAACTAGGTATCCTCATTGTATGGATGTGAGAGAACCAATGCCCCTGCAAAGTAAGGATGAATCGGTCAGAGAGAGAGAGAGAGAGAGAGAGAGAGAGAGAGAGAGAGAGAGAGAGAGAGAGAGAGAGAGAGAGAGAGAGAGACTGTATGAGTACCCATCAGAGCTGACAAGTTTCTTCCTGCCCCGCTTAGTCTCCATCTGCATAATTTCAAAACAAACGCCCTCTTCTTCTATCTATGAGACAGAAATAGACCAGTCTGGTAGGTGACTGAAATAAATAAATAGATATATATGCGACAACAAAACATTACAAACCCATTTTGAAAAGCTTAAATATGGAAATCACAACATGACAATGTTTAAACAGAAGTTACTCGTGCATCACCTCAGCGCTAATGTTTATGTCCCGGTCAGCGAATCCTCCACAGACAACTTAGGACTGCCATTGTCTTCATACATTTCTGACTCTCTCATCTCACTCTTGTCGTCATTCACATCTTAATCTCCCATCTGAAACTCATCATCATACTGTATATGTTGAGTTATGCCTCCCACTGCCCGTGGATAAGTAATCGGGAAGAGAAAAACAAAAACACTGTAAACATTTGTTTTATTCCGCTAACTTAGACGAGTGAACTTTAAAAAAAAAACGGGGACGAAACAACTCGGGTTTTGTACTAAACAACCCGATGCTAAAAAAAAAACAAGTGAAATGACCCAGAATGAAAAGACTCTGGGACAAATTGTCCCAGAGCCTAGGCAGTTAAGGTCGAAATCGGAGGTCTTTGAAAGTTTATGAATTGTGTATGAAAATATTAAAATATTTGTGCAAAATAATTAGTAAAATGAAAGCCCTATATAGAGATGCTCTTTACATATGTTTTCATCCGATATTCATAAATTGTTAAAGATCTCTGAAAAAATTACATATTTTCTATTGGCAACAAGCAATTCCTAATAATTTTCCTGAACTTGACAATAAGAAACTAATTGGAGAAAATGTGAACGAACATGCAGAAGAAGAAAATTAACGTTTCAAAATCAAACTCTGATACTTTATAATAGGAAAATAGCTTCCAGGTATAAAATGTAAAATTACTTTCCTTTTAAAAACGATTACTGTACCCAAATCTTTAATTGTACGAAACATTTGATCTTATAAATTGAACCCTCTTTATTATGAAAAGCTGTTGTAGCATTTGTTTCTAATTTTACATACTTAAAATACTATTTCACATATGTGTAATAACTATTTTACGTATGTGAAACATTATTTTTACATGTGTGAAATTCTTTTTTTTTTTTTACATATGTTTAAACAATTATTGCTTTTATGTATAGAAGAGAAACAGAAATGGGTCACACGTTTTCACAACTTATCTGGAGCTATCTCCCTTACAAGTATTATGCATAGACATCTAAGTACAAGAGGCAGCACTAAGCATGTAATGATAAAAATGTAAGTACAAAAGGCATCACTAAGCATGTAATACTAAATATGTAAGTACAAAAGGCATCACTAAGCATGTAATGCTAAAAATGCAAGTACAAAAGGCATCACTAAGCACGTAATGCTAAAATGTAAGTACAAGAGGGTTCACTAAGCAAGTAATGCTAAAAATTTAAGTACAAAAGGCATCACTAAGCACGTAATGCTAAAATGTAAGTACAAGAGGCAGCACTAAGCATGTAATGCTAAAAATGCAAGTACAAAAGGCAGCACTAAGCATGTAATGCTAAAAATGCAAGTACAAACGGCTGCACTAAGCATGTAAAGCTACAAATGTAAGTACAAAAGGCAGCACTAAGCATGTTTTCTCTGCATTCTACTCGTTCTAATGCAGTTTCAAAATATAATTTAATTAACACCACGAGGTGTTAAACATCTTAATCCAACACATCACAGTACTACACACACTCGAAGTAGTATCTAACCTGAACACAATGCATCAACTGGTAAAACCTAGGTTAGTGCCCATGGTCGTGATTGTACCTGGTAGTTGTTTATTTTTTTTATTTTTATTTCCTTCAATATGATGGTGAAAGGAGATGCTAATAATGCAGTTGTGAACAATTTGTGAAAAAAATGCTTATTAGAGACGTAACTTTTTTATGGTAGTGATGATTGCACAAACTTATAATATGAAAAAACAAAAGGCAGCCAACCTAACCAATTTAGCATTTAGCGGTACACATTACGAATGTGTGTGTGGGTAATAGTAAAAAAATACAACTCGGTCTTAAAAGACCTCTGCGGAAATTTTAGATTTATAGTTGACTTTTACTCCATAGATCAAAGGTCTATATAAATATATTTGAGGAAACTAATGTAGTACATGTTTTCATGGGAGAATAGATAGTTGAAAAATTAAAAGAAAAATAAAAGAAATAAATTGGTAATGTGGCATGAATTTCCGTTTAATTACAAAGTGGAATGAGAGTTTGTTCGCTTTGCTCACTTAACTCCTTAGGTCGAGAGTAACCATTAGGTAAAGTATTTATTTTATCCACTAAAATATCTTCTATCATCGTAGCAACTTTATACAATCTTATTTAATGTAAAATTGTATATCTTGTGATGAATTGGTCTAAGTAAATGCATCTCTTGGTGATTTATAGTTTGATTAAATAGACAGTCTTTGTACATTTCTAATTTTAACATCTTTTTAATTACTGACTTTAGTATTGTTGCATACTTTTTTTTCATCCGTATCAGTCCTTAAAGCGTATAGTTTACTTCTAAGGCCACACAATACTTGTACTGGTACACCATTCTATTCACCTTCAAAATGTCCTTGTAGCCTTTTGTTCATTTGAGGAACACCAAAATATTATTTTTTTTTCTTTTTTTTTGTAATCGCTTGTATCATAAAATTGAATATATGCTTCTTTCATGTAATTGTAAAAGTTTCTGTCTCTACATAAAACAAACAACAAATCTGTATCTGTCATTAAAAGTTTCATTTTATCACCATATTTGTTTTTTAGATTGTTGAAGCAGAAGTTGTACATAAGCGACCGTAAAATTGATTTGGTTAATTTTATTTTGTTTATTCTTTAAAATAATTAACACCTTGTCATTTTCTATGATTGTTCTCCTTGCACGTGAAATATGTTTTTGAAGTTTAAAAATATTTATATTCGTTAGTACATACTTTATATTCATTTTCTTTCTCCATCTTTTTAATAAACACAGCATTATTCATCACTTTGAAGAAATAATTTTCAAAAGTTATTGGTTGCTTTTTGTCTCAAAGATGTATTCAATTCGCTATAAGATTTTAACCATGGCTTTTGAAAAAAATATGTATCTTTTATAGTTTTATTCCTAACTTAGTATACAACTTCAAATTACAATAGTGAATAACATATCTTTCTTTGTTTCGTAACTTGCACAATAACTTAGGTACTGAATACTGTACCCTTTTTTATCTTCAACCAGTTTATTCCGAAATTGAAATAAATGAGACTAATTAGGAATTAATTTTTTCTGGTGCTAAGAAATTATCTTAAAAATAGTCGTGCAAATGTGTTGGCGCTTCTAAAATACGAACAAAACTGTTATTATTTCTCCATCACGTAATATATTTTTTGTTTGTTTGTTTGCCCATTTAATGTTTTGAGCATGTGTTGGCACATGTCCCAATCTTAAAAATTGTTGGCGTTTTGTACATAATAAATAACCTTGACCTGGACTTATCATATTCCTCGTTAGAATACTCGTGGTTTGCTCTAGCATATCTATTTTGATGGCATGCTGATTCCTCTTCTAATTCAGATTTCTATCATCAGGAACATATCATAATCTGTGAGTAAATCTAATTATACTTTAATTATTTTCAAACTAGCATCATTAGCTAGTCCAGGTGCATTAAAATAATGTGCTGGATCTAGTTTATAATTATTCACCAACCTACTGTCTTTTTGTGTCCGATCAGTCGTATATACTACCTGGAACATCAGAAATTCTGTTTCTTCCACAGGACCCCACCATAATGCATCCATTGAAAAAGCTCCACTTTGGAGTGTTTCGGTTATCAGGAAGGCTATGAAAAACAGAAACCTACCACAGACAGTTTTCGATATTGTATGCACCACTTAGAGACAGTCGACACAGTTACAATATCGGACATAGTGATGAGTGTGCTTTTATGACCAAAAACAGATTAAAATCTGTACATTTTGTTTTGGAATTCTTAGCTATGCTTTTCAAAACGGATTAGTGTATAGTGCTATAAATACAGCCAAATCTGCTATTAGCACAGTTCTAGTTGTGTCAGATTGTTCCAATTATTCTCAACACTCATTGCTTAAACGTTTTAGGAGAGGAGTGTTTAACAAGAGACCTAATTTGCCCAAGAATGTAGTCACATGGGATGTTGATATTGTGCTATGATATTTACAATCTCTTTCGCCGGTTCGTAAACTTCCCTTTCAATTTCTCTCATACAAACTGATTATGCTTCCGGCATTGCTTTCTGGGCAAAGAGAGCCAATCCTTAATTTCTTCGATCTTAGAAACTGAGATATAAATAAGAAAAGCGTTATCTCTATAATAGGTGGTCATGTGCAGGAAAACATTTGGGTGAAATTCGCTTAACACCATATGCACCGGACAGACGACTTCGCACAGTCACTAACCTTGTAGAATATTTAAATAGGACAAACAGTATTAGGAATAATGAAAATAAACTAGTTGTTAGTTACCAGGCCTCTTTTCAGGCAGTGAGCAGGGACACTGTTTCAAGATGGCTAAAATCCGCATTGCAAACTGCTGGCATCAATACTGGTATTTTTACCCCGCATAGTACAAGAATGGCATTCGCTAGTGCTGCTTTCTCAGCCAAGGTACATGTCGCTACAATAATAAAAACAGCTGGTTGGAGTAGTTCCGGAAATATTTTGAGAAACCTATCGCATCTGACTTGACATTCAGTAAGAAACTGTTAGAACCAGCTCCAATCCATTCCTAATAAATTCATTACATGCATTTACAATGTTCAGTTGAACCTGTCTGCATAATAAATTCTCATGATTTACGATGCACAGTGACTCGCCTTTTTACCCTACTATGCTTCTGTCTGTCACATGATACACTCTAAACATCTCGTGGGATCCCTTTGGGTACGAAAGGTTCAGTGAAACTGGAAAATTAAATGATACTTACAAAGTTGAAGTTTGATGATGATTTTATTTAACCTGTAGTACCCTTAAGGATCTCAAACCCACCCACCCTCCCTTTCTCTCATCTTGTATCTTGTGACCTCTCTAAAGACTGACCAGTCATGTGACCTATGCTTCATCTCGTGTGATTCCCAATGGTACTACACGTTAAATGAAATTATCATCAAACTTCATCTCGTTTAATTTTCCAAATATTTCACGACAACATTAACACACTGGTAATCCGCTTCGTAAATTTCTGATCTACTTTTAAATCAACATCTATTGGTGTGAATTTAGTTTCATTGAACCTTTCAAATGAATCCATGTATTGGTGCGGATAGATATATTTTCTTAAATAATTTCGTTCCATTCCTTTTGAAATATTTAATTGTTTCCGTGAATTTATTATTGTTTACATTGTTAGCAAGCTGTTATAGACAGGTTCATAAATCAATAACTACCGTCCGTACTCGCTGATAACACAAGCCCAACTGAAAAACAACATAGGGCCTGATCTGCCGTCGCATAATGCGCCGGCAGATCAGAATCTACGTTGTTTGGTCTACTGATTACTTCTAACAGAAGGCATAGATTCAGATCTGTCGGCGCATTATGCGATTGCAGATCTGGGTCTGTGCAGTTTGCAGACGGACTCGACTTATAAGCGAGTACCGACGGTAATGATACATATTGATCTGAATCGTTTATTTTAATAAGGCCTTGATAATCAGATGAGAATCATATCCAGATATATTATGAATAATTACACTGGTCTACAGTCAAAATGCTTCCGCAATAAATGTCAAACTTTACTAATTCTGGGTCACTGAGAACGAAAATGATGCTTAAAATTGGTGATTGGCTCTAGTTTTAGAGATATTATACTGGATCAGTATATACGACCCTTGACTTGGGAATGGCAAACGATAAGTGAGTTATAAAGGGAAGGGATCTCAATTTAAACCAGAAATGACTAAAATACATCTTTGACTGGATCTATGAATAAATCTATGGCTGGGTTTGGACAGTACTTACTTTGTAGGCAAAACAATGAATGATGCAGTCTGAAGCTGGTATTGCATCATACATGATAGGAATTGCATCATGTTATTCCTAGAAGTTATGGATGATGCAATAATAACTAAGCTTACATCACTCTGCTGAAGAAATTGCCCTATATCAGCTCTACAAATCATACAGTGTCGTGCTCTCTTATTTGTCAGTGTTTGATTTTGCAAAGGGACACATTTCTGTTTAGCCAAAGTGAGCAGAGATGCCTCGTACTTCTGTGAACAATGCAGATAACTTCTGCTATGTTTGTGGCGAAGTGACTTGTGCAAGCACAGTATAACCACTATGGTTAAAAAAGCATATTACCTTTATTTTGGCTGCAAAATTGGAAATAAGGACAAGATGTGGGCCCCACATATGCTGCAACACTTGTGCAACAAATCTTCGCCAGTGGTTGAACAGGAAAAGGAAATCTATGCCTTTTGCAGTGCCAATGATTTGGAGAGAGAGCCAACAGATCATATCAGGAATTGTTACTTCTGCATGGTGCCTCCAGTTGGGAAAGGTGTGTCAAAGAAGAAAAAATGACTGTGCATTATCCAAACATTCCATCAGCTATATGCCCAGTACCCCACGGAGAAGGACTGCCGGTTCCTGATGCACCAGAATCATTCTCACTTGAGTCAGACGAGGAAGAGGAAGAGGATGAAACTTCTAGTCCTGAACCATCAATGTCACATGACCCATATTTTCTCCCATCCTGCTCCTCTGAACCACACCTCATAACACAAAGTGAACTGAATGACCTTGTCAGGGATTTGGAACTACCCAAGAGTAAGGCAGTAAGGCAGAGCTGTTGGGCTACAGACTACAGTAGTGGAATCTCCTGGCAGGTGATGTTAGGGTTTCCATGTTCCGTGACCGTCAAAAGGATCTTGTCCCATTCTTCTTCATGGAAGGTGATCTTGTAGCCTGCAACAACATCGATGGTGTGATGGCAGCCCTCAACATCGTTCATGATCCAGATGAGTGCAGACTATTCATTGATTCATCGAAGACGAGTCTTAAAGCTGTTTTGCTGCATAATGGCAGTGTTTTGCCATCAATTCCAGTTGGTCATGCAGTCCATATGAAGGACACCAATGAAAACATGAAACAACTTTTGAGGTGCATAAACTATGACCAACATCAGTGGCAGTTTTGTGGCGATTTCAAGGTTCTTGTTCTCTTGCTTGGTCTGCAGACTGGATACACAAAGTACTGCTCTTTTCTCTGCGAATGGGATAGTCGTGCGAGAGATTCCCACTACATCAAGAGAGATTGGCCACTCCGACAGTCATTGGAGCCTGGGATGAAAAGTGTTCAGCATCCGCCACTTGTTGAATCAAGGAAGATTGTGTTACCACCTTTGCACATCAAGCTGGGTATAATGAAGAACTTTGTCAAGGCCATGGACAAAACACAAGCAGCTTTCAAGTACCTCCGCGGAAAATTTCCAAGGTTAAGTGAAGCTAAGATAAAGGAAGGTGTCTTTGTTGGTACTCAGATTCGTGAACTTCTTCGAGATAATGCATTTCACCGTGCACTGCGTGGCAAGGAAAAGACGGCATGGAAAGCCTTCCAGTTAGTGGCAACAAATTTTCTCGGAAACAACAAGGCAGACAACTACAGGGAGTTGGTGGAAAACCTCCTTAAGGCATACAAAAGCCTTGGTTGCAACATGTCACTAAAGATACATTTTTGCACTCTCATCTAAGATTTTTTTCCACCGAACTGCGAAGCAGTGAGCGACGAGCAGGACGAGCAATTTCACCAGGACATTGCAACAATGGAGAAACGCTATCAGGGCAAATGGAGCCCATCAATACTTGAAGCAGACGACTTCGAAAAAATTGTAGACCAGTGACTAATTAGTGGTATATATTTAAGGTATTTTTACTTTAAATTACATTCCAGATGTGGAGGACCTCTATTTTCTAGGTAAGTCATCATCATCTCTTACTTTGTACCAACATGTTTCTCTTTTTCTTATTTAATCTCCTTGTCCCAATTTTGAGAATAGCTTTGTTGACAAATTCAAAATGGAAGCATTATCCTCAGCAGGCTTATTCTCGAGTGTTTGATCTTGATAGTAGTTGGTTGGATTTTAACGGCACTTTAAAAACATTATTGGATATATTATGCCGAGGAAATGGGAACTAAGTGCACTTCCCAAGGATACATTGAGGCAGCCGACAAGAGCTGGCCTGGGCGGGTATCAAATCCGTGACGAGTCCAACGCTTAGCTACCGCGACTCATTTTGAATCGGCTGTTGAGTTCTTCTAAGTTACCTCTTCATATAACGAAATCTATTTGTTTTAAGTTACTTTAAGGTCTGCACTTACTTTGATATATATATATATATATATATATATATATATATATATATATATATATATATATATATATATATATATATATGGGGGGGGCCAATTCAGTGCAATTCTATAGGAAATATGCACATAAATCGTATAGTAATTGTCTACTATGTCATAACTTATGTGCGTAACAAGTCCGTCACCTAGGTGACTTTTCTGCTCATGCACACATACATACACGTTTTCGTACATAAGAAAACAATAAGTGCACTTGTGCACATCCTTTATACCAAATCGCTTAAATTGCCCGCAGTATCATGAAGTGTCAAAACAAAAGTTCTGTTTACTATGGAAAATCAATTGTTAATATCCTATATTTGGAAGTTTTTACATCCAAATTTTAATTATTTAATATCAAAATTCGAATTGTTTAAATAAATAATATTTTTCTTTTTTGCTTTAAATGTGCATAAACATTGTATAGGTATCAAACATTTAAGTTTTGACATTGAAAAAAATGAATGTTAAACATATAAAAGTAATATTTGATATCATAAATAATTTATACTAAAACGGCGCATCGTGCGGACTGACCGTAATAAGAATACAAAGCTGTATTGATTGATATACAATGATATGCGTGCTCTCTTTTAATGTTCTATGTTATATCTGCTTTGCTTTAGTTTAAATCGGTTTGATGCAGTCCATTGAAGTAAGAACTATATCTATAAATAGCTTACCAATTCATTAAATTCTACAGGAAATCTGCGCATCAATCGCAACGCCCATTGTCTCCTGTCATAAATTATGTACTTAACGCACGTTCCTTGCCTGAACGACCTTCTTGGTACTGGGACGTGATCTTCATAACGAAAACAGTATCGTAAGGGAAATGGCAGAAAGGTAAGTGACATGCCATTGGGTATTTTATTGCTCTTTCTAAAATGCATGTGACTTTCTGAATTTGGCTTTTTACCTAAGTGTCATACTGGGGTGATTTTGCCTGCAAAGAATGTATTGTAATAAGTTGAAATGTTGAATATACATTAGGGAAGACTTATTTAAACTTGGATGATATACGGAGGGCGTGCTCACTGACTCTAGTTTATTTCTTTTTATGACAGAATTAAACAAGTCATGGCGATTAACGTGTTATAGTAATTTTGATAAAGAACTATTCATTGCTTGAATCGTTTCAGCAAAAAAGCTTTGAATTTAAACTTTGACGAATATTTTGTAGAACTTCTAAGAGTTAAAGAATAAATCTATTTTAAACCATATACAAACCTACCTACTTATCTATATCTAACTAATTACCTGCCTAACTACCTACCGAACTATCTATCTACACATATATGTATGTATTTATGATTGTTTGAATGCTGGTCTGCCAGTCTCTATTCGTCTTTGTTTCTGTCGATATACCTACTTATTTACCTACCATAAGAGTATTTTTATATTTGCCCCGCTAAAATAGCGATTAATGATTTTACAGGAAGTTTTCATCTGTATGTCTTTTTACCAACATACTTTCCAACCTACCTACCTTACCCACCTACATGTCTATCAATTTTATTCTGTCTGTCTGCCCCTTTTAAATCACGGGGATTTATTTGATTTTTTAAAAACCTCCCTCAGGCCAGCTTAATTTACAGCAGCATGTAAAGAAATAATTCCAATAGTTCTCTCTCTCTCTCTCATATATGCATCATTGAACCGTCGAAGATGTCTGTCCTCGAAATCATTAGTTACGCAGGATTAAGAGTTATCCATAGGTAAAAAAAGCATCGGTCAAGGTCAGGTGTTAAGGGGTCATCGGAGATGGTCAATGGAAATTCATCGCTGTTGAGACTTTCTTTTCATGAATTCGGACGCACACTTAATGTTAAACACATGAAATATTATTTGTTGATATCACAGTCAGACGAACAGACAGAACGACAAGCATTCAAACACATAAACAAAATGAACCTAGCATAATTTGAGATGTGTTGATATGGTCCGTTACACCGTCTTCAAAACTTTCGGTCCTAACTACCCCCCCCCCCCTTTTTTTATCGTTATAGCAGAAGTCAGTATATAGTGTCCACGATGCCAGTCGTCAGACCTCCATTTTTCAGCAACAGTTTATGTTCCTGTGTATGTGTTTTGTTTCCATATGACTATGTATAATGTTTGCTTTAGTGTGCGAATAACCTTGATTGATACGAAAGGAAGGAGGGACTTAATGGAAATCAATGGTTTAAAGTATTTTAAATGAATTTATCTAGTGGCGGCTTCATCTGGGGTTCGAAGAGAGCAATTGCCCCCGGGCGCCAGGCGAAGGGGGGGGGGGGGCAGTCGGGAGGTTTTTTTTGCTTGTTTTTTTTTAGCTGAAATTTTCATAGTATTTCACCTTCACCTTATTGTAAATGGGGTCAATTCTTCACAAAACCTATATTTAATTTACGAGGGGGGGGGGGTAACTGACATAAAAACTGTTCTCGACGCCACTAAAGAACATTGCCCCCGGGCGCCTCGAACCCTCGCGCAGCCACTGTTGTCAGGGACAAATTATCAGACTTTTCCAACAGACAAGTTAACGTTGGTCAATTCGTCACTAGTGTGTGAAATTCCTTTCCTGTTCTTGCCAAAAGACAATTGTTTTCACTGATGGCGAAGAAAGTACAAAATGGTGGGAGGGGGATGTAAAAAGATCGAAGTTTGAGGGTTGACATTCGTGATGGGTGAGACACTAAAATATACAGATTTTATTCCCCAGCATACATCTTCCATCAACATACACTTACACGTGGAAATGAAGGATCTTCGTCAGCATGTTGGACAAATAAGTATCAAATGTTAGGTCAATGACACAGTTAGTCCTGACCTTTCCCGCCCTGTTTTAAGTATTTGGACAGCTACTCCAACAATAAACGTCCAAATATCTGTGTCACAATGAGAAAGACAATACATGTATATTTCATTTTTATGGTATAACTCATTTGCACATATCATTCAAGAATGATTGATAACGAATTAACACACACACACGCACACACACAAAACAACATGTACTTGCATAAGACTACAGACTATCCATAATATCCCATATGTTTTGCAATCTATTTATCCACAAACAAGGGCCGAAAATAAAATGAAATAATTATTCACTAATTATGAATGCTCGTAGGTAACTAATTGTATCTTTAAACTTATCACGAGAACGATTTATACATGTAATGCAATGTCGTTTTCTTATGCAAATGTTAAGAGCCGAGCCATTGCACATTACCGTATACTCGCTTATAAGTTGACTCCAACTGCAAACAAAATAGACCCTGATCTGCCGTCGCATAATGCGCTGACAGATCAGGGTATATAATGTTTGTTCTACTGATACTCCTCACAAACTAAATAGACCCAGATCTGCCGGCGAATTATGCGAGGACAGATCTGGGTCTGTTAAGTTTGCAGTTGGAATTTATTTATAAGCGAATATATACGGTAATTGCCTAAATCCTATTTGTAATATGGCTAGAACGGAAAACGTGTTCACTGTGCGTTTCGTTGCATTAAAAGTCAAGTAACAAATCTCTTCAGTCGTTAACTTAGCATGGATTTTAATTGCTTTTATTATTTCTTCTCTGGGAATTATTGCTTGATGTTGTGTATTGTGTGGATGTGAATATTCGGTCCAATACACTGCATCGGTCTATACAGAGGATTTACATTTGCTTACACGCTGTCGTTTAACATCACGTCACTTAGCTACACAATGGTAAGTGATCATGTTTAACATCGTTTGTGTATGTTAACAGGTTGAATACGTTTCTGCCCGTGAAAGAATGATCCTGGGTTTTGTTTGTTTTTTCTTTTTTTTTTTTTTTTTTTTTGGTGGTGGTGGTGGTGGGTCATCCTCTCCTTTGTTTTATCTTTCTTTATTTCTTGTTCACCACCGCCAAAGCCAAAGCCAAAAAAAAAAAAAAAAATACGTTAATCACTTTAAATGGTGCCCAATACAAAAAAAGTTAAAAAATGATAGACCAATCAGTTCGTTATTTTTCTCGTTCCATATATTCACTTTTCAAACCATTAAGCGTTTTAACCGTACCATGCATTAAAAAATCAACCTGTTTATTGACCACATCAACCATACTCTCTTGGATAAAACGGATAAAACAAATCTTACGAATCAGTTAAAGAAAACTCTTGTCGTTTAATCACAGACCATTCCATAGATTATCTTATGACGGCGTCTTTGTCGTCAGATGTTTGCCGTGTTCTAAATTCTTGTAACCCATAACTAGGCCGTGGGGTAACACTAACTGGTATTCCACGGATGGGCGTTACCAATTGGAATATTGATTAAAATGACGGCCAAGTCGAATAGATTTATATCACAATGAGAGAGAGAGAGAGAGAGAGAGAGAGAGAGAGAGAGAGAGAGAGAGTGAGAGAGAGAGTTTTCGAAATTGAATCGTTTAGCAAATAACATGAAGGATGGACATCAATAACCGCTCGTATTTATTGTGCCATCCTATATTAAGAACAATGAAAGAAACCCTTAACGGAGAGAATATGGCGTATTTATTGTGTCATTCTGTAAATGAACAATGAAAAACAAATTATATCGGATTGCCAAAAGACAAAAAAAAATAAACAAACAAACAAACAAACAACACAAAAAAACACAAAAAACAAAGCAAAACAACAACAACAAAAAACCCGACTAACTTTCTTAACAATTGCTGCACGAATTAAATCCGGAAATACACCACAGCATTGTCGTCAGTATATTGAGTTTGACATATCTTGGCAATATTGTGCGGGTATAAATTCGGCAAAACTCGTACTAACACGATATGAATATGTTCCAGAAAATAAAGCAATGTATGTTTTCAGGTCAATATAGGTTGCACTGTTACAAACTTTTGCACTTTTAAGTCAATTATCCTTTAGCATATGAAATAAAGGTCGTTCTCAGCAACCATAGCACATGTACAAATGACGAATGTCGAAAATTATTGACGACATGTATATTGACAGATGATGCAAGATTTAAAAAGACGTGATGCTGGGAAAGTGGCGCACAAGAGAAAAATGTGACCTAGGGGAAAAAAGAGAGTTGATCATATCAAAATCTGAAAGAGAGCCGCAATCATACAATAAATCAGTTAGACAATATTCTCTCGTGTGATACCAGTGATATTGTAGGTTGAGAGACTCTAAGGTTATTGGAAGGGAAAAAAATCGGGCGCTAAAACGCCCTCGATTTCTGTACCAATATCCTTTTCGTCGCCCCACCCAACAGTATCTCTTTTATTCCACTCGCGCATATAGTCTAACTAATACGCATTATATTCCATTACGTTGCTTTTCAGATATGATAAGAAATAAAACCACTTGCCGCGTTATGAAACGATCCATTATTTTATGACATAACAAAATATTACGTAAACAAGACATGAACGTGCCATATAGTTCATTGATTAATGTAACCGTCACTCTTCTCCCAAAGTCGTATAGTTTATAAAGGGACCACGCAATGTATAGACTTCCAACAAGTTAAAAGCGAAATGAAACAGTGAAAACTCTATAGAAATGACTGGAGTTTAGTAGTATACATTTTGACAGTTCAGGACAATAGTGACAATTTTTAAATATTATTATTATTGAAGCTGTATCACTCTAGTTGTGTTCATGCTTACAATTTATAAAGGAAAAAAAAATCCTCGCTATTTTCAAAATGGATACAATTTAATACATTTGGGTTATATAGTTTACAACTTACTTCAGTACTGTAGCGAAAACAAATAGACAACATAATTTCTTTACCGCGTTTATCGATAAAGATTCAGTGAACAAACATCGGTATGTATGTATGTATGTATGTATGTATGTATGTATGTATGTATGTATGTATGTATGTATGTATGTATGTATGTATGTATGTATTAGGGACGAAACGATTGATCGATATATTTATGTATCGATACTTTTTCTATATCGATACCCATATCGAATCAAGAGGGGAAGAATCGATACAAGACGATACTTACTCTATACAAGTTACTTTAATCTTCAGCAGTCGTGAATAATTATTAGTCATTTGCCTTTTCATTCTTTAAATTGAGAATTCATCTGAGACAGCCGTAGCAAGTACATGCACTAATTTCTGTCAGTAAAAAATAAAAACTATTGACAACACCCACTCGCCTTCTGAAAATTAACACAAGGTGATTAACTCACGTGGTTCGAAATCTGCCCTCTTCCCCCGCCCTAATTCCATGCTAATTAGTTTATCCCGTCTGCATCTTCAGCCACTGATAACATATATCAACGGAAAGAAGACATTGCAGGTTTGTTCCCCATGTATGATTTAAGTACTTTAATGATCATTTAATAACCACTTTTACGCGAAATTTATCTGTTGCATCGAATCTTGTCTACTTCGATCAAATTGAAGGCTACATTTCCGGTGTGTCACACAGTGAAATATATTACATTCAATTCCGATTAGTAGTTATTGTTTGTTCCAGTCGAGGGTAAAACAATATCCACCAATCATAACTAACTGTAGCGTGTTCACTGCGTGACATACCGAAATATTGGCATCCAAACTCTATCCAAATAGATACAAAGCAACATAGAAACTTCACGCAAAAGTGTCTATTAAATGATCTGTAGTGTACTTAAATCGTACATGGGGAATAAGTTTGGAATGTCTCCTTTTAAGTTGAAATATGTAATCAGCGACCAAACGTGCCGATGGGATAAAAAAAAAAAAAAAAAAAAAAAAAAAATTAGCACAGAATCGGCAAGGGGGCAGATTCCAAACAACACAAGTTATAGCCACCTTGTCAATTTGTAGAAGGGGAGTGGGTGTTGTCAATAATTTCCTTTTTCACTGACAGGAAGTACAACGTGAAGGATTTGGTTGTTAGTCATCTCCGCTCCCACACTCGGACTTGTTCTAGATAAGATTTTCCTTGCACAAGGAAATTGCACTGTTTCTTCCGTTTTGAAGATAACCCCTTAATGCCTTCAAAATTTAAGTGAAGACATGAAATTGGTAATAAGGTGTTTTAATAACATTAATTCAATGCAAAACAAAGGGCGTGGTGACCAGGATGAGTCATGCATCTGATCGAATGGAGCAGCCTGAAATGGCCTTAAAGGTTGAATAAAAATCATTAGCAACTAACAGGTAGTCTGTTTGGAAGTATCATTATTATTTTTTTTTTTATCTTGTCAAGGATGAGAATGCATATGAGCAGATGATAAGTCTATGTTTATTTGTAATCTGCATACTAGAAATACACCCAATATATCAACACATAAAAAATGGCACCACCCTATCATTGACAGACCTTCTAAAGATGAAAAGACCATTAAGTTGATGTGTATCGATAACGTATCGTAGGCTGTTTATCGCGAATCGTATCGATACGTGGCAGAGGTGTATGGTTTCACCCCTAATATGTATGTATGTTGGGTTTTAACGACACTTTGAACACATGCCTATATCATGCCGAGGGAATGGGAGCTCAGTGCCTTTCCGTGGGCATCACTGAGGCAGCCGTAACGTATGTATGTATGAAGGTGGGTATGTCGTTTAATGGCACATCAGCATAATTCTGGCTATATTGTGCCGAGTAAATTTAGCCCCCCCCCCCCCCCAAAAAAAAAAAAGGTATACTAAATAAAGATAAAGGCAAAAGAGGGTAAAAATCCTTAACATTCACAGGGTACTTGAAGACGATATATATGTTGTCTCCACACTTAAATTAGGACGACATTAATGTTATCGTCCCAGCCATACGGTAGACGGCGTATATGTCGTTTCCGCAGTGAATGGGTTAACGAGGAGCGATACGTAATCATTGAAGCCCGTATTAAAAGAACCCGTTTGTACATTTTTCATGCCGTTTGCATTAATAGTATTTTTGATGCAGCATCAAGAATCATCTGCGATTCCATTTTAAAACAACTTACCTGCTCTCTCTGTTTCTCACAAATATTTGCTGGAATACTGGACTTTGCTGTTACAAATAGCGATTAACACATTGCACCATCACGCTGTATTTCATCAAATTGTTAATCAATCAGTCAGTCAGTCGATCACTCGGTCTTTCGACCTACATTTCTCCTCCGATACTATTACAAACGAGTTACTCCTATCGCGTGTATATACGTTTAGACGGCGAATACTATTACAATTTTACCTGATATTATAGACTTTAACGTAAATGAAAAAAATATTGCATCTATAAAAAAAAAAATTTAAAACAAAAAAGTCACTTTGAAAGGAAAAACAAAAAAATGCATATAATTAGTAAACTTAACATTATCATCATAAATTGCCTGCCACCCCTCTTTTTTAATTTCTGTTCTTTCTTTTGTTATTTTTTTTTCTTTTCTGTTTTTCCCGCCTCACACATTCATAATCCCCTTACAATCCCTCTCGTCTTATTATAGCTACTGAAAAATCAGAGTTCTAAGTATATTTCCTTAGCATGATCATATCCTAAAGGTACCTCTCTCATCATATTCATATCAAACACTTGTACAAGTGGCACCTAGTCAGTATTAGTTAGACTATATGCGCGAGTGGAATGCCAGAGATATTGCAGGGCGGGGCGACGAAAACGGGTATTGGTAGAGAAATCGAGAGCGCTTTAAGGACCGAGTTTTCTCTGTTAATACCCTTTGAGACCACCACCCTACAATATCACTGGTATCACACGAAATAATATTGTCTAATTGATTTATTGTATGATCGCAGCTTTCTTTCAGATTTGTATATGATCAACTCTCTTTTTTAACCTAGATCACACCATTTCTGTATGCACCTCTTTCCCAGCATCCCTTTATTTCTTTCTAATGTTACACCATCTGACAATAGACATGTCGCCAATCATTTTCGACTGCTCACATGATCATACTCGTGTCTTCTTAAAATCGCCAACATTCGTTATTTGTACATGTGCCGTGATGCTGTAAATGACCGTTATTTCATATGTAGGAGGAAAACTGAATTGAAAGTTTCTAACAGTGGAACCTAAATTTTCCTGGAAATATTGCATTGCTTTATTTTGTGGAACATATTCATATTGTGTTAGAATGAATTTTATGAAGGTTAGTGTTTTGTTTTTGGTTTGCTTTTGTTTTCTTTCTTTCTTTTCGTTACCTAACATTGATTCATTTGTATCTTTTCGCAATGCGATGTTTTCTTTCATTGATCATTTACAGGATGGCCCAATAAATGCAATCAGTTTTCAATGTACGTTATTTCATTTTATTCTCAACATCGATTTCGAAAACTAGTCACTATTTATACTCTCTCTCTCTCTCTCCCTCTCTCTCTCTCTCTCTCTCTCTCTCTGACATCCAATATGTCCACCACAGCTAATTTTGACACTCGTTATTGCTTAAGAATATCATTATCAGAGATGGTTTTAATATTCAGAGGTTACAAGGAAGAAATGGTCTTATCTTGAATTCCTGTGAATTCTTTTCGGGCAGTAAACCTTCAGTCCCTTTGAGGGACCCTTGTTATATTTCGGGGGAGGGGGGTGGGGGGTGGGGGCGTAGCTCTTGTAATTTTCGTCGGTATTTGTTATTTATATGTTTTTCTTGTGGTCCATTTTTGGGGTAAAAAATTTGAGCCTATGTAACACTAATTTGACTAAAATATGATCCCCCACATGTTGACGCGTTGGCTAATGACATGCTAAATAGCTACACTGTTTAGTAGATTAGGGGCAAGAATCCGAAAAGAAACGAATGACTGAATGAATTGGTGATTGAATACTTGAACGAATGACTGAACGAGCGACGATTAATACAATAATTTTGGTCATACCGTGAATTGTTTTGCTTGCGAGTCAGATGACAGAACTTACCTTCGCAACTTCTCTATTGCAGAGGTTGAAAAAAGCCAATCACAAGCGAGATCACTCTCCAGGCAAAGGGAAAACGAAGATGGCAGAAAGACAGAAGAAAGACAATCAGTTCGGATATGAGCAAACTCTGGTAATTTTGATATCACAATTGACAAGCTGTTATGGTTACACTAATGCAAACTATTCACGTATTCAAATTATTTATTAATAAAGATTTGCGTATATCTTTGAGAATATTCGTTGTCCGTTGCGAAAGAACAATTGTCAGAGTGTAGAACATAATTTCGATTAGTCACCTGTTTTCGAAGCAAGTATTTTGACAAGTTTTTTTTATGATTCATTAATAAATTCGTAACCAATAGATAAGATATACTTAGCCATTAACTGAATGTTATTTCTATTTATTCTTATTATGCCTTCATTGCTTGCAACGAGGGTATCTTGATTTGGTCCTGTCTATCCGATGGTCCGTCTGTCCATCCATCCCAAGAACGTGGGCAGCACGAAATACCCAAAACTAGCCCAAAACTACCAAAAACTAGCCCCAAACTACCTAAAACTAGCCCCAAACTACCCAAAACTATAAAATATAGCCCTAACTACTGTGATGTTACCTAAATCTAGATGTCGAAACCAAAAAGTATGCTATATGTAACTCCTGGGATTAATAGCTAGATCATATGAAACAAGAACACTATATCGGTGCGGTGAAACTTGTATAATCGTAATGCATTTCGACAGTAATTTATTAATTTTAAGAATTTTTTTTCTTTCTGGCGCTGAGTGGTACTTGGTTAGAACCGCCGACCCTCTGTATGCTACAGGCAAGGTTTCTCAATTACAAGTCAATTACGACTACTTTCCCGCAGGCAGAATTTCAACCATGTACAGGTCATTTGATGACAACAATAACAATGCAATATAGCGAACGTGCCAATTACACCTTTGCCTTGTTAATTGTGACTATCAAAACCATATGTCAACCAAGGATTTAAGAACCAGGTAATAATAGATTAATCAACAGTTTTGATAATTGACCGCTTTGTTGTAGGCCGACGTAGATGATTAAAGGCAATTTCGTAGCACATTTTTCAGATGGGATGTCACATTCTTGTTCAGTATACAAGCTATCTTGAACATTGCAGATCTTGGCTATTTTTTATAATACTTACTGTGTTTGATATAGCACAATGGCAAGTTTTGATAAGAAGCGTAGTTCTAGATATCCTTGTGGTGCATGCAGATTCAGTTGTGCCACTGACTGTTCAATGTACACTTTGCAAAACTGGTTTCATAGCAGATGTCAGTTAATGTCCGACAGTGAACTTAAAAAATGGGGAGATTTAGAGTTGGATTATGTATGTGTGTTGTGTCACACATTGGATGGAGCAGAATTTGATTACACGATCAGTATGCAGCGACTGAAGAAAGTAAGTTACAATTACAGATATATATTTACAATGCCGCATAAAGGAAGCAAGTTCAGAACTTATTTTCTTATAGTTACTATCATCATAAAATATTTTATGTTTATAATTTTTATTTCTAAGCACTGCCATATTAATGCACAGTTTCCAAATTTATTTAGAAATGTTAATCGATAATTTTTGTGTACAACTTCAAAATCTATTGTATCCGAAAACAAAACTGTATTTATAGCTTGATAAAGTTATTTACTAATGAATCTTGACGTCAAGAAGGCGGAACTGGTTGAAAATACATAAGCCCTATTAATTGAATAGTTGAAAAATGGATATAATAATAATAATAATAATAATCTTTATTATTCACTTGCTTGGAAAATTCTTATGTCGTACATGAAAAGGAGAACAAGGGTACATAGCAAGAAGCAAACACAAAGAGCTTTCTAACTTTCCATACATAGACATTCCCATACTCTCCTTTCCACACAAAGCAAATGCACAAAAGAGAATCTGTATATCTCCTCGATGCGTAATAATGATCGCAAATACATTATATAATTATTTGGTGTACCGATTTCTATCATTTCGGACAGGCAAATACCACGGAAATATAGTGACACTATGACAATATTTTCAATTATTAAAAAATTGTCATTCCTAAAAACTCGGGCTGTTGTAGAATACGTAGGCTCTATACAATCTGTCCAAAATCACCCGCGTGGAAATGCCAAATCTGGTGAAGCATACAGAAGAACTGACCCCAATGTGCTGCAGGCTGCGTTTGAAAAAGTTGGGATGAAAAAGTCCCCTGAAGTAGTGAATGATATGGCGAAAGAAAACAGTTTTCTGGCCCCAAAATCAGCTTGTCAACTTCAAGAAAAATAGTCATGTGAAATGCAGCAACGTTGCCAATAACATATTATCTATTATTGGACAACTGAACGAAAATCCATTTGTGCAAGAAGTAATTTTTAATAAAGGAAAACAACCTGTAATTATTTTATATAGTGAGGAGCAGCTCTTAGATTTAAAGAAAAACTATTTTGGTACCAACAGTAGCATTATTGGTGTAGATGGAACTTATAATTTAGGTAAAGTGTTTGTCACCACCATGTCATACAAAAATAGGAGTATAATTAGCAGGAAAACCAATCAGTACCCAGTCTTCCTAGGACCTCTTTGCCTTCATTGGGATGGTGAACAAAGCACCTACCATACTTTTTTTCACACATAAGAAGGAAACTCGATTCAGACAATTTAACATTCGGCACAGATGATGAAAAGGCTATGAGCAACGCGCTTAGAAACAATTTTCCAAATGCAGTCTTTTCTGCATTTGCATGTTGTCTACTACTGTGTTGTAGTTTAATCAGCTGTTGTACTGTCTTTTATCTACTGTTGTATTATCTTTTAATCTGCTGTTATATTGTCTTTTATCTAATGTTGCATTGTCTTTTAAACTGTTTTTACCATTGAAACTGTAATGTCTATATGTGTACTGTTACACTGTAAAAATGTACTATCTGTGTACCTGTCTGTTCAATTATGAAATACTATTGTTATGTCTGTAAAATAGCTCATACAGAGCTAGTGTTATATGAATTTTAATCAGACCACCGACGTTAAATAAAATTTCTTGTATCTTGTATCAAGATAAATAATATTTGAACTTTCTCTGGCTTTTCCATTTTTATATACCGGTACTATAATATATCTAGAGAGCGAAACGCCCAGGATGGCAGGATTGTTTTAATGTCTAAATTTGGGTAATATCACTGTAATTTGGGTTATATTTTAATAGTTTTGTGGTAGTTTTGGGCTAGTTTTAGATAGTTTTGGGTAAATAATATTTGAACTTTCTCGTGCTTTTCCATTTTTATATACCAGTACTATAATATATCTAGAGGGTGAAACACTCAGGAGGACTGGATTTTTTTAATGTCTAATTTTGGGTAATATCACTGTAGTTTGGGTTATATTTTAACAGTTTTGTGGTAGTTTTGGGCTAGTTTTGGGTAGTTAGGGTAGTTTGGGTTATTTCGTTTTGCTGCAAGAACGTTGCTACCAGTAAAAGTCACGCAGGTTATGTATGCGTTCAGTACCGACTATTTCAGTAACCAGTGTAGTTTTTTAGAATTTGATTACACATACCTTTAAATGGCAATTATTCACTTTATTTGGATCCTCATACATTCATATTCCTTTGGAAATTCATTATTTACACGCCCCGAGAAAAACATATGACAAAACTCAATGTTAAAGTATGTGGATATTTTTTTGGGAGGTCAATCTAAAGATGTGATCCAGTACAAACCGGATTGAATGTCATGCGCTGTGATGTCACAATGAAAGCTATGCATGTTGAAGAAAAAAATCATCCTACCCTATATTGTGACAATTAGACCGGATGTACTCTTATCTTGACCCAGTTTAGTACCTGGCCACCATTGTAAAAGTCCATAGCGATCAATAATTTTCATCAGGAAGTTTCTTGATGACAGTTAAGGTGCAGAGCATTCAATAATCAGGATTAAATAGACTTTGGTTAAACTATATTAGTATTAAATTTCAGAACAACAATTAATATTGAATATAAGATGAGTAAATGCGCCTACATAACTACATTGACATGCACTATTGCAAGATTGAATAAAAGCAACACAATGCAGACACATACATTTTGGCTAGCATAATTGTATGCATATGTAGATGACCTAGTTAGATTTTGACACCAATACAGCAATTTGTTCATTTTTTTACAATTTGTTTTTGGACACATTTTTCAACATTTTGGACTTTGACTTTCTGACAAAGACCTTGTTAGCACCATTATGTAAAAACCTCTTGAGGTATAGAATTGAAATATGGTAAACATTTTTTTTTTATTGATATTTAAATAATCTGATTGGTTTTTCAGGTCGTTACATATATTATATAATATTTTTAAAAATGTTCAACTTTATAAACTTAGACAATATTTTAATGGAAAAACCTTGTAAGCATGTTTAAGCAAAAAACATTTCAGATAGACGAATGAAATTTGGTATACATGTTTATATACATATGTTGATGATCAGATTAAACTTGTATGCAATTATAACGATATTTTCAATTTGTTAAAAAAAAAATTATTTGTTGGTGGTGTGGGGACAAACGTTTTGGTCTGCATGTCTACATAGTTTACAAACACAAATTTAGTTTTTGTGGGATATTCTGATGACATACATGGAATGGTTGTTCTAACATCACTGTCTACCTTGTTGGACTTGAGTGGCATTTGATGCAAAAATCTGAACAATATGAGTACCATAACCACAGTCTCATGTATGAAATTATAGGTACTGTATATACTCAATTCTAAGTTGACTCGACTATAAGTCGACACCCGCTAAGTAAGTGAATAACTTTGGCTTGTTAATTTGATTTCTGATTTAAAAAGACTAGCAAGTTTTTTTTTTTTAAAGAACGAGATAGAGATAGAAATTTTATGCATTTTAATATCTTTCAGATCTATGGGAGATACATACGAGACCTTGGTGCCTTTGCTAAGTTTCAAGCAAAGATATCAAAGCATGACAAGAAAGATCTCGGTAAAATTGAGCCGAAACCTAGACCAGTGTTGTTGGATTTTTTAGGTGAGAATCAAAATTTGATTAGCTTTCATAATTTTCTCTTTTATTTTCCTTTCTCTTGTCTGAACATAAATATAATTGCAGGTTTTTTTTTGCTTTCTAAAATCAATGGTATTTTTAAAATCAAAGTAGTTATGCAAAAATGTTCACCCTTTATGCAATTATATATTAATTCATTTACCATTAAATATCTCTCTATCAATAAAGCAAACAAGTGACATATGTGTGAAATGAGAATATTGTATAAATTACTTCCAGATATCTTTTGGGGAGCAACGTTAGCTTAGTCAGTAGGAATGTCACACTCGTCTGTAAGAGTTGTGTGTGGAATACCCACCCAAGCCAGTCTGGGTTGGCAGCTTTAGTGTCTCCTCGTGAAAGGCACTTAGCTGTCTTTTTCTTGACATGATATAGCCAGTAATATGTTGAAAGTGCTGTTAAAAACCAACCAACTAACCAACCAACTAACCAAACAACCAACTAATCAACCAGCCAACAAGTTGACTTTTGGAAAGAAATACAGCATTTTGACAGGCAGAGAGCATAGACATTGTTTGTAAATAGATAGTCCATAGGTTCTTGAGGGCAGTTGTATAATTTGTTGATAGCCATTTTACAAGGATTTTTCACCACACTTTGTAAATGTCTCCTTTCAGGATACATTTTCATTATAACAAGTTATCCACTTACACATGTTTGTATATCTAACTAAAATATTATTGGGAAGGGATGCCTCTTAGAGTACAGTATTTCTCTTGAAATACTGTATATACTCGCTTAAAAGTCGAGTCCAACTACAAACAACATGGACGCTGATCTGCCATCACATAATGCACTGGCAGATCAGAGTCCATGTTGTTTGTTCTGCTGGTTACTCCTAACAAATTGCATAGATCCAGATCTGATGCGCATTATGTGACGGAAGATCTGGGTTTGTGCAGTTTGCAGTTGGAATCAACTTACAAGCAAGTATAGATGGTATTTCAAGAGCTTTATTACCTTGCATGAAATTTTATATTTTTCTTATTTCTGAAGATAATTTTGTGTTAGTGGTATGAGGAACAAGCCTAACTATTGCACCATTACATGAACATATTTGAAGTATCATATGTGGCACAAATTAAGCATTAGTTGTAATTGATGAGGGAGTAAATTATACTGAAGGAAGCCCACTTAATGGTGCATAGATCATTTTTTTGCTGTAATTGGAAACCCCCTACCCCCCAACTTCCATTTTGCATGTGAGATTTAGGATCTAGTTATAATTTTTTACCACTCTAGGTCTTAAATAATATGTAACAGAAAGAAAGTGAAACCAACAATGTAAGTAATATCAACAAGAAATTTATTTACCTACAATGCAAAGTGAAATTCAAGAGATACTTACAATATTGTGAATAAAAAAATTCCAAATAATCCTAAATGTCCTAATAACAAGTCGTAAAATATAGAATGTTCCGAATGAGTTCCAATAGTCTTGAATGTCCTGACATAACACAATGATACAATCCAGAATGTCTTTGAATGAGTTCACAAAGTCCAGAGTAATGTATTAATTCAAAAGTCAATGAGCACTTTAGTAATTCCAGTGAATATATTAAGTAAATAATTCCTCTCAAATTATATCTTATTTCAATGGCACAAACTACAAAATCTGATCTCAAATGGATTCCCACAGACTGATCTAAAACAGAAATGAATTATTTGTTTACCAAATCCCTATTTATACACATTTTAACTTGATCTATATCAACAGGATGTGAACCAATCAGATGGAATAAACCCAGTCTAATTGTAAATAAAAATGGCCTTGAACTCAAATGCTAAGTAAACATTCTGTTTAATAGTGACCAGAAGCTAAAGTGCTACTTATCTTGATGGACAAGATTCAGACACACATTATAGATTAAATATAGATAAGAAATTCCAAACCCTTTATAAGTATTATCTGATTTTAAAATGTATTATCAATTTCTAGAATGATATATTGATTCAGGGATTTCCCTGGACCAGAATATTGCTGAGCCCTCTTGATGGGTGATGAGTCCCACTTATACACCATAAATGAAACTATGCAAAATTTATTAAAGCATTTGCACTTTAAAGATTTTTGGGGCCATGATATAGTATATTTTCCAGCCAACTTTAGAATGTTGCTGTCCCATGTCCTTTTTCTTGTGCACCAGACATTTTATAAAAACATATTCCAAATACAATACAGTTGCTATGAAACTTTGATGGGACACTCTACTCCATGTATCAAGGATCTTGGAGTTAAAGACAATCTCCCACAGAAAACCTTGAACTAATAATTACATGTACCATGTCTGTCAAGGTAAGGATTAAGTTTAAACATAATTTCCATGTTATATACCACTGTGTCAACTGAATGTTTGGATTAACATTTGCTAGATATGAACAGTCATATCCTGTCGCAGTATAATGTGGTGTATTAATGAAGAAATTGTTTTAAAAATGAAATACGAATGAAAATTATAAGATGGTCCAACAATCAGCATAGTTCTCTCAATTTCATGACATTTTCATGCATACTTTGTCTGTTTGGTGGAAATTAAAAAGGTACCATACATCAGACTGTCACAAAGGCAACTCAGGTACACTTATAATTACTTTGAAATTATTAGTGCATGGTGTGATACATAAACAAACAAGTCTTTGATCTGATCTACTTAATTTGTTGAAGCTTTTTTATTGTCAAAAATAAATTGCAATTGTGATTACTGTATATATTTGCATATAAGTCCAGCTGCAAACAAAATAGGCCCCAGATCTGCCATTGCGTAATGTGCCAGCAGAAAAGGGTCTATGTTGTTGTTCTTCTGGTTACTCCTACCAAACTGCATAGATCCAGATCTGCTGTCACACTATATGATGGTAGATCTGGGTCTGTGCAGTTTGCAGTTGGACTCAACTTATTAGCGAGTATATATGGTAGATAAAAGTTGTTACAGCTCACTACATGCTCTTCTTCGTATCATATATAATGAAATAAGTAACAGTGCTAAAAGATATGATAGCTCAAGTCCTAGTGCCTGTTTAAATC